>SJYV01004965.1:818372-930766 GCA_006410875.1 Neotragus pygmaeus
AAAGTTATGACCAACCTAGATAGTATATTCAAAAGCAGAGACATTACTTTGCCGACTAAGGTCCGTCTAGTCAAGGCTATGGTTTTTCCTGTGGTCATGTATGGATGTGAGAGTTGGACTGTGAAGAAGGCTGAGCGCTGAAGAATTGATGCTTTTGGACTGTGGTGTTGGGGAAGACTCTTGAAGTCCCTTGGACTGCAAGGAGATCCAACCAGTCCATTCTGAAGGAGATCAACCCTGGGATTTCTTTGGAAGGAATGATGCTGAAGCTGAAACTCCAGTACTTTGGCCACCTCATGCGAAGAGTTGACTCACTGGAAAAGACTCTGATGCTAGGAGGGATTGGGGGCAGGAGGAGAAGGGGACAACAGAGGATGAGATGGCTGGATGGCATCATGGACTCGATGGACGCGAGTCTGAGTGAACTCCGAGAGATGGTGATGAACAGGGAGGCCTGGCGTGCTGCAATTCATGGGGTCGCAAAGAGTTGGACACGACTGAGCGACTGAACTGAACTGAACCAGAATAGAGATTCCTGAAATAAACCCTTCCATATATACTCAAATCATTTTCAACATGGATGTTAAAACCATTCAATGGGGAAAGTTCAGTCTTTTCAACAAGTGGTACTTTGAAAACTAGTTATCCACTTGGAAAAGAAAGAAGGTGGACCCTTACCTAACACCATAAACAAAATTAAATCAAAATGGGTCAAAGACCTAAACATAAAACTATTGAATTCATAGAAGAAAACATGAAATTATAAAACTCTAAAAAGAAAACATATGAGAAAATCTCCTTGTTAGTAATCTCTTTGGAGAGAACCAAGAGGAAAGAAGAGAGGTAGAAATTTCTTCTACAAATCTAGATGTCACCAAGAGCTACCACTATCTTTGATCCTGGCTTAGATTGCTTTTCCTACCATCGTCCACATTTCATGTACTATGTTTGAGTTCTTTTTCTGAGGATTTCTGCAAATGTTTTCTCCTACTTACTTCTTTATTCTATAACTTAACGGCTGTTTCTTTATTTCTGATTCAGCATTGACTCAAACTGAAGAGATAACAGCTTCTTTTCTGCCAAAATTCACTTGTAAGGGTTAACAAAGGGCAACTTGTACAGGCAAATATCTATAACCATATCTGGTAGAGTTTACTGGCCAGTGAAGTAAGCATGTAAGAGCAAATCTTGCAGCACCACTTATTAGAAAATGATCTAAAACTGAATATCAACTTTTTTTCTCTTCTGATAGTCCCTTGGTCCATTCCACCAGCTTGGATTTCAGTGTCTCATCATTTTGTTCAGCTTTCTCTCTTGCTTCTTCTTCTCTCAGATGTGACAAAAAATTCGTGTATTTCATTATTTTGAAAAGCATTTCAGTTTTAACACTTATCACTCCCTCACAATTCACACTTTGCATAACTCAGGGTTTATTAATGTGCCCTGCTAAAAAAAGGTTCATGCATACCAAATGTCACCCTTTCTTCTTTCCACTTCCCCTGATAGGAGCAGGGAGAGAAATATGGCAGTTAATTTAGCCAGAGCTAAGAATAATGCTTTTACCTTAGAAAACAGGAGGGTACAGTTGATTTTGATTTTAAACAACAATTGCAGCAGCATATTATTTCCTGACTATAGAGTTGGGAAATGCTAGTTTCCCAGAAGGGCCACTGAAAAATGCTCAAGAGATCTAGTTTTATCCTGATTCTGTCACTAACTAGTTATGTGATTTTCGGTAAAGTGCCTCACTGAGTTGGAATGACTAATTCCTAAATTCCTTGCCAATTTTATAAATCTGTAATTTGTCTGAGAGTCTCCAAAATTCTTCCATAAATGTAGCCATAGCTGGGATTCCCCACTTCACAGGTAGGTGAACATTCCACCATGCTGGACTATGCCTCAGCCTTTCATTGACCAGCTATAAGGTCAATGTCTGCTGTTAGAAACAACAGAGGTATTAGAGGCCAAACTTTGGGTCCAGACACAGGCACAAATTCTGGTTATTTCAACTCAAAACTCTGGTGGTTCTGTTTGCTCTCAAAACTGGCTATTTGTAAACTAGGTAGGTTATATTTAATACAGTAATGTTCATGAAATAGGAAGGGGCCTTGTACGTAATAAGTGTATAATAAATGGAATTCATGATCATGAACATTATGTCTGTTATAAAGGGGCTGAATAAATGTCATGACAAACTCTTTCTGAGTCTGTTGAGACATCTTAAGGCTTGTGGTAGAATGTTTCTCTTCTCAAGGGGCAGAAGTTGCAGAAAAGTCTGGAAAGTGCTTGGAAGGGAAGGTATGCACCTTGAAGCCTCCTCTGGAGCGTGTCACTGAGCACTTGTGTTTTGAGGGTTGAGTCTTCAGAACAACCTCCTGACCTCCAGATAGGTGGATTTCCTAAGAGTAGGCTGACTTCCAAGACTGTGGGGATCCCTGTGGAAGTAAGGCTGATGGTAGCAGAAACTGGAATCAGTCTTAATCCTCTAGGAACTTAACCTTGGAAGTATGTCTGGGTACTTGAAAGGAACAAGAAAGGTAAAGTATGAAAGGTACAAGAGGTGCAGCTTGAGCTTTGGCACCAGGTCCTAAGCATGGTCACCCTTGACACTGAAAAATGATATGTAACTGCGTTAGCAAAATATACCATGTCAACAAGATTTTAGATTATATACATATAACCATACATCCTAGGCTTCCCTTGTAGCTTAGTTGGTAAAGAATCTGCCTGCAATGCAGGAGACCTGGGTTCAATTCCTGGGTCGGGAAGATCCCCTGGAGAAGGAAATGGCAACCCACTCCAAGATTCTTACCTGGAGAATCACATGGACAAAGGAATCTGGCAGGTTACAAGAGTTGGGCATGACTGAGTGACTAAACGCATAACTATACATCCTGATTTGCTGAGACAGTCCTGTC
Source organism: Neotragus pygmaeus (assembly GCA_006410875.1). Lineage (NCBI taxonomy): Eukaryota > Metazoa > Chordata > Mammalia > Artiodactyla > Bovidae > Neotragus > Neotragus pygmaeus. The sequence continues at coordinate 821,291 of SJYV01004965.1, forward strand.
TGATTTCTCTTGTCTTGACATGATTCTTAAGAGTGTCCTTTCCTATTATCAGATGTGTCTCCATTGAGATGATTAATTACTTATTCAACCTGTGTAGGTCACATTTCCAACAGTGACATCCAACAGCTTGAGTATATCCTGTTAATAGGGCATGTACATGGTTCAGCAATTAGTTGGAATTGGTGGCTCTGTGGTAAAGAATCTGCCTGCAGTGCAGGAGACACGAGTTTGATCCCAGGGTTGGGAAGATCCCCTGGAGGAGGAAATGGCAACCCACTCCAGTATTCTTGCCTGGAAAAACCCCATGGACAGAGAAGTCTGGTGGGCTACAGTCCATAGGGTTGCAAAGAGTCAGACACGACTGAAGCTACTGAGCACGACTTGACTATATTTAGGTTATCCCAAGTTTGTGAAGCAGTGCGTATGCCATGCGCTATTTACTTTATAGCATCCTTGCTTATTTGGAGATCTGGGTTTTCACATATTTATATGGAGCTCTTTGCAATAGTTTATCTCAAATTATGATCTTGAAAAGCTATAGTTTTTACTGTTAGGAAGACACATGAAGTGAGCTACAGCTTTGAGTTTAATTGCCAAAATTGTATATTAAATGTATATGTAAGGCTAAAACTAGTGATTACGTCAATGTCTGCTTTTGCCTCCAGTATGCCTCCAGTATCCTTTTCCCCTTCTCTGAAATTCAGTGCCCCTTTTCCTTTGGGAAACACTTTCCATATGGCTTACATGGGGCTGATTCCTTGTCTCTTTCTTGTCCCCTTGCTTACCTTGTTTCTTTCAAGAGGATAGACACATACATGGTTCATGGATCCGTGCTTGACTAATCAGAGTATTCCCATCCTTTTGGCTATACTGATTGTGTGACAGGTGTAGACAATTGATCCCAACTAAGTTAGTTTATCTGGACTTTTCTGCTGGAGCTATTAGAAAAGATGGTTTCATTCTGCTAAGGAAGCAACTCTCGTAATATGAGGCTTAGGCTGTTGGTACCATCTTCTTGCTAAATAGAAAATGCCCATTCAATTAGAATAGAGAGAGGTGAAGCTCCACTGACATCGCTTTCAGACTTCTGGATCCAGCCATGCCTGGAGTCCCAGATTTTTAGTTCCATGAGACAATACTTTTTTGTGTGTTATCGATTTATACATTAACCTAAACAAAGGCAATTTTAAACCAAAGAGTTCTAATATAAGTGATGAACAATCTTCTACTTTGCAGGGATCCAGTGTCTTAAATTTTTAAGATTTACCAGAAGAAGTGATCAACTCTAATTTTGTTCAGCATCTCTGATATTATTCTAAGAATTGTCTACTCAGTTTACTCTCTGGTTCTATTTCGCTTATCCACATAGCCACAGGAATCCATTGACAGAGCTCTTTACTGGACAAGGTTAATCTTGGAAAGACAGTGCAAGGTGGGATGGTAATGAAGTAGGCAAACCTCAAGGGAAAAACTGAAGAAAACCTTTTCCCTCCATAAGTTCTGCATCTCCTAGTCTATGGCTCAGATGCTACTTGTCTTCTTTTGCTCAAGGATATTTCTTGGGATCAGTGGGGTAACATGTCCTCTGTCTCAAGTGTGAGACATGGAAAGAGGAAACATCTTAGCTTCCACAGGACGTTCCTGCTCAGTATCTTGGGCAATATGTTGACAAAGAGATCTGGATTTATAAAACTTAAATGGAACAACAAGTAGCCCAGCAGTCTGATGAAAAACAGGGTGGTGAAAAAGAAATATTGAAAAATCCTGAAAAGAGAAAGCCGAGAAACTGTTAACTAGAAGTTAGAAAACCTGAAACAAAACAGTCATACCTAAATGCATGTCTGATTCTTTGATAGTCAAATGTCTCTACTCCTAACAACCCCTTTTAAAGGCAACCTCTTCCCATATGCTGGTCTTCCAGCTACTCTCCCATCACCATGTTTAATTATCTTTCAGCATTATCACTATTTAAAGGTATCTTGTTTTGTTTGTTTTTATTTTGGAAAATTGTTTTTGCTCCAATTATGCTCTATTAGCAGGGTGTGTTTCTGCAGCTCCGCAACCTCTTCAACATCTGGTATTGTCAGATTTTAAAGCTTTTGCCAATCAAATGTGTATAAAGTCATATATCACTATGGTCTTAGCTTGCATTTCCCTGATGAATGATGGAGCTGGACATTTGTCCATATGTTTATGGTCTTAAGTGATTCCTCTTGCCCATTTATCTATTATGCTGTTTGGACCTTTCTTATTAATTTGTGGGAAAACTTTTTATATTCTTGATATCAGTCATTTGCCATTGTGTATATTTTGAATATTTTCCTTCTAGCTTATAACTTTCACCTACTCTAAGGTGTTGAAGAACAAAAGTTTTTTTTTCAAAATTTATTTTTAATAAAGTCTAATTTATCAACCTTTCCTTTAATTAGAATGAATGCTCTTTGTATCTTGTTTGAAAAGTTATTCTCTACCCCTTGGCTTAAAAGATACTATTTTCTATTAAATCTTTATGGTAGTTTAAAAATATGTCCACAAATTCTCTGTTACTCCTCCTTTTGAGAACTTCCTTTCCATCGGGGTATGGAATAGACTTGAATGACTTGCTTCTAAAGAACAGCATATCATGGAAGTGACAGTGTGTGATTTCCTAGGCTATGTACTAAAAACATTGAAGCTTCCTCCTTACTTTCAGGAGGAAGCCAGCTGTGAGTTTGTGAGGACACACAGGCAGCCTGCTGGAGAGGTCCTTGTTATGAGGAACTGAGACCTCCTGCCAACAACCAGCTGTGTGAGTAAGCTCCTTTAGAAATAGATCCTCTGGCCTCAGCCAAGCCTTCTAATGACTGTAATTTCAGCCAACATCTTAACTGCATCCTCATAAGAGACCCTGAACTAGAACCACCCAGCTGAGTAGCTCACAGATTTCTGACGCACAGAAAATGTGAGTTGATAAAATGTTTGCTGTTTGCATTCACTGAATTTGGGGGCAATTTGTTATGTAGCAATAGATGACTAATACTCTTTTTAATAAGCTTTTAAAAATTGATATTTACATCTTTAATTATCTGGGCTTGATTTTTGTTATACTGTATAGTAGTGATTCAATCTTATTTTTTCTCATTTAGGTAACCATTTTTTTCCCCACCATATTTATTGAACAATCAATCCTTTCTTTCCCCTCTGACATATAATCACTGCCATATATCAAGTTTCTGTACGTACACTGTTTCTGAGCTCTTTGTTCTATTCCATTGGTTGACTTTTCTATTCCTGTGATAACATCACATCATCATAATTACTGTAGCTTCCTAGTAAGTCTTGATATCTCAAAGGACATGTTTCTCACTCCTTAACTCTTCTTTAAAATTGCCCAGGTCATTATTTGACCCTTTACTCTCCCATATATGCTATATTTTATTATCATTTTATTCAATTTCATGAAAAATCTTTGGGGGAGTTTGATTGGAATTGAATTGATTTTATTCATTATTTGGAGACCATTGATATATTTATGATATTAAGGCCTGCTATCCATGATCTTAGTATTTTCTTCTTTCATTCATGTTACCTTTAATATTTCCTAATATATTGCTGTAAATTTCCTTATGGTAGTCTTGATTTCTTTTTTAACTGATTAATTGTTTTGCATTTGTGGTTTTAATATGATTGACATGAGAAAACCTCCCCTGTTTCCTTTGCTATATTACTCTCATCAAGGTGTGGCAGGCTACATTCTGCCCCAGGACAAATTCACTGTTCAACTCCACTTGCCAGTCAAAACAGCCCTCCCCCTCCAGTTTTCTGAAGTTTTCCTGTAGCGTTAATCTTGATGACAAGATCCATTCTAGTACAGGATCTTGGTCAAAATGAGAATCAAAAGCTGTTTACAATCCTCTTCCCACCACTCTCCTTGATGTTGGATACCCATGAGAAGGGTCTGGGATGCTATCTCTGGAAGGACATGCCTAGGGGCAATCTCAGTAACAACCTTGCTTTCTTATCAGCACACATATACCAGTGTTCCAAGGATGTGGATCAGGACAAGAGGAAAGACATTTGCAGTTTGATGTGATAAGGTAGATTTGCTGGACTTTAGGCTACTAACTTTTCTTTAGGCTACTAACTCTCTTTAAGGCAGACAATTTTTATCCTAGGAGTTCACGTGGGCAATTCCATGCTGGGCACTGGTTTCTGAATTATTGGTGAAGGTGGCCTAGGATTTCTAGGGAAAATTCTTCTGGTTGTTCTGAGAACATGCATTTAGGGATACTGGAATATGTAATACTTCACTTATCTGGTATGAAGGAGTATCCCTCTTAAGCAAATTTTCCAGACAATTGGAGCTAGACTTTAAGCACCAATAGTTTTATGTTAACCATTTTGATGGGTCTCTTTCTAAATCATATGTCATACCACTTTAAATTTATCTTTCTCTATGCCTTCTTAAACATATTGAACATAATTTGACCTTTTCTTAAAAATGAGGGGCTTCAATACTAATTATACTTTGCAATGATGGTGATTCCCTAAGGGCTAATATCCACTCAGTTGTTTGAATTTTGAGTTCTTATTTATATTAACAAGATATTTGAGCAGTTACTGTGTGCTGGATACAGTTAGTTGCTATCTCTTTTTCACAATCATTTTCTCTCCCTTTTATCTGTTGTTAGGCAGTGGTATCCTTGCATTTAGAAATTCCCTCCCTATTTTTGTTTTTTACATTGAGAGGTAGTACCCTGATGTAGCAAAGTTTGAGGGAGGCATATCTCATGCAATAGTGTAAAGACCCAATCATCATGCTTATGAACCACAGAAGGATCTCACCATTTCTAATTTACTGATGTCACTGGAAAACCAGACACATCAAACTAGTTAAAAGTGTTAAAGGGAAAAAGGAGTAAGAAGAGACTTACCACATCTCTTCTAGGTAATGAGATTCCTGTTTCTAATTACTGCTAGGCCACTGGCTTCTAATACTGGAAAGTTGAGATTGGTAATCACCTTCAGACAAGGAAGTCATAACATTGGCTGAGAAGTGCAGTCGTTGTTGACTTGACTCTGTGTGTGTGTGGTTGTGTGGCTAGACTTTGTTCTCTGCCAGATAGCTAAGTAGAACTCTTAGTTTTCTGGGAAGTTTACTCAACGAGATTTACTTACCTTTTACAGAACCCTGCTTTCTTCTTTTGGAGGGAGTTATCCTAGGAGAAGAAAGGACAGTGATAAACAATATCTGGAGGCTGTTATCACTGCCAAATAATATTCATTGAGCTGTTAATTAAATGTTATTTTAGATAACATTTTACAGATTTTTTTCATACACATAAGGAGATGAAATTTTCAAAGCCAAATATGTGTGTGTATATATGGATGTGTGTATGTACACTCAGTCCTTCAGTCATGTCTGACTCTTTGCGACCCCATGGACTGCAGCCCGCCAGTCTCTCTGTCCATGGGATTTTTCAGGGAAGGATACAGGAGTGGGTTGCCATTTCCTCCTCCAGGGGATCTTCCCGACCCAGGGATTGAATTCCAGTCTCCTGCATTGGCAGGCGGATTCTTTACCACTGAGCCACCTGGGAAACCCATATAAATATATATACATACGCATATATATGTAACTGCATCACCTTTTAATATTCTGATAGGAAAGAAAGAAGACATAGAAAGGGAAGGCCATACAGCTAGTAAGTGGCAGGACCAGGCCTGGATCCCAGGTCCTCTGAGTCTTCTTTCTGGGCTCTCTCAACTATACCCTTAGCTTTGGATTAGCCATTGACCCTTCGAGAAGTTTGTAGGCTATACAAACCACACAAACTTATTCTAGAGATGAAAGTTGAAAGCTATAAAAATGTAAAGATGAGGATATACTCTGGATTTCTATAACATTTCTCTTCCAAATGTTTTCTCAGTTATTTTCCTTTTAATTTCCTTGTGAGATAAAAAAGAAGAGGAATTATTATCACATTTTAAAACTGTGGAAATAAGGCTTGCAGAACTGGAATTAGAAAGTAGCTTTCTGGGTTACAAATTTGATTCTATAGCTTGAGTGAGATGAAGTGGCATGCTAGCTGGTCACCTGCTCAGGTAGCCTCTCCACAGGGATTGCTCAAACCTTGTAGGTAATTGAACCATCTCATAGTACTCTCATAATCTTGATGAATACAACCTGTTGTTTCTCTGATAGGTGGCCAAAAGGAATAATTAATGAGCCACTGGGATTACATGATGGGACACACTGGGGAGCATGCCAAGCTTGGTTCTAGAGAGGTGGAATTCATTTATTTCAAGAGTTTTGCTTGCTGAATGGAATACATAAGCTTGAGACCAGAATAACCTGTTCAGAACACTGAGAACTACAGTCATACAGTCTAATAAATATTCAAACATCTGGAGGATTTCAAGGATAATAGTCAATTGTTGATATGTGCTTTTAAAGAAGAGATGACTTCTCCTTTCTATGGTTATAAAGACTGTATATCTCAACAATATAAAATTCCTGATGACTGTTAGCCTTGGTTCTAAAGGAAATATAAATTACAACTCAAGTCCAGTAAGTTTATCTGTGTACTTGCTGCCATAAGACGCCAAGCAGGCCCAGAGGTCTGGTGCTCTATGTCCACATCGGTTTCCTTCAGACCTTTGCATATGTGCTGGTAACTTCATGATGTTAAAGACGTACAAACATGGAAGCTGTATCATAAAGAAACAATTGCTTCCTATGTTTTAACTCATAGGCCAGCTCTGGTTAGATGGTGATAGATGCCCTTGGCATTCTGTGCAGTGAAAGATTCAGGACCATGCTGGGATCAACAGGAAAGAGTGCTATGATTGCTGCAGAGCAATGTATATATTGGCCTTTTCTCCATAGAGTGCACCCTCAGCTACTGTTCCTTCTTGCTTCCATTCTAAACTTTCTTTGCTCTTGGACTGGTTTCTTTGAGAACACATCATTTGCATGACTGTAGGAGGGAAAACCTGGAAAATCCCATGGGTGGGGGAGCCTGGTGGGCTGCAGTCCATGGGGTCGCAAAGAGTTGAACACGACTGAGTGACTTCACTTTGACTTTTCACTTTCATGCATTGGAGAAGGAAATGGCAGCTAACTCCAGTGTTCTTGCCTGGAGAATCCCAGGGATGGGGGAGCCTGGTGGGCTGCCGTCTATGGGGTTGCACAGAGTCGGACACGACTGAAGCGACTTAGCAGCAGCAGCAGCAGCAGGGGGGAAAACAGTTGTTCCCAGTATCCTCTTGGTTTAAGGTTGAAATGCTTTGAAATTACATCTAGTACTGTTCTTGTAAAATGCACATGGGAAGATTGATAGATGTTTGGTGGCTTATAGTAATTTTGGAAACTCCTTTGAAAGGCAATGATGCTAGAGAAGCTGAAGATGGAATGGGTACTTACCTTGTTATTTTGGCTGTTATACTCTTTGCTTGTGGAGTTCATGCACATAACTTTTGACCTAGGGGTAAAAGAATCAAGACAGAGATTGGATAAAGTGCATACGGAGATTCATACTATATGGTGGTTATTTAAAAATAGTTTTATATTCTAATGCTATGTTGTCCACTATTGTAGCCATTTGCTACATGCAGCTATTTAAATTAATTAAAAAATAATTTCCTCAGTCATATTACCTGTTTTTCAAGTACTCATTAAATGGTTTAGTGGGTACTTAATAGATAGCATATAAATTTTTGTTGAATAGTCTTGGTTTAGAAACTTAGCTTAGCAGTCAAACCATACCTAGTACTCAGGAAGGATTTGGGGAGACTTGAAGGTGTCCTTTAAGGGTGAGAGCCTCCAGGTCCCGGTGCCTTGGACACCAGGCCACCATGTGTGCCTGCTTAGTTAGAGGCTTTATGCAGTTTGGGTCTCTTTCGCTTCATCCTAAGATTCCAAAATATTTAATAAATAGAGATACTTCTTGATTGAATTAAGATTTAACTTCTAAAGAGAGTCAAGAAATTGAAGTGAAGGTTTTTGATTTAAATTAAAGAATTTAAGTGTCTCCCAGGTAGCTCAGTGGTTAAGAATCTGCCTGCCAATGCAGGAGACATAGGTTCAGTCCCTGGGCTGGAAAGATTCCCTGGAGGAGGAAATGGAAATCCACTTCAGTATTCTTGCCTGGGAAATCCCATGAACAGAGGAACTTGGAGGGCTACAGTCTATAGAATCTCAAAAGAGTTGGACACAACTTAGCGACTAAACCACCACCACAAAAGAGTTGAACTCTTCTGACAAACTTAAGGAGTCTTTTTTTTTTTTTGGCTGGCAGGGCGGGGAGGAGGCTTTTCTTTTATTTATATTTAATATAGTATAATAGTATACAGTTTGAAATATGATAGCCTTAGCAGGTGTCTGAAGGTTAGTGTAATGCCTATCCCATATGGTTTAATTTCTGTATATTTGGGTAGGTGATGATGGTATTATTATAAGGCCTTTTCTGTGAAATATAAGGCATGCTCTACTTATCAAGGAGCATGACCACTAGTCTTTTATAAGGCACATGTTCCTGGCCTTAATATAAACCCAAATAATTGGTAATATGATGAAGTTAGGAAGGGAAATGCATTTCTAGAGTCTTTTAAGAAAGCTGGGAAAAGGACCTGCATTTTAAGTTTGGTTTATTATAATCATATTGTGTATACACTTGAAAATGGTGCTGTTTAAAAAAATTGTGTATTTATACAATAACAGTATATGAATTCATTTATCTTGCCTTAAAAAAAAATAAAGTTGGTGTAGTGTAGGTGGAGTTGACCTGATCACTATGGAGGGGAAAGATATGTGGTGTCAGGGCTCATGCAATTCCAAATTAGAATTAGTCAGAGAGATGTTTGCTCTGACCCGGGCTGAGATGGAGTTACCACTAAAACCAGGATATTCCTTTGTTTGCCAAAGCTCACACTTCTCTCTCAAGGAACCGAGTTTCTAGTTCTTCTTCTGTTTTCTTCAAAGTTTCCTGGTACGTCTTCAAAGAGAAATAAAGGAAAGCACAGTTACTAATTAAAGCCCTGTGCTTTTCCTAATCATAATAAACACACATTATTACATTATAACATAAATGTTTGATATTCCCACTGCCACTTTTCCTCCTTCCTAGCCTTCACTCCACCATTACTGATCTCTCACTACATTTCACCATTGGACAGGCCCCTGGGAATAATTGGGATTATAAATAGGAAAAGTGCTCATCATTAAGTTAAAGGCACGAGGGGCTGGGAGACCAGGGAAGTAAAAGAATGATATTGGTGGTGGAGTGTCAAAGACTGTAAAGTCCCTTTGGAGTGACACCTTGAAGAGTTAAAATTTTTCCAGATGGTCTTCTCTGAAAAACCTATTTCCATTTCACTGAACAAACCCTTTGCTATCTCTTTACTGAGAGGCTGTACCTTTATGCAGAGAGTTTGATCTTCACAGAGCTGGGCCACGAATGCACAGTCTTCTATTACCTGGGAAGCAAAATTTATTAGTCTAAAATTTTCTCAGTGAATTTATATAAGAACAATAGTATACTTGTTTCCTCCTGTGTACAAGACCCTAAATGTAGGTTTCTATTTTTTCTAAATATGTCTTTTGTACATACAAACTCATTTTCTGAGGATATACTTTATAGTCCCATGGGGATTATTTGGGGACAGTTGGGAGAAGAATAGATACTAATTTGTGGAAAATAGACATTATGGAATGTATCCTGTAGAAATGTTAAATAGTAGGTAACCTAGAATACTGTATTCATCCTCCTTTCCTTCTTATCCTCCTGATCCCATGTACTTTTGGAAGAAGAATGTTATTATAACTCAATCATTTGAAGAATGTGGTAGATTGTTGGACCAAGAATCACATTTCCCTTCCTTTGGGAGAAGTAACATTGAAGTTTGTGGTTACCTTGGCCAGCTCCTTCTCTTGGTCCGCACAGGAGGCTTCCAGTTTTTGTAATTTAACCTATAGACAGGAAAGGAGGCTGGTAACTCAGCAAGGCAAAAACAGAATTTCATTCTGAAATGCCCTCACAAGTTTATCTCATAGGTGGTTGAAGTACGTCAGGCACATTTCAGATCTCTTTTTGTTGGAGAGCAGTCAAACCATCCTGTGCAGCTGCATAGTGAGTACACTGAGCATTCATCAGTGTAACCTTTGCCCTTAAACTTCAATTCTTAGCTTCCTTCTTCCTTAGCTATTTCTCTTAGAAAAAATCACTCTTGAAAACGTCACTATCCCCTTTGCATTTATATATTCATTACTCACTTCTTTCTTCCTCCCTTGTATTCCTCTTTTCCTTCCTTGAATATTTGATGAAAGCCATTTTATATCGGCCACTCTACTGGAATGACAGGGAAAGGGCAAGGGGAGTACTGAGGATACAGTGATGAGCAGGATTGATAGGCTCTCTGCCTCACAGAGTTGACATTCTAGGTGGGGGATATAACAAATAAGTCAACCGGATAATGATAAGTGCTGTGAAAGAAATAAAAGCACAGAAGTGTGCTGAGAGTGAGTGATGGAGTAAGAGCTATTCTAGGTAGTTTGTGAAGGCCTCTCTGATGATACTTGAAGTCTAAATGATAAATATTAGCCAAATGGAGATCTGGAGGAAATATGTACCGTGCAGAGGTTACAACAAGGGCCAAGACTGTGAACTTTGGTGTGGATGAGGAAGTTACGTGATTGTCCATAGGATTGCAAAGAGTCAGACACAACTGAAGCGACTTAGCACACATATAATCACCTTCAGTTCAGTTCAGTTCAGTTGCTCAGTTGTGTCCGACTCTTTGCGACCCCATGAATCGCAGCACGCCAGGCCTCCCTGTCCATCACCATCTCCCAGAGTTCACTCAGACTCACGTCCATCGAATCGGTGATGCCATTCAGCCATCTCATCCTCTGTTGTCCCCTTCTCCTCCTGCCCCCAATCCCTCCCAGCATCAGAGTCTTTTCCAATGAGTCAACACTTCGCATGAGGTGGCCAAAGTACTGGAGTTTCGTTTTAGCATCATTCCTTCCAAAGAACACCCAGGGCTGATCTCCTTTAGAATGGACTGATTGGCTTTCCTTGGGTCCAAGGGACTCTCAAGGATCTTCTCCAATACCACAGTTCAAAATCACCTTACTCAGCACGTAAAACTCACTAGATACTTGTATGACCAATTTAGTGATTTCTTTTCCTAGACTGGGTCCCATGGCAGGATATGTAAATTTCCCAGCATACAGTAGATTTACAGATCCTAGCTCTGTCTCGGAGAAGGCAATGGCACCCTACTCCAGTACTCTTGCCTGGAAAATCCCATGGACGGAGGAGCCTGGTGGGCTGCAGTCCATGGGGTCGCTAAGAGTGGGGCACAACTGAGCGACTTCACTTTGACTTTTCACTTTCATGCATTGGAGAAGGAAATGGCAACCCACTCCATTGTTCTTGCCTGGAGAATCCCAGGGACAGAGGAGCCTAGTGGGCTGCCATCTATGGGGTCGCACAGAGTCGGACATTACTGAAGCGACTTAGCAGCAGCAGCAGCTCTGTCTCTATGAATTCATACACATACCTTAGCCAGACTCAAATAGTCACTTTAAAATTATGTGATTTCAGGTTTTAGCTGTCCAGAAAAGGGAAAGAATAGTTTATATATACAATTTCACTCAATTTTCAAACTGAGGTTGGGAGGGACTGATTAAATTGCCCTTCATGTACCACACTAAGTAATGGGGCCAGGATTTAAATTAGGGACTTCAGCTGCCTCCAGTGTTACATATGTATTTGTGTTTCTGCTCTTCCTAATAGAAGAAAGAACAAAATATATGGCTTCAGAGCAAAATTCCTGACTAACATCGGTGGAAAATTCAGCACTCAATGGCCTAGGCTTATGCCTGACATGGGTAAATCTACAAATAATTTATCTCAACGTTGACAGTTGTTTCAACTTGAAGGCTTGTTTCCTGTTTACATAGTCCAAACCCATTCAAGATTGCTTTTCCATTTACCTTTGACTCTTCTGGGGTTCCCTTTAGATTGTTTTGTTCACACTTTGTTGCTTTTTGAGATTTCCTTGTAAGCTACAGTTTCAAACAAAAAAATTTGATTACAAATAAAAAATACATCCCCCCCAAAAAAGGACAAAGATATTCTCTGGTGTGTGTGGGCTGGTAATTTGGCCTTGATAAAAGCTGTCAGGAGATGGTCCTTTGTTGGATACTTGGTACCCTTGAAAACATTTTTATTCTGCCTCCAATTTCTTCCTACTAGTCTTGGTCATCAAAACTAGATCTGCTCAAGACAGGGGTACTTTTCCAAATTCCTAATCCATGCTGGGTTACTCAGGGCTGCAGACCTGGGTCAGAAAGCACGATAAACATAGGAAGCCCACTGTATTTTGAGTCGGAGTTAAGATAAAGGGAATGTCTAGATGAATAAGAGGGAATCCTTAAGAATTAAGTATTTTTAAAAGTCTTTGTTGAAAGTAAAATTAATTCTCACTACAAAGTTACCAACCAATCACTTCCAAAATGTCTGTTGGAATCCTTTTCCTTATAACACAATGAAGAACCCATTGTATCACTGAATATCCTGAATACCCCACCCATTTCTTTCATCTGATACTTGTAGGGAAGATCTGTGGAATTTATGTTATTGGGCTAAGTCTCAGGAGAGTAGTTACCACCCCAGCACAGGCTGTTCTGACATGTGGAGTCCCCTATGATCACTTTTGCTCCCTTGCCTCTCTGATGACGGCACATACGGCGGGAACACTGGGGAACACAAGAGCCCTATCCCACCTTTCTTTCAAGTTCTGCTATGCGGTGGACCAGGCTCTCATTCTTCCTTTCCTGTTGAGAGAAAGAAGCAGAGTGTAAGTGGCCATGTGTACATCATCATCTTTTTTCTTTTTTTTCAGTTGATTTTTCTACATTTTACTCCAGTGATTTTTCCTGCAGGAACTCTTATCTTACTGCATAATGTCAGGTTAAGAATCTGTGGTTTGATCTCAATACATACACGCCAACTTACCGGGGACAGAGATGCCCACACACAGGGCTTTCCAGTACTAAATATTACCAAAGAAACCCTAAACTCCACACATTCCTTTCCATGCATGGTCACATCCTGCCACAACTTTTGAGTTGACTACACAGTGTATGTAAAAGGGAGACTATTTCATTCTTTGGAAGGACTGACGGTGAAACGGAAGCTCCAATACTGTGGCCACCTGATGTTAAGAACTGAGTCATTGGAAAAGACCCTGATGCTGGAAAGATTAAGGGCAAGGTGGGTAGGGGGCGGCAGAGGATGGGATGGTTGCGTGGCATCACCAACTCAATGGACATGAGTTTGAGCAAACTCCTGGAGATAGTGAAGGACAGGGAAGCCTGGTGTGCTGCAGTTCATGGAGGCAAAAAGAATCAGACATGACTGAGCAACTCTTATCTGACGGTTGATGAGAGACAGGATGATGAATGTAACCTGTCGAATAGCACTTCCCAGTTTCTTGCTTACCAGTCTGGCAGTTTCTTCTTCCACCTCCTGCAAGGCTTTTTCCCTTTCCATCGTGGTGATGTTCTCCTTCTCCCATTCCTTATCCTCTTCCAGGTCTCTGGTCTGAGTGATCTCATTTTCCAACCTGGATGACACAAGCACGCACTGTGAGGAACTCAGTTTCAGAACTGATAAAACACATGGATCAGTTTCAAGGGTACCTCTGTGACCATAAATATGAATCTCAAGTTGGAAACCCTTCTTTCCTGGATTCTTAGAATCACTTTCATGGCAGGAAAAGTAAGATTCCTCTAATTTCCAAGTCAAATACCTCAATGTTCTTTCAACTCAGGTAAATATCACCCAATTTTTTAGGAATCTCATTGAAACTTGCTGTAGTTCAGGTTTGAGCTGTAGAGAAATGCCAAAGAATGAAGGAGAAACTTTGCTGTACAAGATTTAGATATCTAGAACAACCTGGAGAAGGCAATGGAACCCCACTCCAGTACTCTTGCCTGGAAAATCCCATGGACGGAGGAGCCTGGTAGGCTGCAGTCCATGGGGTCGTGAAGAGTCAGACACGACTGAGCGATTCACTTTGACTTTTCACTTTCATGCATTGGAGAAGGAAATGGCAACCCACTCCAGTGCTCTTGCCTAGAGAATCCCAGGGATGGGGGAGCCTGGTGGGCTGCCGTCTATGGGGTCGCACAGAGTCGGACACGACTGAAGCGACTTAGCAGCAGCAGAAAAACCTGGAAAATTCAGTTTTGTCTCTTCTTTCCCATCCCATCCTCTGGACTGAGTACTTTCCACATGGAACCCCAACACTCACCTCTGAATCTCATCTTCTTTCTTGTGGATTTTGACAAGAAGATCCTGATTCGCTTCATCTATTCTCTGCATATACCTTTCAAGGTCCATATTCAAACTGTTAATGTTCTTCTTTGACTGGGCCAATCTTAAGATTTCCACTTTCTCTGACCTATAGACTCAGTCCCCAAAATGAACAAGGGCCAGTTATTTTAAGGTCAGTAATCTTTGGACTAAAGGGCATATCTAAAAGGCATTAAATTCATTAACCTGGCTGTTTCTGGGAACATAGTTTTCCATTTTCATTCTTAGGAAATTATATTTCTTAATCATGCTCTACAATTTGTTTCAGTAAGTCTCAACTTGGTTAGCAAGGGAGGTTTTTCTCGGCTTTCTCAGCCAAAGTGCATCTCTACTTTGGTTCCAGGAGAAGTCTTGCTTCCTTAAACAGCCCTCTGCACTGGTTTCTCAGACAAATTGTTCACAGAATCGGCTCATGCCATCCACTTTTATTGAGTACTTTTATCCAGGTAGCTGGCACATTCCTAATGATTGGGCCCGGCCTCATGCAGAGGCACAAGTGATTTCCACTGGCAGGGAGGGCTTTAGTCTTTCCCTTCCTTCTTATCTCAAAACTTCTGTTCCAGTGCCTGCTACAAAGCTTGAAAATGTACCATGACAATCACTCCATTAAGTTAATGGATGTGATCCATGCATATGCTTTCAAGAATGCAAACATCTTTTTGAAGTAAATTTGAATAAAATAAAGGTTCAGACTAGAGTGGTCTAGAAAGGATACCTGGCACATGGGAAGCTCTCAGTAAACTTTTCGTTTTCTTGTATCAATTAAGTAGTTTGCTTTTTAAATAATTAGCCACAAACAAGATAGTGAGGCAGAGAGATTTTTGAGTAAGAATGAGGGATGATTTTGGAAAAGGAAGTCCTACCTTGGAAGGACTTAATAATAGCTATCACTTAGAAGGGAAAATTTATAAACGCTATCCCTTCAGGAGGGCAAAGTGCTTGGGGTGGAATGGAGTGGGGGATGGATAGATAGTAGATGGAGAGAGAGGAAGACTAGGACATGAAGGAAGACATCAACAGCAGCCCTTCTTCATACCTTGGTCCTTGGATGGCTTTGCATAATTATGATTACTTACCCATAATCTAGTTGATCTTCCTTTTGTTCTTCCATTGTAGATTTCCCTAAAATATCACAGAGATGTATCTAATGAATTGGGGAAATGGATCCATTTATGAAATAGAGTAACTGGCTTAGAACCCCCAAACAAAATTAACTGGTTTCTCCCCACCAACTTCACATTTTGGCCATGACAAAATTCAGCCTTTTGGTTTTCTGCTCATAATCTGATTATGCCTCAGCAAGGATGCAGTGAAGATACAGTATGTACTAGATATTTCAGCATATATCCTGCTACAGATATATTTGGAGATAGTTCACCTACACAAAATCCTTTGGAATTTATATGGTGCAATCAGAATCAATAGTTATCAATTGTTCTTAAGTCCGTTTCTGCTCCAGGCCCAGTTGCTTTCCTAAAGAGCTCATGGACATGGGTGTAGGTGTGTAACTTCTCCGAAAAGTAATCTCTGTGCTCTCTAGCCTGGTGTCTGTAAGAATCTCCAAATACTAAGGTCTTAGTATTAAATAGGTCTCAGAAAAACCAAGCAGTAAATAATTTGGCTTGCTATGCCCCCTTGGTTTCCCCTTTATCTCCATTTCTTCCATAAACTCCACCTCCCTTCTGATGTGTGTGGTCTTCCTGATTCTACCCTAGGCAGTTAGCTGCTGAAGCGTCAAATCTTTCCCCAGAGAAACTGTGCAATAGATTCTCAGAACCTTCATGACTCTGCTGTTGACATGGGGAGGGCGGAGCAGCATGTCACAGTGGTTCGGGTGGCAACGGTTTCTCACCATCTGTGGAGACTTAAGAGCCTAGCTGGGTGTGTGTGTCTCATGGCCATGCCTTCCCTTTGGCAGAAGAAGTTGAATGGCTCTGATTTCTGGGCCGTATGAATGGGGTGGCCCCTGTTTCTTACTTCTCTGGTAGATTGTGCTCTCTCACTGCCCAAGTGTAACTAATACAGAAGGTCTGAGTCCTAAGGCCAGCAGTCTGATCCCATCATGTAGCCAGCTAACTGCTCATTCATTTGACAAACACTGAAGCTGTTGAAGAAGACCCTTTGTATTCCAGGCACTGTTCTAAGCATTAGAGAGAGACTACATTAAACAGTCAAGACATTTGCCCTCATAGAGTTTACATTCTAGGGCAGGGGTCCCTAAACTCTGGGATGTAATGCCTGACGATCTGAGGTAGAGCTGATGTAATAATAATAGGAATAAAGTGCACAATAAATGTAATGCCTTGAATCATCCTGAAACCATTTTCCCCACTCTTGTCCGTAGAAAAATTGTCTTCCATGAAACTCGTTCCTGGTGTCACAAGTTTTGGGGACTGCTGTCCTAGGAGGGGTGTTGAGGGAGGGGTAGTAATAACACAAACAACAACATAAATGAGTAAAGTAATTTTATTTGATATGACAAAAGAGAAGAGTGCTGGAAGGAAACATAAACGGGTGAAGGGGATGAAGGAGATGTAGTGTGTTTACGTGTGTGGGAGGGAGATGGTTACAGTTGTAAACAGGGTGATGCAGCTTAGCACCCCCAGACTGGGAAGTGTGGATGTAGCTCCATTAAGAGGGCTAGTGAGTGCGAGACCTTAGGTTGTGCTGGAGTGGACACAACCCAGAGACCCGACATGGGCAACAGCAAAGGTCATGGTCATCAGGAGCATGCATCCTGAAAGGCCCCAGACCCAAGAGCAACAAGCAGAGGTATGAAGACCCAAAGCTCCTCTTTCAGTCCACCTCAAGGATACACAGCTTTCCCCTGGACCTGCTACTCTCCAGGGAAAGAAGAGAGCTGTAGTGAAGGAGAATCTCCCAAGACTGAGAAATTACCTGAAAGAGATTTTTAACCAGGAAAAGTCTATGGTATCTTGAATTGGTCCCATTGAGTCTTTTCTGCCAACTTAAGGAGTCAGAGCTAAAGGGGAAGATAAGATCATTTGCAGAATATAAAGGATACACTTCTGCACACCTGGGTTTGTATGCTTTGACCAGATTCTGCACCATTTGTAACTTTGTGTGTGTGAATCATGGAAACCTAGGAAGTTTTGGATCTCAACTTAATAAGGACCGCATTGAGTTGATTTGTGGGCCAGAGTGACTTCTTAACATACTGTAGTTTCTAATAAACTATTTGTAAAATTAATGGCCTCTGATGACCCCCATTACCATCTCCCTTCTTCCTGAAAGAAGGCATTTCTTTGCTTTATGAAGCTGTACACAGAAGAGTAATTAAGTAACAATTCAGGCCAATGGCCTCTCCCAGGAATTAATGGTAGAGAGAGTTCATTAACCTCAGCTAGTTATGGCTTCTCCAGGAAATGCCCTGGACCAAGGTTATTGTAACTATTAATGGATTGGATAGGGACTTTGAGATAAAAATAAAGCTCTGTCTCCTTCCTGGGGAGCTTTTCTCCTTGAGGGGTTACCAAAGGCGAGCCTGTAGGAGCAACAGAACCCCAAGCTTGGGGCCTGTGTGGGATGAGAACAGCAGATTGCTATAGGGAGAACTGCTAAATCAAGGTAAAAACAGGGCCTTGGGGGCAAATTAAGGTCCTTGATATAATCCTTCTGGCTTTTCAGGAGGTGGCTTGATTAATGCCTCATGCAGCTTTAGGGCAACAGTTATCACCTTGCTAATGTTCCTGTGCTGTGCCCTGCCCCATGCAGAAGAGCTGCTGAGAGACAGGTGAGGTTTGCTGCATCGCTGTCAGAAATGCAGTGGCCTTTGTGTGGAAGTCTGTTGTGAAAACACGTGCTCTTTTCCATTCTGGGTACTCAGGCTCTGTGTGCTGGGTCTCACCCTTCTGCCATAGGGAGTCTGACCAGCTGCCTGACAGTCAGCCCTGCCTGGGCTCTCCCTGGCCCTTCCTGCTGCCTCACAGGGATGGAGCAGCTTTTCTTTCTGTTCACCTCACTTGTCCTCACCTTTACTATGGCAAAATCTTTGCATTTTTTTTTTATAAATGAGCTTGGTTTTGAAGCTCATATCCAGGCAAGGCTCTAGAATCCCATTTTAGATTATTCATTATTTTCTGAATACAGGATCAAGTATGTTATTTTTCTTAAGTCCTTACTTACTTTTAATGGCTATTTCCACTAACAGAGCTAATATCCAAAATATGCAAAGAACTTACACAACTCGGTATCAGCCCCCTTCCCAAACAATCCAATTAAAAAATGGGCAGAAGATCTGAATAACCTGAATAAACATTCTTTCCAAAGAAGGAGGCATACAGATGCCCAGAAGTCACATGAAAAGATGCTCAACATCATTAATCATCAGGGAAATGCAAATCAAAACCATAATGAGATACCATCTCACAACTGTCAGGATGGCTATTAACAAAAAGACAAGAAGTAACAAGTGTTGGTGAGGATGTAGAGAAAAAGGAACCCTAGTATATTGTTTGGAGAAGGCAATGGCACCCCACTCCAGTACTCTTGCTTGGAAAATCCCATGGATGGAGGAGCCTGGTAGGCTGTAGTCCATGGGGTCGCTAAGAGTTGGACACGACTGAGTGACTTCCCTTTCACTTTTTACTTTCATGGTTTGGAGAAGGCAATGGCCACCCACTCCAGTGTTCTTGCCTGGAGAATCCCAGGGATGAGGGAGCCTGGTGGGCTGCCGTCTATGGGGTTGCACAAGAGTTGGACACGACTGGAACGACTTAGCAGCAGCAGTGCACTGTTGGTGAGAATGTAAGTTGGTGCAACCACTATGGAAAATGGCATGGAGATTCCTCAGAAACTTAATAGAACTATCGTATGATCTAGCAATTCCACTTCTGGATATTTATCTGAAAGAAACAAAAATACGAATTCAAAAAGATATATACATCTCTGTGTTTTGTATAATCTTTAGGTTCCTAAAATATTTTTGAATTTTCTTTCAGAATAACTTTCTCAAAAGCAGAAACTTGAACTCAAATGTGAAGGCAAAGAAAAAAGAGAATGTACCATTAAAATTAAATATTTTAAAATCGATTGCATCATTGCTATTATAGCAACAATAAAGGAATAAAAAATGAAAAGTTCACCAAGGATTCACATCAGCAAAAACTCTGGTTTTCCAAGTTTTCTTCTTTTTTTTTTTGTCTATTAGTAAACCATCTTCTATAGTAATCATAGAGTAGCTGTATTGCAGTGTTTTGCCTTTTCATTTAATATTTTTTATAGAATTTTCCCAGGTTGTTCCGTATGCTCTATAATTGTCATTTTAATCACTGAGTAAAATTCTTCTGAGTTGATAATATGCAAAATTTACTTCACCATACCCTTTTCATCAAACTGTTTGTTTATTTGTCTCCTCTGGAGGGCCAGGGGAATGCCTGTATTTCCTCTGTATTTTCTAGGGTTTTCATATGACAGAGTAGTACAGACTGGGTGGCTTAAACAAGAGAAATTAATTTTCTCCCAATTCTGGAGGCTGTGTCCTGATCAAGGTTGGTGGAGCTGATTCCTCCTGAGGCCTCGCTCCTTGGCTTACAGAAGGCTGTGTCATCTGTGTCTTCACACGGTCATTCTTCCATGTGCTGGTGTCCCAGCTGCCTCTTATGAGGACACAATTCACAGAGGACTGTGGCCCCCCCTAATGACCTTATTTTAAATGAAATACTTCTTTAAAGATCCTATCTATAAACAAAGCCACATTCTCAGATACTAGGAATTAGAGTTTCAACATGTGAGTTTTGGGGGAACACAATTTGTATGAGATACTCAATAAGTGTTTACTTGTGACCAAATTTATGAAACATTCAGATTGTTTCTCACCTTCAATAAAAAAGCAATTCAAAGAACACCTGTGTAGTTATTATATTTTTCAGGTCTAAGCAAAATATTAAAAATATATACTTTTATTTTTTTTACCATTTTTGAATTCCTATTTGTTAGCATATGAGTCAACTGCTTTATATTTTACAGATAAGAAGACAAGGACAAGAAGGATTAAACATCTTGCTAGGATTAAAAGATTAAAAAAAAACTCCCATATCTGTGGCCACATCTTTCAATATTTTCTGGTTCATTCTGCAGTGAGCCTGGGAAAGGACAGTAGGAAGAGAGTATTTCTTCAGCTATAACATGGAACTGGTATTATGGAGTATTGGTTCAGTGTAACCCACATCTTAGTGGCATCATTTTTGTTTTCAATGAAGTCATTTCTTTTAAGGTAACCAACGCTTGGTCTCTGATCACCCTGCATTTTATTTTAAATTTGCTTCTCTAGCTTTAATTAAAAGTTTACAATGAGAAAGTGATCATTAAGTGGAGGATTCCTAAAAAGGATGGCTAGCACTCAAACTTTCATAAACAATTTACACTGAAATTTGGTGTATTTTTTGTTGTTGTTTGTTTTGTTTTTTGGTCTTGCCACACAGCTTGTCAGATTCAGTTCCCCAACCAGGGCTCAAACGCATGCTCCTTGCAGTGAGAGCACAGAGTCCAGGGAACCGCTGGGCCGCCGGAGAATTCCCTGATGTAGTTTTATTTGTGTGCATATGTTCAGTTGCTCAGACATGTCTGACTCTTTGAGACCCTATGGACAGCCCGCCAGGCTCCTCTGTCCATGGAATTTTTCAGGAAAGAGTAGTTTTATAATCCCTTCTTAATTCTTCTAACTTTGTGTTCTTTCTGTCTTAGACTAGAAACAGTCTGAAGTTGAATGTTTTCTTAGGCCAATTTTAGTTTTGAACAAAATATCTCTGAGAGGTCAAACTCTAGATAATTTCAGAATTCTAAACAGGTTTTATAACCTCTATTGGCAAGTGATGTATATTTGCAGAATCCATAAAGCTTTTAAGGTGTAGTTGATATTGAAACAATAATGACCCTGGAACAGGATATTTCCTGGAGATTAATGACCAGCTGGGAGGGGTTGATGGCCTGAGGTGTAGTTGAGGGCCATTAACCTCAGACAGTCATTAAAGTCCAGGAAATGTCCTATGTCTAGGTCGTTATTGTTATTATAAATTGAAAATGGAAAAAAGAAACAGGCATACAGATGATCTGAAGGGTGACTCCATTTCCAATGGTTTGAACAGGGAGCGTTCTGGGAGAATTTATTCCCCTGTCCATTAGCCAACCAATCTCCCTGAATCCTCTGTCACATTGCCCTTCAACTGATGGGTCTTTGTGCTGGAAACCTCTAGATTCCCCAGATACTGAGTAGAGAGTACAGCTCCTCATTGCAGCTACCTTTGCTCAGAGTGACTGGATTAAGCACATAGTAATGGTGAATGACTTTGCCACTGCTCTTAATTGCATCCTACATTGCCATCTACTTGCTTCCCCTGGGATCAGCTATTTTCTTCTCTATTTAGCTGCAGTAAATTTCCCACAGCTAAAATTTAAGCTCTTGGATATTTTGTTTGTGCTTATTTCCAGGTCATTGGGGGTGAAAGTGCACATTATTTGCTTTGCAGTTGTGCTGTTTCTAGTCAAGCTAGATATGGCATCCCTGTCCAATTGCTTCTTCAATTTCCAAAAATACTGTGACTCAGAGATATTTTGAATTCTCAACTAATNGCTCCTCATTGCAGCTACCTTTGCTCAGAGTGACTGGATTAAGCACATAGTAATGGTGAATGACTTTGCCACTGCTCTTAATTGCATCCTACATTGCCATCTACTTGCTTCCCCTGGGATCAGCTATTTTCTTCTCTATTTAGCTGCAGTAAATTTCCCACAGCTAAAATTTAAGCTCTTGGATATTTTGTTTGTGCTTATTTCCAGGTCATTGGGGGTGAAAGTGCACATTATTTGCTTTGCAGTTGTGCTGTTTCTAGTCAAGCTAGATATGGCATCCCTGTCCAATTGCTTCTTCAATTTCCAAAAATACTGTGACTCAGAGATATTTTGAATTCTCAACTAATAAGTAATGCTGAGTTTTGAATGCTGTAAGTTTCAAGTTCATATTACTCCTATAGCAGCAGATTCACTTTCCTTTTTTTCCCAAGCAAAACATTCAAAGTGGAGAAGTAATCACTTTAGGTTTCCATTATCACTTCAGGGCTTCATAACAAATAGTTGGATATGAAATGTTCAGCTGCTCTGGTCAGAAACAGCACTTGCCAATTTGTTTTATTCATTGGCTATAGGAAGTTTCATGTAATACGAAAAAAAAAAAAGGCAGGGCAATATCAGCATCATGAGGATACAGTTTCATTGACTTGGTGGTCACAAGGAAGTTTGATCCATGTATTAGATCAGCTCAGGTTCATCACCAGTTACTATAAAAAACAGGAAAAATGCCAAAACATTTCCCTGATAACACTGGTCAGAAACATCAGCTTTGTAGAATAACACATCAAGGTATAGTTACAGGCTGCCAATATTGTTAGGAATTTTATAAATTCGAAGTCTATCCTCAAAAGGCTCCTCTTCTCCCTGTAGTGCTACCTGACATTTCCATGTTACATATGAGTTTGGTCTAAGATATTGAAAGGCCCGCTTAAAATACAAATACTAAGTTTTTAACCATTGATACTTATCTTCATTTTAGGTTATTAAGTTTTCCAGATCACAATTAGCCTAGGATTCAGTATAAGCAAAATATTAAGATTAATAGGGATTAAAGGGAAGTATTATGAAAGTACTCTTTTTTTTTTTCAAATCCTTATCAGTATAATCTGCGAAATCCCTTTTATTGGCAGAATCTTCAAAGTAGTTCATATTCTCTAGGCTTCCTAAAAGTCCTTGTATTTCATCATTTATTCTCATTTTAGTAACTATTTATTAAAAATGTTTTTGATGCCACTCTGTGCTGTTTCCTTCTAGCTTTCTTCTTTAGGCTGGCAATCCTGGTGAGGTGGGTGAACTTTCATGCAGGCCATAGGATTTGTCGTGGCCTTATGGTGGCACAAGTCTTGAAATTAATGTTACCCTATAGGGTTGTGTTATAGTGCTGCACTCAGTATGCCAGCAAATTTGGAAAACTCAGCAGTGGCCACAGGACTGGAAAAGGTCAGTTTTCATTCCAATCCCAAAGAAAGGCAATGCCAAAGAATGCTCAANCAACCAGTCCATTCTGAAGGAGATCAGCCCTGGGATTTCTTTGGAATGAATGATTATAAAGCTGAAACTCCAGGACTTTGGCCACCTCATGTGAAGAGTTGACTCATTGGAAAAGACTCTGATGCTAGGAGGGATTGGGGGCAGGAGGAGAAGGGGACGACAGAGGATGAGATGGCTGGATGGCATCACTGACTCGATGGACGTGAGTCTGAGTGAACTCTGGGAGTTGGTGATGAACAGGGAGGCCTGGCGTGCTGCGATTCATGGGGTCGCAAAGAGTCGGACGCGACTGAACTGAACTTACTGATTATGCCAACTATGTAATTTTTGTACAATAATCTGATTTTGAGTTTAATTTCCTTTGTGTGCTTATTGATTATAATTCATTTTACTTTACTAATTCCCCTCTCCACCCCTTTGACTTCATCACCTCTTCTAGTGGAATTTGGTGTGAGTTATTATGGCAGTGGGGTTGGGAGATAGTGCAAATAATGTTGCTTGTGGTGACCTGTAAAACTAACCACTGGTCTTCTGCAGAAATAGGCATCTTGAATCTCCTATTGAGATGAATTTCCTCCATATTTCACCCAGCCGTGGAATGCCAAGGCCCTTTTGCAGAAGGTTTATGTGACGATCTTTACTCCATGTGGTCATTTCTCATTGACAAAGGCTCTGTAATCATCTGGCATAGTCCACAAATAAGCCCACTGGCATATTTGAACTCTTGCATTGAAACGGTAGAATAGAGACTCTTTGAGAACTCTCATTTTAGATTTTTTTTTTGAGTCATTGTTGTTGCGCTTTGTAAGAGATATCAAATGGAGAAGGAAATGGCAACCCACTCTGGTATTCTTGCCTGGGAAAAAAAATCATAGACAGAGGAGCCTGGTGGGCTACAATCCATGGGGTCGCAGAGAGATGGGCACAACTGGGCACACACACAAGAGATACCAAAAGGCATAAGTATCCTAAATGTCCAAGCAGAATGTAATCTGGCAAGAGAGCAAAATGGAGAGAACAGCAAATGGCAATCTGCTGTCCTCTTTCTAGAGGAGGATGAGAGCATGGGATGATATAACTAAATACATTTATTGAAGAGTTTCAGTTTCCTTGAGTTTAAGCTCCCAGTTACTGCTCTTTTTTTTTTTTTTGGACTGTGCCACCTCATGTGAAGAGTTGACTCATTGGAAAAGACCCTGATGCTGGGAGGGATTGGGGGCAGGAGGAGAAGGGGATGACAGAGGATGAGATGGCTGGATGACATCACCGACTCAATGGATATTAGTCTGAGTGAACTCTGGGAGTTGGTGATGGACAACTCCATCACAGGCCTGGTGTGCTGTGATTCATGGGGTTGCAAAGAGTTGGACACGACTGAGTGACTGAACTGAACTGAACTGATGGTACAGTTAAGTACCACACTACCTCATTGTAGGCAGTCAGTTAATAACAGGTACCCTAATTCTCCAGTCCATTCTGAAGGAGATCAGCCCTGGGATTTCTTTGGAAGGAATGATGCTAAAGCTGAAACTCCAGTACTTTGGCCACCTCATGGGAAGAGTGGACCCATTGGAAAAGACTGATGCTGGGAGGGATTGGGGGCAGGAGGAGAAGGGGACGACAGAGGATGAGATGTCTGGGTGGCATCACTGACTCGAGTGAACTCTGGGAGTTGGTGATGGACAGGGAGGCCTGGCATGCTGCGATTCATGGGGTCGCAAAGAGTCGGACACGACTGAGCGACTGAACTGAACTGAACTGAATAATGTGTTGTCTAGATATCAGAATGTTCCAGTCACTTTTAATTCTTAGAATAGTCTTGTGGTGTTGTTTTAAGCTTTAAATTAAACTCAAGTTCTTTCCCTCTCTTCTACAATAGCTGACTCTCTTCTCAGTCCTCTTATCATGCAACATAGAAGAAGAGGGATGGAGCAAACGCCTTATTGCACTGCCCACGGTGAAGCTGAGTTCTCTGTTTGGCTGCTGCTGCTCGATTCAGTCGTGTCCAACTGCGTGACCCCGTAGATGGCAGCCCACCAGGCTCTGCTGTCCCTGGGATTCTCCAGGCAAGAACACTGGAGTGGGTTGCCATTGCCTTCTCCAACCTGTTTGGCTAGCTGTTCTCATTGGTTTGGCTCAAGGTAATCATTAATATCTTCTGTGTGGCAGGGATGTAGTTTCTGGTCCTCTCACCTGTGTGTTCTACTGAGTATCCCCAAAGTCCTTCCCTTCCTAATGCCTATTTCCTGGCTTTACATTCTCCACTCCCTTAATCCCTCCGAAAGGTGCCCACCCCAAAACTGAGATCCCTTTTCCTTAGTGATTAGTCATCTTGGTGAAGTCTGGGAAGACAGAATTCAGAAAATTGTCTCCTCATTTATTAACCCTCAGGAAGTTCATCTACCCATGACATGTCAAATAATGGGGCAGATAGCTTCTTGGCTACCTCTTTGCCCAGCCTCACCTTGTTCTTTAATTCTCTTTTCCTTGGCTTAGATAACTGAGGTGTGTTGTCCAGATTGCCAAAATTGGAAAATGAACTGCCCATATTCCTTTCATGTAATCACTCCGTGTTCTCAACATGAATTCCCTTTGAACCCTCTTCCCTTAATTTTTGGTAACAAGATAATCCATTTTCTTTCTCCTTCATGGAATAATGTCACTTAAAACAGCTCCCTTCCTCACTGCCCTCTAAGTTATTATATTGTCCAGGGAGAAATGGTAATGATTGGTAGTAAGGCTTGTTCTAAACATGCCTGAAATTCTCTCAGTCATGTCCAACTCTTTGTGACCCCATGGACTATAGATCATCGGGCTTCTCTATCCATGGAATTCACCTGACAAGAATACTGGAGTGGGTTGCCATGCCCTCCTCCAGGGGATCTTCCTGACCCAGGGATCGAACCGAACCATCTCCTGAATTGCAGGCAGATTCTTTACCATCTGAGCCACCAAGGAAGTCCGTCAGTAAATTCCCATATATTAGAGTATGAGGATCTTAGCATACCTTAGTTTTCAGCTTTGATCTTCATGTAATACTGGGAAAATTGAAAATTTCCACTTGATATCCTGCTTTAATCCAGAGACAGAAAGCCACTTCAAATTAGCCTAGCAAAAATGGGAATGTACTGGCTCACTGAAGGCTCCAGAGAACTTCCTTTGGGTAGAGCTCAGTCCAGGGAGACTTAATAGCATCATCCAGACTAAGAACCTCTGCATCTCTCAGCTCAGACTTCCTCTGGGTTGACTTAATTCAGATTGGTTTTCTCTTGGTGATGAAGTGACCATGTAGAGCTTCAGCCCTTTCAGTCACCCCAGTGAAGGAAAATTCTCTTTCCCACACATTCAAAAGCTGTCTTTTGACATGCTTTTGGTATCTCCCAGCCAGGCTATTGATACTGCCTGTGTATCAGAGAGCAAGATCAGCTAGATGTTAGTACTGTTCTTCATGAGCTTGCTGCTCCCAGGGTCATACTTCAAGGGGAGAGGACAATGACTAACACTGAGAATTGCCCCTCTAACGGTCACATTTGAGCCTGCCATGAAGGCTGTTGGAGATGTGCAGTGAAAGAAGGGGCCCTCTGCTCTTCCCAGATAACATCACCTAAGTGATGTCCATTTTATCCCAGGGTGAGGCTTATTCTGTATCATCTACAGTCCACAGAATCTTAGAAGGGACATCATACCTCTGTTTAGCCATTAAATGTTTGTTAGACTCTTGGTATTTTCTAGGCATTGTGCTTCGTACTGGAAATTCTAATGTAAATAAAATAATATCCCCTTCTTTAAGGAGTTCATTGTCAGGTCCAATAGTTCTGAGATCTTGGCATTCACTTCCCCAAAGTTCAGGCTCCCACTCTGAGAACCTGAAGTACTTGACATTGTTCCAAGTGGTCCATTTAGAGGTCAGAATAAATTGCCTTCCATATTTAAACAGATTCTGTAGGTTTTAGGATTACACCTATGCCTGCTTTGTGGCAAGGACTTCCATCTCTCCTCCCAAAACTTACCTCATCCCTCACCCTACGCCTGGCTTTGTTTTTGTCAAATATTGCTAAATGTGCAATATTAGAGAGTTTTATTTTTTACTTTCTGTTTGACAGGATACTTTATTTAGTTTTTAAAACTGTGTGTGCCCCTTTTGCTAATGTTGGTGTTACAAGATTTTTTCTACCCTGGATATCACAAATTTGTGCTCTTCAAACCCTGAGCTTTAACTTACATACCTCTATTGTTGCATTTTCAGAGTTTGGTTTACTTAATGGTTACATTTTATTCTCTTACTAGAAGGAATTTTCTTGTTAACAAAGATCTTCTGGTAGGTTAGAAGATGAGCTTGTAGCTGTTTCAAACCATCTTCTCTCAACAAGGCAGAGATACAGCAGCTGTGGGTGCATCTCTGTGGCTTCTTTCTTCATTGATCCTGTTAAGTGACAAGATCCTGTCTTCTGGGGTGAAAAATATCCATGTGGTTAAATGCTTTAATTTATAATGCAATGATCATATTAGCTCTGTCGTCTTCTTGCATTCTGTCATCTGGGCCCCTCTGAAAGGTGAGGCTATTACCCTTCTCAGGAAGGCACTGACTTACTCATCAAGAGGGGGCTTCTTCCTGTCCATACTGCTGTGTCTCCCTGGAAGCCTTCCAAAGGGACATCCATCGTTTACAAATTGATTTGCACTGCCTTGGCCAACGTGCAATTCCAATTTCAATTTCTTCCCGTGCAGGCCTTCTACAAGATACCAACTATTCCCTTTGGAGTTTCCCTTTCTTGTTGTCCAGTAGTTGTTCTTTAGTTGTATTTGTTTATTTGCTGATTCTGACAAAACCTACCTTTATCAAGCTTATTTATCCTTCAAGACCCTATTTATTTTGCAGCCATCTAAACTACTTTGACTTACTTCAAAGTCACAATATCAGTTATACACTACTAGTTTAGTATTTAATTATTGAACACCTTGTATCATAGCACAGCAGTTGAGGTTATAGGTCCTAGAGACAGATTTTCTGGATTTTCAAGCTGTTTTAACTTGGGCAAGTTATTTACCATCTGTTCCCTTCAGTTTCTTCATCTGTAAAATGGGGCCAAGAATGACCTGTCTTGACATAGCTATAGGGTCCATCTAGTGTTTCACAGTAGGTGCTTGAGAAACTAGGAGAAAGTATTTGCAGTTTCTTTTTTCCCAATGATGGGTTTATTTTAGAAAGTATTTCCTTGCTATTTTAGGATCAAGTTTCTTATAAATGTTGGTTGAGTGGTCTGTAGGCAAAATTTTATTGAGTTTATGGATTAAGGATTGTGGACGAATGAATTACAGCTTCAAAATTTCTGAATTAACAGTATAATGAGAGACTCATTCAGTTAATTTCATTGGAGCTCAAATGAGGGTAATAGCATTTGTCATATACTTACCTGACATATCAAAAGAATGAATAGCATATTGACAAAAGAATGTGGCTACACATAAATTGTTTATTGAAACATTCAGAGTGACTGACTTTTTTCATGAATAATATTGAAACGAGTCTAAATAGACTTTTAGGAAGTTTTCCTTATGCTTTAGTTTCTCTTAGATTTTCTCTGCAATCTTGCTGATTGTGTTTAGTCATAGTTGTATAAGTGACCATTGACCTAAGTGCAGGAATTTTTCCAGAGAACTGGTTCTAATGTTGTTTAAGGAGAATTCCTGGCAGGTCCTAATTTGACCTATCTTTTAGGTCAAAGCTTGTTGTTTCATGCTCTTCCATTCTCCCTTTCACATCTGCCTGCTTAAATCACAATTTTATTTTGAATTCTGTTGCAAGTGAGCTGTGGGACCTTAGGATTTTATTTTTAAAACAAAGGGATGAATTAGGTAATTCTGAAAGTTAGCATATTTCCTATATCATGTCAATTTTTTAAAAAATTTATCAATATATTAACTGTGCATAAGTTTTGTGTTTGATTTTTTAATAATCAATGATGCCTAAAATTACAGGCCTTTTTCATAACTGTCACAAGTGAAATCTATATTTAAGCCTTTTATACTCCAGCATTCAAAGTTTGGACTTAGCCATTGGCCTTTGAAAATAGCATGGCATGGTGCACTGCTTTTTTCTTGTAACCTCATCCATTTTAGAGCCTAGAGCAAAATCTTGTCAAGAGGTCCACGGTTTAGTATGTATTTCCATTTCATTTTTGGTTAAATTCATACATATTAAAAAATTATATGTAATATATATTCAATATAGATTATATTAAATGTATAATTCAATTAAGGGAAATTTTATATGTATGTCAGTTATATTTCAATACATACATTTCCCTTATTGAATTATATGTTGAGTGTAAAATATATTGAATATATATTTACTGTAACATGTGTTGAATATATATTGATTATAATGTATATTGAACTTAATATATTGAATATATAATTTAGTGAGTATAATATGTAATGACTATATATAATTGGACTGTATATTGAAAGTTAGTTGGAGGGTTTGACAGGTAGATGTACCATCTTGAGTCTCAATCTCCATGACACATGTGCTGATCATTCCAATCTCTATTAGCTTAAAAAATTTTGAGTTATTTTGAGTGGTTCAGCAATATCTATTGCCTCTGATCACACTGTCTCTGTGAAACAAATTTTTGCAAACTGAACAAATAAAAAAGTGCTACATTACAATGTAATAGTTTGAGGATATTTTAAGCCAAAACTGAAAATCCAAATTTAAGTTAAAAGTTCAGCCATGTTGGCTCATACAGTAGAAATAACACAACTGAGGTTATTGGATAAATGTTTACTTTCAAATATTCACCAGTTTGCACATGTGCAGGCAATGATGACTATTGGCACTTCACAATTTATTCTGCTGCCTGGAGATTGTCAGACACTTTTTTAGAATCTATTCTATGAATCTCAGTTTTAGAAGTGTTGTAATAGAAATTTTTTTATCTTACAAAGAAGAAAGTGTAGGGTATAACTTTTTAAGTCAGGTGTAACTTACTTCCCTGCTTCCAAAGGCATGATGGTATTATTTAGGTGGTTTGTCATACATAAAGCTAAAACTCCAATACTTTGGCCACCTGATGCAAAGAACTGACTCATTGGAAAAGACCCTGATGCTGGGAAAGATTGAAGGTGGGAGGAGAAGGGGAAGACAGAGGATGAGATGGTTGGATGGTGTCACCGACTCGATGGACATGAATTTGAGTAAGCTCTGGGAGTTGGTGATAGACAAGAAAGTCTGGTATGCTGCAGTCCATGGGGTTGCAAAGCGTTGGACACGACTGAGCTGCTGAACTGAACTGTCATACATATGGCCTTTAAATTATTGAAGGGTTTGAGAGCCACAAATTCTGACGTTATTTGAGTGATGGCCAAAATAAGGACCATCAAACTGGTTGAAAAGCTTGGGTGAGGGTCTTGGTATCCTCTCATTCATCAGAGGAGGCTTCCTGTTAAGGTATCAGAAACTTACCATTGCTTCAAGAAGTCTGTTGTCCTGCCTAGGAGAGAAATTCAATTGGTGGGGCACCTTATAGATCTATCTAGATCCTCTAGGGCAAAGCAGGGAAATCCCAACACCTGACAGTTGGAGAGCTTGAGTCTCTGAATGAAAAACTGCCATGAATTTGAGTGAAGATAAGAGAGAAGGGGAGTATGAAAGATGCTCCAGCGGTGAGGGATCGTCGGTGTTGGCAGCTGCCCATCCCTCTTATCTCACCTAATGGCGGGTGCCTGCCAATGTTTATTTGGCCATTGCCATTCACCAGCTGCTCCTCTACCATGTTGTTTTTCTTCCCAGATGGCAACACGATGTTTCACGATAAAACTGACACAAAAAACAATGCAAAATTTGTCTAAGAGAGGTTCAGCAAGCATGAGAAAAACATCTGATATCTCTCAGAGCCCGCCAAGTTCGCAGTGTACAGTGCCAGAGTAATTATGGGATGATTTGAGCAGAGGCAATGCATGGGGAAGCCACTTCCAAATGTATCAGGTAGGTTTCCAGAAGAGGCAAAACACTCGGCTCTCTTGCTTCTCTGGCGCCCTGACAGAATCGATGAGTGCAGCCTGAAGCCTCCCAGAAGCCTCATACATTACTGAATCTGTGCTTTACTCCATGCCGCCTAATTAATGGCTCAGTATTTTAAAAACTCTTTTATTCAATTAGACTCTGCTTTCAATAAGATAAACACTCCTGCTATCAAAATTCTGGGAAACCAACATTTATAGTCTGCCTTCTCGCCAAAGCATCTGTTTTTCTCTTGCCCTTGGTCTCTTTTTCTGTCCAGGCTTCATTTGGCTGTTTGATTCAGTAATGATTGGCTGGTATTTGGGGGAATAACATGAAAGGCGAGGGTGTCCCTGCCATCTTGTTACTCTGAAGACTATTTCCCCCTAAACCTCTACATAAAAACACAAACTAAGGAGAATCATTTTACTATTATTGGTTACAAAGAACCACAGATGTTATTTAAAATGGAGCTTTGACTGGATTTCAAATTCATTGGGTTACCATTACTGCATTGTTTGTCAGATCAGATTTTTAGGTGAAATGGTAGAGAGCTCTTCTTTAACTCTTGTGCCTTTTCATTTGACTCAGAATTGTCTCCTAGGGATAATTGTATTCATGTCTGTTTGGTTAGGTTTTTCATAATTATTACACTTTATATAACTTACACGAGAGCTAAATACTGAAAAAAAAAAATGTTTTGAAAAAGTATTCTATCTAGCACTTAGGGACTCTGCCCCCAAATGGCCCTATGATGAAACTGTTGGTTGTGGGGTGGGAGGTGGGAGGGGGACTCGGGATTGGGAGCTTGTGTGCACCTGTGGTGGATTCGTGTCGATGTATGGCAAACCCAATAGACACTGAAAAGACTACAAACAAAAACCTGAGTAGTCTAATCANATAAAATAAAATATAAAAAAAAAAAAATTAAAAAAAAAAAAAAAAAGAAATAAACTGAGGCATATTTAAAAAAAAAAATAAATAAATAAATAAATCACTGTTAATGAGAATATAAAATTGAAAAATTTCCAGTAATCTTTGATGAAACATACTATTTTAACGAATGAATTTATCCTTTCTGACTGTTGGGTGGTATAATATATTAATACAATTTAAAACAGATTTTGCATTTATTTGTTCTGGGAAGGAAGTTTTTATTTTGGGTAGTGTGTAACAGGAAAATGGGTTTAAGAAATGTTGACACATTCCCATATATATAGAAAGACAGTTGAAAGGACTCAAGGTTTCCTGAATAAGACCTAAATTTATTCTGTCCTGTTAACTTTATACAGGTCACTTAACTGCTTGTAATTTCTATTTTATATAAAATAGAAACATGAGAATGATCATCAAATACAACTGTTATGAGGATCAGATCAATTGACAGATACAAAAGAGTTTTGTGAGTTGTATAACATGGCATAACTATTAAGTATTAACATGGAATTGATGATACATTTCTCTGTTTAGCTGCAACTTCATGAAGTTGTACTTTTTCTTAGGTTATAACATTCCTTTAATAGGGGATTTCTTTTTTTTTTTATTTTATAATGTGTTACTTCAGCTTCAGAAATCATGGGAGGATAGGGCAGTGTGGATTTTATGACTCTTGTGAATATTTAACCTTCTAAGGGCAGAGGAAAGATCTGAATATATTAACATTTGAGGTCATGCTCTAATTCAGTTTTGTAGGAAGCAACGTCATTTGACATTTCACCCTTTTTGTAGGACAGATTGTTGGGCATTTTCCAAGGTAGCAAGAGCTGAACTTTTCCTTCTAGCGTTGAAATCACTTGACTGTCTATATACAGGTGGAATTAATATAATGTACATATTCTGGTTCATATTCATGTTGGAAAAAAATGATTCCATGGAGTAGAACAGGGTCAAGTTGGGGGTTCTCAAAATATTGAGAGAGAAGTTCATTTTACTAACCTATGCCTTCTGGAGTTCACAGTCATCTAGAATAGAGCAATG
The DNA here is from genome assembly GCA_006410875.1 of Neotragus pygmaeus. NCBI lineage: Eukaryota > Metazoa > Chordata > Mammalia > Artiodactyla > Bovidae > Neotragus > Neotragus pygmaeus. The sequence goes on from SJYV01004965.1 coordinate 854,717, forward strand.
GTTATCAATCATGGCTTAAAATTACCTGTATAGCATTTGTGTTTGTTTTGATTCTCCATAGCTACTGTAGCATAGATATGGTGAAATAAGGAAATTAACACTGATACCCAGAGAACCCATATACAAACATTGTGACTAAAATGATTTAGGGTGGCATTTGGTCATCAAAGTGGCTTCCCTTGTGGCTCAGACAGTAAACAGTTTGCCTGCAGTGCAGGAGACCAGGGTTTGATCCCTGGTTGGGAAGATCCCCTGGAGAAGGAAATGGCAACCCACTCCAGTATTCTTGACTGGAGAACTCCATGGACAGACNCTCTGGGTATCAAAGGGGCTTCCCTTGTGGCTCAGACAGTAAACAGTTTGCCTGCAGTGCAGGAGACCAGGGTTTGATCCCTGGTTGGGAAGATCCCCTGGAGAAGGAAATGGCAACCCACTCCAGTATTCTTGACTGGAGAACTCCATGGACAGACGAGCCTGGTGGGCTACAGTCCATGAATTTCAAAGAATCAGACACAACTGAGCAACTAACATTTTCACTTTTAGTCATCAAAAATTTTAAGTTTCCCAGGTGAATATTAGGTGCAGTAAGGCTGAAAACCACAGATTCAGATGTAAGTGGCAATAAATTACTACCAAAAGGGACACACTGCTTAGGTATTTGGCTAAGTGTGGTTCAGTTAGGCATGATTTTTGGGTGATTACTTGAGCCAACTTTCCATGATAGTGTAAAAATCATGTGTTTTGAGTTATAAATGTTGATAATTAAGGTTTTTCTTTTTGAGTGATGCTTTATTTGGTATCTTTAAATATTAAATTGGTGTTTCTGTATGAACCATTGAATACATGTTACTAATTTTTGAACTTGGAACAATGGATATATGAAAACAGGAAGTTGCCATGAGTAAGCAGCACAATGCACAGAAAGAGTACTCATCTGGGAAACTCAGGATTTGGAATGTCAAATATTCAATCTCTAATTCAGTTTAAAGATCCTCTCCTCATCTCTACCCCATAACTCCTAGCCTGAAACAGGCTCAGAAACCTGCACTAGGAAGAGGATATATGCTGTATTTTTGCTTTCTGTATTCCATCTTGTCCTACTCACTTCTTAGGGTCACAGTGAAGTGAGGGAGAGGAAGAGAAGGAGAAAAGTTAACTACTAAAGTGATCATATGACTTCGTAGCCCTCTGCAGGGCATATGGGATGTATTTTTTGTAACACTGTTCCCTGGCAAAGGAGAGGCACCCTCTGGCTGATCCCGGTTCTGATCCTTGCTGTTGGAGTCTCCTGACTCTGGAGGATGACCACCTGGACATGGCCCTTTGATGGCAGCTCGAGTCCTGCTACTTTCCTGGCATCCATTCTGGTTCAAAGCAGTGGCTCTTTTGTCCCATAAACTTGAAGTGCAGGCTGCTCCCACCATAGCCCTCCCTTCTCCTTGGCCAAAAAAGGCAGCAGTCTCTGCAAGCTTCATATATTTGGACTCTTTCCACACTAGAGTCAGCCACCAGGCTCTGTGTCCTTCAGACTCTCCGGCTTGCATGTCAAGCCCTCTGAGAGACTTTCCTGAAGCTTCCCTCATATGACCTAATGGTTATGGTGGGAATATCCTGATGCATTGGGAATTTGTAATATTGTTTCATAATATCATTATTGATCAAATCTTGCTAGGGGTGTTGTTATGACCAGAATGCCACAAATACTGGCTATAATATAAATGTCTAATGTTCTAATATATATAGCCATCATTTTTTCTTTATTTTTATATTTTTTATTTTTTGGGTGTGCCACTTGACATGCAGAATCTTAGTTCCCCCACCAGGGATTGAACCTGTGTCTCCTGCAATGGAAGCACAGAGTCTTAACCACAGGATCACCAGAAAAGTCACATATATCCCTTGTTTTAAACATTTCAATTATTTTAAGCAATTAAACTTCTCTTACTGAATAGCCACTATATGCCAGTACTGCTTGGGGATAAGAGAGCCCCAAAGTCCTTAATTTATGTTCAACAAATTACTTCAGATGGTAGCTGGACATGCTTATGAGTGGACCTTGGGTGAAGACTAGACAAAGGGCAGAGCAGTAGGTAGAGAGATTCAGTGTGTGTGCATTCACAAGGTCATGCTCTCAGCCGAGATGAATACCAATGTGCCAGGCATTGGACTTAGTACAGGTCTAAGTGCAGAGAGGCCAACCGGACTAGGCATTCTGTACTTACATATGAAAACTTGAAGAGTTCATACTGCAGCTGGGAGTACAGCTTTGTATAAGTGATCCAAATACAAGGTGATATTTTATCCTAGATTAGTGTTTTGTGCAATGCATTGCACTAGCTTGGCTGGTGTATCACAGAAAAGAAGAATGGGCTGGTAGACAAAGCATGGGTCATATCATCTCTGTATGCATCTCAGCTCTGTAATTAGTGAGGTATGTGGGCCTGGACACATTCACTTAAACTCTCTGAGTTTCAGTTTCCTTACCTGCAAAATATGGATGATGAAACCTTGCACTAACACATTCTCTGTATTTACCTTGTTTGCTCTTTTTACCTTGTTCAGTATATGATTTAAAGATAAAAAAAAAAAAGATGAAATTCATGATCAGGGAGAATACAAATACAGTGGGTAGTAAAGGTTAAAGGTAATAAAGGGGGTAAAATATATAAATGTAGTCCATGTACTTCAAAATTATACATTAATATGATTTGTGAACACTAAAATTCCATTCAATATTAGTTAATAAAATTTATAAAATATATTCTCGGTTCTAGGTGCCACCTATTCTTAGCACACTTTCACCAAGTCTGGATCATAAAGATGTCTGAAATTTACAGAGAATTTCTGAAATGAATAGTATGAAATATTGTGGAACTGATTTTTAGAATGAGAATTATACCCCAAGTTCCAAAGACTCAAAAGGACAACCTCTGAGTTCCAGATAGTAGCTTCTGTCCTTCCTGGAGATTTTTCAAATTCATATTCCAGTTTTTGCAAAAGTGTTCATAACTCTTTATTCTGGTTTCTCAGTAACCAAATAATTTGGTGCCCACCAGTCATGTGTCTACCAATCTTTAGATCTGAAGGACATTGCATACTAAGTTGCTTTAGTAGTGTCCGACTCTTTGCGACCCTATGGACTATAGCCTTCCAAGCTCCTCTGTCCGTGGGATTCTCCAGGCAAGAATACTGGAGTGAGTTGCCATGCTTTTCTCCAGGGGATCTTCCCGACCCAGGGATCAAACCTGCGTCTCCTCCACATCCTGCATTGGCAGGCAGATTCTTTACTCACTGAGCCACCTGGGAAGCTATTGCTTTCACGATACTGTGACTTGGATTAGAACCCAGGTTGCTGCCTGAAGGACATTGGTATGTCTTCAAATACATGTCTCTTTTGTCCCCTTTCCTCTGTGTATATGTGTGTACACACACACACACCCCTCTAATGCGCAGTCTGAGAATTTGGTATGCTTAGTAAATTCCAACGATCAAGTAGGAAGTTCTTTAGTCAATAAGAAAATTGTCTAATTTTTCTCTGAAAGAAAAATATCTTTATTATGTTTTTGAGAATTTGTTTAGTTTTAAATGATTTCAGGGTGTGGATAAAGTTTTCCTTTAGGTAGGTGCAAGGCTTAATATATTAACAATCTATTAAGAGCAGAGTGTGTTTTTTGTGCATTTATTCCTTAGTTTATTCAACAAATATTTACTTGGTACCAACTAGCTGTCAGTCAATATTCTAGGTACTGGGAAGGTNGTTTTCCTTTAGGTAGGTGCAAGGCTTAATATATTAACAATCTATTAAGAGCAGAGTGTGTTTTTTGTGCATTTATTCCTTAGTTTATTCAACAAATATTTACTTGGTACCAACTAGCTATCAGTCAATATTCTAGGTACTGGGAAGGTATCAGTGATTAAAAAAAAAGGAAAAATCCCTAATTGAACTAGCATTTTATTTATTGGACTGTAAACAAAGCAATTAAGTAAAATTCAGTGCTAGGAAATAAAAGAATTTAAAAGAACAGTCAGGGCAAATGAATCACAGGGGAAGGGGAGTTCAGTTTATATAGGTGTGTGACTTTTGAACTAGTCTGTGGCCAGCCTTTTCCTTTTCCCAGGAGCAAGTTCAAAGGCATTGAAGCAGTGTGGATCTGGATTAGAGAGGCTAGCGAAGAGGCCAGTGTGGCCAGAACTGAGTGAGTGAGGATGTTAGTGAAGATGAGGTTAGAGTCAACAGGGAGTGAGGGGTGATCTTATGAGCCTTGCTCAATTCAGTTCAGTTCAGTTGCTCAGTCGTGTCCGACTCTTTGCGACGCCATGAATCGCAGCATGCCAGGCCTCCCAGTCCATCACCAACTCCTGGAGTTCACTCAAACTCACGTCCATCAAGTCGGTGATGCCTTGTAGGTCACAGTAAAAACATCGACTCTTATTTTGTGGCCAAAGGAGAGTCTTTGCAGTGCTTTGAGCAGAGAAGTGATGTGATCTCACCAACATTTTAGCAGCGTTACTCTAATGGCTATGCTGAGAATAGACTGCAAATGCAGAGGTAGGGACCATTTAGGTGGATATTGCAAGAGTCCAGACAAGAGATGACAGTGGAGGTGGTGAGAAATGGTCAAATTCTCGCTATATGTTGAAGGTAGAGCCAAAGGGATGTGCTGATGAGGAGGTGAGGAGATGAGGAGGTAAGAAAAAAGAGAGCAACAGATGACCCCAAGGCTTTTGGTCTGAGCTTGGTTTGGAGCTTTCAGCTCCCACCAGCATATTGCTTCTTCTGCCTTCAGCTCTTTATAGCTTGTTCACTGATATCTTTCACCTTCAAGTTCAGAACTGTCCTAGTTTTTCCTGTGACATAGTATTTGCCATATTGTTTACTTTTTCATTTATTTTTAATTTGAAAGTTACTAAAAAGCAAACCAAGCCAGGAAAACACAAACTGCCCCATCCTGAGCTAAATTCAATATGGTGAGATTTATGGCCTTTTAAATAAGAGCTCCTGTTATCTTCTCTATATCATAGGGTAAAGCCAAAAGATTGGTGGACTGGATGTGGAAATTCACATTATTTTTTTTATGTTCTGTGATATTCAATAATAAGCAAAAATTTTCTGGACTTTAATTTTGTCATCATTAAACCCCAGCAAAGTAGTCTATTAGAGCAGGAAATGGTAACCCATTCCAGTATTCTTACCTGAAAAATACCATGGACAGAGGTGTCTGGCAGGCTACCGTCCATAGGATTGCAGAGTTGGACATGACTGAGTGACTAGACAATAACAAAAGTAGTGTATGGCCGGTGAAGTCATTTCTGAAGCTGGTATCTAATGGGTAAACAATTATGTCTTCATTCTGAGCATTTCTACTGGTCAGGAGCAGCATGATTCCATGAATGGTACAGACTTACTGAATTTGGTTCTTGTTGATATCTCTGGTAATATGTAAACATTTACTAAATACCTATTATAATCCAATCATGATAGTAAATGCTATGAAAAACATCAAACATGAGGAACTTACAATCTTTTGCCATAAAAATCTGGTCTTTCTAACCAGTCATTTATAGAACTAACCCAATGAAGTGCATGATGTGGTATAGTAGAATGATGAAAGAAAGACCCAAGTAGAGATGAATTTTAACTAGAGGGTTCATATGAAAAGATTTCAAGGTATTGATATTTGAGCTTAATATTGAAGAATGAGTGAGATTTTTACAACTAGAGATAAAGAGAGCGCTAACAAAGATGTGGAATATTGATGAGAAAGTGCACTAACAAGCTTAGAGAACAGTGAATAGTTTAGCTTCAAGGTCAGGAGTGTACTGCAGAGTCTCAGATGCCACTCAGAGAAGAGTAGATTTGGTGAGAATGGGAAACCTCAATTTTGTTTCAGATTTTCAAACCTTATTTCTTCTTGCACTTAACTCCACTCCTTACTGTCATCATCCTGTCCCTATTTCACTCCTTAATTCTTTTTTCAAGCCAGGCTCCTTGCACTGCTTTCTCTCTATTCTATTTAATATTTATTTCAGTTAGTGTTTTCAAGCCCTATCTACATCTAGCTCTGTAGTGCATGCTCTTCAATCCCAACAGCCATAGAAGAACTTTTGGGAGCAGTGGTTAATGAACATCTTTGTATATGAAATCTCCAGCCCCTCACTTAATGCTCATTGAGTTTAAGCTTTCACTCATCTATTAAAATACCCAGATACCTTTGATCTCCATTTTTTTCTTTTACCTCTTTATGATTTAATTCCCTAATATTCTCCCTCTGTATCATGAGATCTAAAAACTGTTCAGTGATTTACTGATTTGTTGTTGTTCAGTCACTCAATTTTGTCTGACTCTTTGTGACCTCATGGACTGCAACACGCCAGACTTTCCTGTCCTTCACCATCTTCTGGAGCTCGCTCAAACTCATGTACATTGATGTACATGATGAGATGCCATCTAACCATTTTGTCCTCTGTTGTCCCCTTCTCCTCCTGCTTTCAATCTTTCCCAGCATTAACGAGTTGGCTCTTTGCATCAGGTGGCCAGAGTATTGGAGCTTCAGCTTCAGCATCAGTCCTTCCAATGAATGAATATTCAGGGTTGATTTCCTTTAGGATTGACTGGTTTGATCTCCTTGTAGTCCAAGGGACTCTCAAGAGTCTTCTCCAACACACAGCTCAAAAGCTTCAATTCTTTGGCACTCAGCCTTCTTTATAGTCCAATTCTCACATCCATACATGACTATGGAAAAAACCATAGCTTTGATTAGACAGACCTTTGTCAGCAAAGTCATGTCTCTGCTTTTTAACACGCTGTCTAGGTTTGTCATATGTAGCTTTTCTTCCAAGGAGCAAGCGTCTTTTAATTTCATGGCTGCAGTCACCATCTGCAGTGATTTTGGAGCCCAAGAAAATAAAGTCTGTCACTGTTTCCATTGTTTATCCATCTATTTGCCATGAAGTGATGGGGCTGGATGCCATGATCTTCGTTTTTTGAATGTTGAGTTTTAAGCCAGCTTTTTCACTCTCCTCTTTCACCTTCATCAAGAGGTTCTTAGTTCCTCTTTGCTTTCTGCCATAAGGGTGGTGTCATTGCATATCTTGACAATTCCATTAATAATCTTAAAGTGTTTAAGTGTAACTTTTTTCTAAGTTCAGTGTTATTGAGATTTATGTAAGTTGTATCAATAACATAGGAGGGAATATAGACACACATTTCACTCCTAAATAAAATTATGTATTACTATTGCTTTACCCAAATCAGACATTAAAGATCTGAGTGTAAGTACTGTAAGCCTACATCAGGTGATTTTTAAGATACTGGAGTCTCTAAGCATGGATAGAGGAAAAAATTACATCTTTCTTTTCACTGATGTCTCACAGAGATAGCATTTCTCTCAATTATCAATGTAAGCAATAAAGCATATTGGTTTTTATCAACACTTGTGAACTTGTCACCAAGAGATAGCACAGATATTATAGCATACTAGAGTTGTTGTGGATATCTCAAAATGTCATTTATATATTTATATATCACTATGTGTGTGTGTGCTCATGTTCAGTTATATCTGACTCTTTGCAAGCCCATAGTAGTTTTTAAATCTACCACTAGATATTGATGTTTAATAAGTTAAAAAAACCGCATATATTACTTAATCATAACTTTAAATTTTAAAACATTTTAATACACAAATATTATTGGTTTCTTTGTTATAAAGTGTATTTTGTTATACACATTAAAAAAAATTATTTCAGAAAGTATCCACAGATCCCACCAGATCATCAAAGGAACCCAAAAAAGTTATGAACCCCTGGACTAGGTAATGTTCTGAATTAGATCTAGAATGATAGCTATAAGGATAGTAGATACCACCACCACAAGGTCCTTATGAAGCAGTGGGTGATCCAGCAGCAATGATGCTCTTAACTGGTCACCAAATAGCTCTAGGACTGAACATAGTTTTCAAAAAACCTCTTTTTCTGCTTAACTAAATGATTATACATGATAATCATATACAGAATGCTTCAGCCCAGAGAGAAAATTTATAACCTTGGAACAAAATTGGAAATGTTAATAAATACATCATATATCATATTTTCTTTGTTGAATATATGTTTAGGGGAAATGCTAGCAAATAGTTTCTGCAAAAGAAATTTATGAGTTTGTACCTTGATTTGAATATTTCCTTCAAGCAACTGTGTTTTGTGATTATATGTGTGTGTGTGTATACACATTTATACATACAGGTCTGTATTTATGTGCACATACATGGGTATAGGTAGGTATCAAAGTTTTATCAACTGTGCAAAGTTGTTTCTATTAGTGATATATTTTAGAGCTAAGACTTAAAAATGCAAATGGCTCATTGCCTTAAAGACTAGTAATCTCTATTTACAAACCTCTCTACTTCTTATCTATTGAGGTTTTAGAAACAAATTTATGAAATTTATAAAAATCTTCACTAATTACTTTGTCACATTAGATTGTATTACTATGTCACATTTCCTCAAAAATGTCATGAGTTACTTAAATATTAATTTAAAAAAGAGGTACAATTTTAGATTTTAAATTTACTTGTCAGATTGTTTATTTCTGGCAAAGATATTTGTTCTCTTTGTATGCTACACTATTTTTTTTTAAGATCCATTGACACTATTGTCTTGATCCTTTGCCACAGCTTTTAATTGAAAGCAATGCTTCTATTTTATTTACTTTATAAAGCCCTCTTGGGCTAAGGAAAGGCAGGGGTGATTTATACCTTCTTTATACCCCTTCTAACAAGTAATCATTCAAAAGATTCACTATTTTGTCATATATTTTTTCTTTGCAGATATCAAGTAGACTTGAGTGTGCCCTCTATTACCATCTTGCTCTAATGGGTTTTACTCCATTTATTATATTGGGTGTCTCTAATTGGGTTTGTATTTCAACTACTTTCTGTAAATGTCAGCCACTCAGCCAGTTAAGTGGACTGAGTCCTCTTTGTTGGGGACCATGGTCCTTGGCAGATTATGTGGCCAAGTAGCTGCCAAGTTGTCCTGGATCTGGTAGATACTAAGTAAATTCCAATTCATAATAAAAATGACACTTTCTGACCAAAGTGCACCTAGTACATCTTCAAATCTCTTTTGAGGTCAGTCAGTTCAGTTCAGTAAGCCTCTCAGTCATGTCTGACTCTTTGTGACCCCATGGACTGTAGAATGCCAGGCCTCCCTATCTATCACCAACTCCTGGAGCTTGCTCAAACTCATGTCCATCGAGTTGATGATGCCATTCAACCATCTCCTCCTCTGTCATCCCCTTCTCCTCCTGCCTGCAATCTTTTCCAGCCTCAGGATCTTTTCCATTGAGTCAGTTCTTCGTGTTAGGTGGCCAAAGTATTGGAGCTTCAGTTTCAGCATCAGTCCTTCCAGTGAATATTCAGGACTGATTTCCTTTAGCATTGACTGGTTTGATCTCCTTTCAGTACAAGGGATTCTTAAGAGTCTTCTCTAACATCATAGTTGAAAAAACATTTTTTGAGGTAATGGGTAATAAAACTTAGTTTGGTCATATAGGTGATTATTATGGACTTGTGCTGTGATTTAGGCTGTATATGGAATACAGACAACTTCATCTTTTGGAATTTCAGAAGCCCATATTTAGTAAATATGTGATATAACATCTGATATATATGTCACATTAAAAACTTTCACTGTAACCTATTAAGTAGGCATCTCCAAACATCCACTTTACTTAGCTATAGCACTATTCATGCTATAGTTGGAGAAGGTGATGGGTATATTGCTCGAGAAAATATTTAGTTTAGGATATTGCTCAAGATATCTTAAGATTTGCTCAAGGATATCTTTCAAACAAAGGATGCTTTCTATGACAATATGTTGTAAGATTTAATGTTGACCTGATAGGTTTTAAATTTGTTACCTGTGAACAACCAACTGTATATCTCTTTGGCAAGGCAGAATACTCAGTGTTGCAACTGACATCACATCACATTTTCTGAAGATTTTTTAAAGGCAGAGACCTAGGAAGGGATCATAAAACTTTGAATATCTCTTCTTGCCTTTGAAACACTTAGGCCATCTAATAGCATTGGGTCTTTATTGCTGTGTTCAAGTTCCAAAAGTCCTAGAAGGAAAGCTACTCACAAATTTACTTTTCCTCATGGAATTGACAAGCTATTTTGTAAATAGCTCACTGTAGTGTAGGACAGGATGAAAGACGTGCTGAATGGAGAGAAAAAGAGGACAGATAACTGATGGCCACAAACTGTCCTCAGAGGCAGCTTATAAAACAGAGAACCATGTGTTCCCTGATAAATTGCTGTTGAAATCTAGTATTCAACTGAGGGTTAAGAATGAGCAGTGTTTGCCAACCAGGGTTGAGAGGAGTGTATAATGAAACTCATTTAATGAGGTTTTCAGAAAGCAGAAATGCTTTGACTAGAGGCAACTTCCACTTGTCTAGTCATCATTGTGGTTTGCTCATAAGTAAAGGGTTTTGTTGTAAACACATTCTTTTTCCAAAGTGTTCTTTTGACAATAGAAGGGGACTGCAATTCTCTCTTCAGGCCATAAGAGGGCACTTGGAGTACTCTGAATGCATTATAGTTCCATCAGGACAGGCATTTGACTTAAATTTGTCTGGAAGTTTTCTGATTCTCATAGAATAAATCTAATTAAAGTATGGTTTGGGAACCTGGAAGGGATGTGAAAGACAGAGTTGGTTAAGATCTGACCTGGTTTTTTTAAGCTGAAGATACACCTTTATTTACGTGTGTATAATAGTCAGTTCAGTTCAGTTCAGTCACTTAGTTGTGTCTGACTCTTTGCGACCCCATGAACTGCAGCACGCCAGGCCTGTATTCCCCTTGTATTCATGGTGGTTTAGTTGCTAAGTTATGTCTGACTTTTTGCAATCCCATGGCCTATCAGGCTCCTCTGTCTATAGGGTTTTCCAGGCAAGAATACTCGAGTGGGTTGCCATTTCCTTCTCCAGGGGATCTTCCCCACCCAGGGATTGAACGTGGGTCTCCTGCTGTGCAGGTGGATACTTTACCAACTGAGCCACCAGGGATGCCCTGGTTTAGTCATAGTATATATAGTAACATATACTTTGTATTCATAGTATAGTAATATAGTAGTATCCAAAGGAGCTTCTGTTTTGATACCTGCAGCATGTAGCAGAAAAAGACTAATATTTATATTTAGCCCCAAAACTTACCTTCATAGATCCTTTCCCAAAAATGCCCAGTTGTGATTTGCTTGGACTTTTAATTATAGAAGACTTCCCTCCTTCATTTCCCTTCAAAGTCTCCATTTCTTAACCAACAATGTTAGACTGTTTTGAGATCTATAGGACTATAGCAGCTCATAAAGTTCTGACGATAGGCCATAAAACTTGAAAATAACATACTGAAGTTTGGTTTGTAGAGTCAGTATAAACATAACTGACCAAGTTTGTTCACAGTTGCAAGGATTAGCCTTATTTTTGTTTTGCCTTTAATGGCAATCCTGCCTAGAGGCCAAGATGAACTAGGAGATCTCTTGAGGTAAGATCAAGGACACTATAGGAATTTCCATTAATCCTTAAAAAACAGAGTAACGATAACCCTGTATGCGAGACAGCAAAAGAGACAGATGTATAGAACAGGATTTTGGAATCTGTGGGAGAGGGAGAGGGTGGGATGATTTGGGAGAATGGCATTGAAACATGTATAATATCATATATGAAACGAATTGCCAGTCCAGGTTCAATGCATGATACTGGCTGCTTGGGGCTGGTGCACTGGGACAACCCAGAGGGATGGTACGGGGAGGGNGGCTAAGGAAAAGGAAAAACTTGGCTGATTTCCTTCACTGTTCACCTGAAACTATCATAATATTTTTAACTGGCTATCCTCCAATAGAAAATAAAAAGTTTAAATTGAAAAAAGGATGACCCAGAGGGATGGTATGGGGAGAGAGGTAGGAGGGAGGTTCAGGATGGGGAGCACGTGTATACCCATGGAGATTCATGTTGATGTATGGCAAAACCAATACAATATTGTAAAGTAATTAGCCACCAATTACAATAAATAAATTTATATTTTAAAAATTTAAAAATGAAAAAAAAAAGTAAAAGGAAAAACAAATAGATTTTGCAGCCATGGCTTCATCTTCCTGTAGGAAGATCTTGGCCTTAATTACGTATGCTTTTGTCTCTGTCAGGAGGAAGATATATTATTTATTCAAAATATTTATTGTGTGCTGATTAAGGGCTAGGCACTATTCTAGGGTCTTTCTACAAACAGAATGAGATTGTTTGCTATGAGTATAAAATTGACAGTCAATGTTCAGATACAGGCACCAACTATGGAAACCACTGTTCTTTTCTCTCTGGCAAACTCTGTCAAGATAAGGTAGCAAATCTGTGTCCCTCTTGAATCAAATTCCACCACAAAAACTATATCCTTATAATTAGGATATCTTTCCAAAATCACCATTTAATGATACAATGATTGGTTATTTACTAATTGTTAGGCACCTTGGCAGATGTGTGAAAGGTACACTACATGGATTTGCTAGGGAACTGTTGACTGAAACCACCTGCCTTGGCCAGGCAGTATTGCTTGAGTTGTCTCACAATAGGAGGTCCCAATAAGGAACATGTTGCTGCCACCGAAAACTAACCAGGAGAATTTGGGAGAAGACAACCAACCTCCCATTGTCCTTCTTGCTGGAATCCTTCTTGGGTGAGAGATGCACATGCCACCAGGAAGGACCCTGAATCAGACTATGGGCCAAGCAAGATGACTGGCCAGAGACAACCCAGAAATTAACCCCATTACCATAAAACCTGAGATCACAAGCCATGTGGCAGAGCAGTTCTTCTGAGTTCCCTTACCCTGCTGCTCTCCACCCTGGTGCCCTTTCTCAATAAAGTCTCTTGCTTTATGTGTCTCCACAGACAACTCATTTCTAAGTGTTAGACAAGAGCCCATTCTTAGGCTCTGGAGCTTCACTCATCAGGGGACTCACACGCTTTTGAGGGAGGTTTGATTTACAGCCTACATTCCAGTCATACTAAACTACTTATAGCTCTTTAACCTGCCCTTCTATTTCATATCTCTGTGCTTTTGCACATAGATTAATCAGTTTATGATAGAATTATGTTTTTCCCCTTCTCTGCCTATTCTATCCACCCTTCAAAATGTGACTTAAGAGCTGCCCTCTATAAAATCCTTCAGGACCCTTTCCAAAAATGGGATTAATCGGATCTCCCTTTGTTCCACTTTCATACATGTATATGTGTTTGCTCACTTATCACAATATATTACAGTCACTTGCTGTATGCTCCTCTCTCCTCCAAAACTATGAGTTCCTTGAAAACTAAACACTATTTTTCAATGTTGCCTTTCCATAATATAGTTAAAGCTAAAAAATGTTGGTTGAATGACACACTGAATATATAAAATTATAGTAAAGATTGTTATAATATGACAAAATGCTTAGCTAATATAATCTGGATAAGTTTAAATCTATAAGCCATCTGAAATCACCCTTTCCGCTAATGTCCAGGAAAAAAAGGACTCAAGCCCTTATCTCACATGCTTTCAAAATTTTCAAGGATTTCCAGGAACTTTTATACTCACTGGACACTTCTGAGGGAATTCTTGATCCTTCTCACTACTTCACCTTCTATAGATGCTTTACCCTATGCTTACCCTATGTGTGGGCACCATCCCTTCTCCACTATCCTTTAAACCTCACTAACAAAAATCTCTAAGAAGCTTTTACTGGATATTGGTGATAATAGACATAGGTATGGCATAACATAGAACATGAAACTTCCTAATATTTAAAATTAGATATTCATGTTCCACGTATTATTTTATCATGCAAGCCAATTAGCTGTTTCTCATCACTTCCATCCAAAACTTGGGTCTGGGTATAACTTTGCATAACATAAGAGACTCATCTAATTATACTGCTAATTATCCCTCATTTGTGGAATGAATTGTGTCCCTCCCCCCCCTCCAAAGCTAAAATCACATACTGAAGTGCTCACTTAGTGATAGGACCATACAGAGCTAATTAAGGTTAAATGAGGCCATAAGGGTGGGACACTAAACTTATAGGACTAGTGTCTTTATAAGAGGATGAGACAGCCTAGCAGGTCTTTCTTTCCCCCTCCTCTTCTCCTCCTCTCTCTCTTTCCTTCCCTTCCCTTCCCTTTCCTTCCCTGCTGCCCACCCTCTTGCCCTCTGTTTCTCTCTGTGTCTCTTTCAGCATGCACAGAGAAATGGCCATGTAAGAACACACTGACAAGGCACCCTCACAACCTGAGGAGAATGTCCTCCCAGAAACAAGCCCTACAGGTCAAGATACCTTGTTATGGAAGCCCTAGACAAGGGCTGTCTCAGACACCTTCCCTCCCGCCTAACAATGAAAGAAAAGAGAGAGGAGATAGATCCCTGAAATTATAAATTTTGTATTAACATAGCAGAGATCAAATTCCTATCTAGGAGTAGAACTATATAGGGATTTATGGCAAGTTTATAGACTTCAAGGTCAATATATAAAAATTGTATTTCTATATATTAGCAATGGACAATGAGAAACTGAATGTTGTACAAACAGTATAATTTACAATAGCACCAAAAGAATGAAGTACTTATGTAAATCCAACAAAATACACATAAAATCTGTATGCTAAACACTAAAATGCACTAAGAAAAGTCAAAGAAGACCTAAATAAATGCAGATACACCGTGCTAATAGATTAGAAAACTAAATATTGTTAAAATGTCAACCCTCCCTAAAAGGAACTGTAGATGAACACAATCCCAATTAAAATCCCATCATAATAGTTTACAGAAATCCACAAGATGACTGCAAATTTTGTATGGAAAGGCCAAATCAATTTTGAAAAAGACTTACTCGTTAGCTGCAGTAATCAAGACAATATGGTATTGGCTTCAGAGCAAAAATTCAGATCAATGGAACAGAAGAGAAAATCTATAAAAAGGCTTAAACATGTATGACAGATTAGTTTTTTTATTGATGTATAGTTAATTTACAATGCTGTATTAGTTCCAGGTATATGGAAAATGAGTCATATAGACATATGAATTTTTCAGATTCATTTCCATTATCATAGGTTATTGTGAGATATTGAATATAGTTCCCTGTGCCAGACAATATATTGTTGTTTATAGTAATATGCGTTTGTTAATCTCAATCTTCTTATTTGTCCCCTCCCCCAGAATCCCCTTTGGTAACCATAAATTTGTTTTTTATGTCTGTGAATTTGTTTCTGTTTTATAAATAAGTTCATTTGTATCATTTTTTTTTAGATTCCACATATAAATGAATATCATATTTGTCTTTCTCTGACTTACTTCACTTAATGAAAGAATTTGCCACAAATGACATTATTTTACTCTTTCTATGGCTGAGTAATATTCCATTGTGTGTGTCTGTGTATCTATATCTATATCTACATCTATATGTCATATCTTCTCTATCCATTCATCTGTTGATGGACATTAGGTTGCT
Source organism: Neotragus pygmaeus (assembly GCA_006410875.1). Lineage (NCBI taxonomy): Eukaryota > Metazoa > Chordata > Mammalia > Artiodactyla > Bovidae > Neotragus > Neotragus pygmaeus. The sequence continues at coordinate 870,248 of SJYV01004965.1, forward strand.
TCCATGATCTGGCTATATAAGTGATTGTTTTAAGTTGCTGTTTCCTTAATTTCAAATGTATTTTAAGTACTCTGCAATTATGCCTCATCCCTTCGTGATTATTGTTTTTTATATCATATTTTACATCTAATTGTTTTGCATATTCTTTAACTGCTTATTGTGGATACAGATAATTTTACTATTTTTGTCTTCTAAACTCCCTTCTGGTTTGTGTGGGGATGAGTTCTTTACTGTATGTTTGCCTTTACCAGTGAGCTTTGCCATTTTGTAACTGTTCTGTTTCTAGTTGTGGCCTTTTCTTTTCCCCCAGAGAGGTTTCTTTAGCATTTTTTGTAAACCTGGTTTAGTGGTACTGAATTCTTTTAGCTTTTGCTTGTGTGTGAAGCTTTGATTTCTTCATCAAATATGAACAAGAGCCATGCTGCATAGAGTATTTTTGGTTATAAATTTTCCCTTTCATCACTTTAAATACATCATGCCACTCCCTTCTGGCCTATGGAGTTTCTGCTGAAAAAGCAGTTGATAGCCTCATGAGAGCCCCTTGTATGTTATTGTTGATTTTAATATTCTCTCTTGATCTTTATTTTTTGTCTCTTTAATTACCATTTATCTTGGTTGTTCCTCTTTGGGTTAATTTTGTATGGAACTCTTTGAGCTTCTTAGACTTGAGTGTCTGTTTCCTTTCTCAAGTTAGAAAATTTTTCAGCTATTATCTTTTCAAATGCTTTCTCAGACCCTTTCTCTCTCCCTTCCAGAACCCCTATAATATGAACACTAGTATGCTTGTCCCATTGTATGGTCCCACAGGTCTCTTAAACCATCCTCATCTCTTTTCATTCTTTTTTCTGTTCCGTAATAGTGATTTCCATCATTCTGTCTTTCAGTTCACTTCCAGTTCTGTCTCTGTTATTGATTCCTTCTAGTGTATTTTTCATTTCAGTTATTGTATTCAACTCCATTTAATTGTTCTTTACATTTTCCAACTCCATGCGAAAAACTTAAAACTTCTCACTCTGTACAGCCATTCTTTTCCTGAGTTTTTGAATCATCTTTACGATCATTACTTTGAACTCTTTCTCAGCTAGCTTTCCTATTCCCATGTCACTTAGCTCTTCTGGGATTTTATCTTGTTCCTTCACTTGGAATATATTCCTCTGCTGGTTCATCCTGTCTAAATTGCTATTTGTATTTTTATGTATGTGGTGGTTAGTTATATGTCTTGACCTTGGAGAAGTGACCTCTGTAGGAGACATCCTATGCTTCCTAGCAATGCAGTTTCCCTTCATCACCCAAGAGCCAAGGAAAGCTGGTTCCTATGGTAGAGTCTGGCTTGTATTTGCTAGCTGGTTCCACAGGCTGCAGGATTGTAGTTTATTGCTTCTGGTGTCTGATCCCTGGTGAGTGAGGCTGGTCTAGGGGCTTGTGCAGGCTTATTGGTAGGAGGAGTCGGTGCTTACTAACTGGTGGGTGGAGCTGGGTCTTGGCTGTCTGATAGGCACGGCCATGTCTAGGGCCTGTCTAGATGTGGCTGTGGGCACAAGAGGTCTTAGGCAACCTGTCTGCTAATAGGTGAGACGTCCCTGCCCAGTTATTTGTTTAGCCTGACACATCACAGTGCTGGAGCTTACATGTTGTTGTGGGTGGTCAGGTCTTGGGGCTAATGACCCAAGATATCAGCCATCATGAGTTCACACAGATGAATTCTCCCTGACATGTCTGCCACCGGTGTCTATGTCCCCAGGGTGAGCCACTCCCCACCTCCCCAGGAGACCAGCTAAGATCAACATTTAGGTCTGACCCAGGCTCCTATGAAATTATTGCTTTTGACCTTAGTCCTGACACATGAGATCTTGTGTGCATCCTTTAAGATTGATGTATCTATTTCTCCCAGTCCTGTGGGGCACCTGCAATCAAGCCCCACTAGCCTTTAAAGCCAAGTGTTCTTGGGGAAGCTCCTCTTTTTGATGCCAGACTACCCAGGCTGGGGAGCCTGGTGTGGGACTCAGAATTCTTGCTCCTGTGGGAGAATCTCTGCAACATTCTGGGGGTATGGGATTCATTACAATAACAAGCCCATCCCCCCTACCCCCTCTCATTGTGGTTCCTTCTTTAGGTCTATAGTTGTAGAAGATACATTATGGTAGGTTTCAGTCTTTTTCATCAATGGTTATTCGGCAATTAGATATGATTTTGGTATGTTCGTGAGAGGAGGTGAGTTCAGGGCCTTTTTACTCTGCCTTCTTGGCTGCTCTCAACGAGTTAATTCTTTTCAAAGGCACAAAAGTAATTCAGTGAAGAAAAAAAAGTCTCTTCAAGAGGTGCTGGAATAATTTATACACTATATACCAAAAAATAATGAACCCCAACATATATCATATACAAAAGTAATTTGAAATGGGTCATAAATCTAAAGTCTTAGTACAGTTAAAACTCAAACAATGCAAATAAGAGTAATTAGGTAACACTTAAAAGAAAACATAAGAGAAAATCTCAGTGACCTTGGATTAGGCAGTGACTTCTTCAATCTGACACAAAATTACAATCCAAGAAAGAAAATTTGATAAATTGGACTTTATCAAAATTAGAACTTCTAGTTTTCAAAAGACATGCTAAGATAGTAAAAAGACATGCATAAAAAATATTTGCAAAGCACATATCTGATGAAGGATTTATATCTAGAATATATAACAAATTCTCAAGTAATAAGAAAGCAAACAATCTCCCTGCTATGGGCTGAATTGTGTTTCCTCAAAATTCATCTGCTAAAGCTCTAATGCCCGGTACCTCAAATTGNAAAAATATTTGCAAAGCACATATCTGATGAAGGATTTATATCTAGAATATATAACAAATTCTCAAGTAATAAGAAAGCAAACAATCTCCCTACTATGGGCTGAATTGTGTTTCCTCAAAATTCATCTGCTAAAGCTCTAATGCCCGGTACCTCAAATTGTGGCTATTATTTAGAGACAGAGCCTCTAAAAGGGCAATGAAGGTAAAATGAGACCATTAAAGTGGACCCTATTTCAATCTGAGCAGTGTCCTTGTAAGAAAGGAAAACTTGGACATCAAGGGTAACTAGGAGTATGCACACACAGAACAGACTAGAAGACCATAGGAGGACACAGAAAGGAAGCAGTCATCCGCAACCCAAAGAGAAGCCTCAGAAGAAATCAAACCTGCTAACTCCTTGATCTTGTACTCCTAGCTTCCGGGACAGTGATAGAATAAATTTCTGTTGTTTAAGCCACCCAGTTTGGGGATATTTTGCTGTGGCAACCTAGCAATTTAGTACAATTCCATGAAAAAAAAAAAAAAGTAAGAGATTTTAACAGTCACTTCACCAATAAAACATACATCGATGGCAAAGAAGCACATAAAAAGATGTCAATATAATTAGCCATTAGAGAAATACAAATTAAAACCACAACAAGGTACATTAAATTCCTATTAGGATAGCTAAAACTGAAAACGTTTTTTAAACTTCTGCTACAGAATGACAGAATGCTTATAAGAATACAAAGAAATTGAAGCTATTATCAGTTGCTGCTGGAAATGCAAAAAGTTACAGCCACTTTGGAAACCACTTTGGCAGTTTCTTACAAAGTTAGTCATATGCTATCATCTAACCCAACAATCCTACTCCTGAATCTTTACCTAAGTAAAACAAAAATTTATAATCACAAAAACTTTCACACAAATATTTTTAGCAGCTTTTCTTGTCATAGCCAAAAGTGGGAAATAACTCAAATATCCTCCAGCTGGTGAATGGATAAACAAATTCTGATACATCTATACACTGGAATAACACATAGCAACAAAAATAAACTATTGATACATACAATTGGATGCATTCCAAATGTGTTGGCTAAGTGAAAGAAATCACAGTCAAATAGCTACATATTGTATGATCCCATTTATGTGAAATTCTAAAAAAAAAAAAGGTAAAACTAAAGAGACAACAAAGCAATGCTTGCCAGGGACCAAGGGTCAGGAGAGTGGTTAGCTGCAAGGAGTACGGGGGATTGTGGGGGGTGGCAGAACTATTCTATATTTTTATTATGGTGGTAGATATACAATTGCACACATTTTCAAAGCTGATAGAACTATACACTATAAAGAGTGAACTTGATGCATGCAAATTATAGCAACAAATTTGACTTTAAAAAAATTCCTGGTTAAGGCAGGCTTCCTCCCTCAAAATCCACAGCATACCTAGAAATAAAATAGCAAAGGTGGTGAGTTTAAAATAGTTACAATATGGCTATATCCCTGTATTATTTTAGTGATGAAAAATAAGTTGTAAAGAATCAGGAATATACAGAGGATTGTGTCTGCATGCTGTCGCTTCAGTTGTGTCTGACTCAGTGTGATCCCATGAACTGCAGCCTGCCAGACTCCTATATCCATGAGATTCTCCAGGCAAGAATACTAACTAGTGTGGGTTGCCATGCCCTTCTCCAGGGGGATCTTCCTAACCCAGCGATCAAACTAGAGTCTCTTATATATCCTGCACTGGCAGCTACTGGGTTCTTTACTGCTAGTGCCACCTGGGAAACCTATATAGAGGAAAACATCACTTTTAATATTTCCATCAAAAGTAACAAAAAATTTTAAGTAACTCCCAATGTTGGGAACATTTCTCTGAAACCCTAAATTTCAAAGATTTCTGTAGTTTGTTATGGGTTTAACACAGTGAAATTTCAATAAATACAAATAAAGGTAAAAGGCAAAGGAGATCTAGCTTTTATCAGGTATCAGTCAGTAATTTGAATTATGTTTGACTGAAGGTGAGAAATCACTGTGATTTCTTTAGCAAGGGGGACTAGGATGAAAGGATGAAAACTGTGTCAGGAAAATTACTCTAGCAACCATGGATGGAATGAGTTTGAAGGAAAAACCTGTGCTGAGACATGACAGAAGCCATGACAGGCTTCAGGGACTAAAGTAGGCCAGAGCTACAATCAGGGGAAAAGCTGGGTCACTGCCCAGAAGGAGCTGAGATCATCATCCCCCCAACCTTGAGACTCATCCAGTCAGCATATTCCCCGTAGCCTGGTTGGAGCCAACCCAGATAACACGAAAAGTCCCCTAAGCAAGCCCACATGCACAAAATTTAGCCAATCAGTAGATGCTAAGAAACCCTTGCAGCCAATCTGCCCCTGCCAACTCCCTGTTTTTGTTCTAACCCACATCAAATGTATAAAAACTGCTGGGATTCAGAGCTCAGGGCTCTTGCTCAACTCCACTGCGCTGGATACGACTTGAGCCCTAGCTCGAGCTAGCAATAAACTCCTTTTTGTTTTTGCATTGCTGTGGATGTCTTATTCTCTCAGTTCTGGGGATCTGGACTTCAGGCATAACATTTGGGGGTTCATCCGGGATCCCCTGACTGGGAAGAATAACACCTTTCAGACATAAAGGGATCCTCGCTAGGAGGAAGGACATCTGGACACCAGCATCAGGTCAGGGGGTGAAATGGTCGCCCAGCCAGCATAAGACTGGGTCCCAGCACTCACACTGGAAGCCAGCTGGCAGCCAGCATAAGACCAGGGCCCAGCATTCATGCTGGAAGGCAGCTGGTTCTGTAAGGGATCGGGAAGGAATGTCTCTCTTGACCCCGAATTTGATGGGCAATGGACACCCTTCGGCAAGATAACATTGGGGAACAGGACGACAGCAACCCGGGATAAACCTAGTTCAGTGTTTTCGGCCATTATTTGTTTGTCCTCTGTCTGTCGCTTTTCTGTGTGTGCCAGCAGCATTTCTGCTTTCTGTGTGTTCATTGTGTGCTCTGCCATTATGGGTCGAAGCTCTTCCACCCCTCTGTTTATAATGACTGATCATGTTTCTGATTTTAAGTCCAAGGCACAGAACCTGTCGATGCTAGTGAAAAAAAGCAAACTAATAACCCTGTGTTCATCTGAATGGCCGACATTTGAGGTCAGCTAGCCACCAGAGGGAGCTTTCGGTTTGCCTGTCATCCTGGCAGTTAAGGAAAAAATAATGGCTCCAGACCCACGGGGCCATCTGGATCAAGCTCCATATATTCTGGTCTGGCAAAGTTTAATGGAAGACCCCCCCGCCTGGGTAAAACCTTTTATTTTCAGTCCCCCCAATTCTCCAGTCCTGCAGGTCCTTGTCATGGAGGCATCCAAGGGAGAAACCCAGGAAGCTCAGGAGAAACGGAAGAAGCCGATACTTCAAGAATCTTCCTTATACCCCAATTTGAGTGACCCAGACTCTGAAATCTCACCTCCCCCATATATTCCACCACCCTTGCCCCTACAGGTACCACAGGTATCGTCTGGAGAGCAAAGGAAGGACCCGGAACCCTCAGCTCCACCACGGGAAGGGGGACCAGCTCAGGGAACTCGCGGAAGGACCCGAAGGGGCAGAGACTCATCTGAGGACGGAAGCCAGGAGGCTCCTTCATCCACCGTTCAGGCATTCCCTGTCCAGGCCAGGCCAGCAAATCCCAATGGAAAACAGACATACCAATACTGGCTTTTTTCTATGAGTGATTTATATAACTGAAAAACCTAAACCCCTTCTTTTTCTGAGAAACCCCAAGGCCTTATTGACCTTCTAAAATCTATTCTCTTTACTCAACAATCCCACTTAGGATGATTGTCAGCAGCTGTTGCAGGTGCTTTTCACCACGGAGAAACGAGAGTGAATTCTATCAGAAGCATGAAAACATGTTCCAGGAGTGGATGGGAGACCCACCATGCAGCCCCATCTAGTCGAGGAGGGATTCCCTTTGATGCAGCCGAACTGGGATTTTGAACGCGCTGAAGGTAGGGAGCGTCTCCAGGTGTACCGCCAGACTCTGATGGCTGGACTCCGAGAAGCCGCTAAGAGACCAACAAATTTGGCTAAGGTAAATATAATAAGGCAGGAGCCAAACAAGAGCCTGGCAGCCTTTTTAGAAAGCTTAATAAAAGCTTTCAGGCAGTACACTCCCATGGACCCACAGGCTGAGTAGTCACGTGCAGTAGTTATACTAGCCTTTGTAAATCAAGCTGCCCCAGACATTAGAAAAAAGCTACAAAAGATAGATAGGCTGAAAAAACAGTTGATATAAGATCTAGTGAGGGCAGCCGAGAGAGTGTTTAATAACAGAGAGACCCCTGAGGAGAGAGAAAAACAGATTAGACGGGAAGAAAGGAAATTTAGAGCTAAAAAAAAAACTGGAAAAATCAAAAAGAGCTGGCTCAAATCTTCTTTGCGGGGATGAGACCAGGACCCAATTCCCAGAAAACTAAAGATACCCGGTCAAAAGGAGGGGAAAAACCAGTTAGACAGGCCCTAAAGAGAGACCAATGCGCCTACTGCAAAGAGCAGGGACACTGGAAAAATGAGTGCCCCAAAAGAGACCTGAAAAAAAAAGACTGTAAAAAAGGAAGAGTCTGCCTCGGGGACCCACATTTTATATGCAGGAAAAGATAGTGATTAGGGGGGTCAGGGCCCGGCACCCCTCCCCAAGTCCTGGGTAACTATTAATGTGGAGGGGAAACCGGTCGGCTTCATGGTGGATACGGGAGCCCAATACTCAGTCCTCAATCAAAAATTCGGGCCAATGTCCAAAAAGACTACCTTGGTCCAGGGAGCCACCGGGACAAAAAGATATTACTGGACTACTAAATGAAAAGTGGACTTGGGGGCCCAACGGGTGTCCCACTCATTTCTGGTGATACCAAAATGTCTGGCCCCTTTATTAGGAAGAGACCTATTGTCCAAAGTCAATGGGCAAATACACTTTGATTCTGGAGGGATATCAGTCACAGATGGGCTTGGACAACCAATTCATGTTTTATCCCTGGCACTGAGAGATGAATACAGAGTGTATTCACCAAAACCCCCTGCAGCTGTAGACCCTGCTATGCAACAATAGATCCAAAAATACCCTCTGGCCTGGGCCAAGACGGCAGGAGTAGGACTGGCTAAACAAAGACCTCCCATCATTGTTGAATTAAAAGCAAATGCTACCCCTGTGAGGGTGAAGCAGTACCCCATGAGTCAGGAGGCCTGGCAAGAAATCATGCCACACATACAGCGCCTCCTGAAGGTAGGAATTCTCAAAAAGTCCCAGTCCCCATGGAAAACTCCCCTGTTGCCTGTGAAAAAGCCCGGGGGAACAGACTTTAGACCAGTCCAAGATCTTCGTAAAGTCAACAAACGGTTTGCCTCTGGCCCCCCAGAGCCAAGAGATCTTCACATTTGAATGGACTGACGAGGATGGCTAACTGTGGGGCAGCTGACCTGGACTCGCCTTCCACAGGCGCAAAGATGGTTGACTCAGGCTATGAAAGAGACTATTTTGCAGATCCCCGAGCCAACAACTCCCCGGCATGTGACAGAGTTTTTAGGGACTGCTGAGTACTGCAGGCTATGGATCATGGGGTTTGCTGAAAAGGCCCAGCCTCTATATGAAGAAAATAGAAAAAAATAAAAACTGGACTTGGACTGAGCCAATGAGGTGGGCATTTCAGGAACTTTGACAGGCGTTGCTAAAAGCCCCAGCCCTTGCTCTCCCTGACCTGACTAAGCCATTTCAACTGTTTGTGGATGAAAAGCAGGGAGTGGGAAAGGGAGTCCTGACACAGCAATGGGGACCTTGGAGGCAGCCTGTGGCATATCTCTCTAAATGGCTGGACCCGGTAGCTGTGGGATGGCCGCCCTGTCTCTGTATCATCGCAGCCATTGCTCTCCTTGTCCATGATGCTGACAAGTTGACTTATGGACAGCGCCTCCTGGTCTACACTCCCCATGCCATAGAGGGGATCCTCAAACAGCCACCGGGTAAGTGGATTTCTAATGCTCACTTAACCCATTACCAAGCCCTGCTGCTGGATGCTCCTTGGATACACTTTCAGACACTTTGTTTTCTAAACCCTGCTACTCTTTTGCCCATCCTGAGGAGGACGGGCCCCTCCATGACTGTGTTAAAGTGTTGGCTGAGGTAACCGCCATACGAAAAGACCTCAGTGACATGCCATTAAAAGACAGTGAGCTGATATAGTTCACAGATGGGAGCAATTATATAAAGGATAGACAGAAAAAAGTGGGGGCGACCATAGCAGATGATGCTGGGAGGGTCATCTAGGCTGAGGCTTTGCCCCCTGGAACATCTGGCCAAAAAGCAGAATTGATAGCTATGATACAAGCACTGGAGAGGGCAAAAAGAAAAAAAAGTCACCATTTACACTGACAGCTGGTATGCTTTCGGCACTGTGCACATTCAAGGCCCTATATATGAAAAACGGGGGCTCTTGACAGCAGAGGGAAAAGAGATTAAAAACTTACCTGAGATTCACAGACTCTTGGCGGCGGTCCACTTGCCCTGGGCAGTATCCATAGTACATGTCCCAGGACACAAGAAAGGAAAAGATGCCAGGACCCAAGGCAACCGTGCTGCTGATGCAGCAGCCCGCGAGGTGGCTGCTAGAGACTACAAAGCTCATGTACTGACCGTAGGATTGCCACCGCCAGGGAACTCTTCCCCCAAGCCCGATATACTCCCCCTCCGATTTAAGCTGGATACAAGATAATACCAACTGTCCTGCAGGCAAAGACAGATGGTATCAGGACCAAGATGACAACCTGTTGCTTCCTGCCGACCTGGGAAAACATCTCTGTACCCATCTACATCAAACCATCCATTTGGGAGAGAAAAAGACTTTGACACTTCTACAAACAGCACAGATGTCGTTTCCCCGACAAAAGAAAACCATACAGGACATAGTCCGCACCTGCAAGGCCTTTCAGATGATGAGACCAGAAAAAGGACAGCACATGGGTGTAAGACACTGGAGGGAAAGGCCAGGACATCATTGGGAGATAGATTTTACAGAAGCAAGGCCAGGCAAGTATGGGTACCATTACCTGCTAGTTTTGGTTGATACATTTTCTGGGTGGGTAGAAGCTTACCCCACTAAAAAAGAGACAGCAATAATAGTGGCTAAAAAGCTCCTAGAAGAGATAATACCTAGGTTTGAGCTGCCGGCATCTATCGGCTCTGATAATGGACCTACATTTGTGAGTAAAATTGTTCAGGGACTGGCCTCAGCCCTGGGGACCAAATGAAAGTTACATTGCGAGTACAATCCCCAGAGCTCAGGACAGGTTAAAAAAAAAAAATGAATCAGACCCTAAAAGAGACTTTAACAAAACTGACAATAGAGACTGGCGGGGACTGGGTGACCCTCCTTCCCTTTGTGCTTTTTCAGGCATGCAACACCCCCTACAAATTAGATCTAACTCCCTTTGAAATTGTCTATGGGAGTCCACCCCCTACTTGCCCAGCATTTGAGGAAAAATCTAAGCCACCTCCCTCGCTACGCACATTCAAACAGGAGATGCTAGCTTTAAATAAGGTGCATAAACATATCCGGTCACTGATATGGGAAATTCATGAGGGCCAAAATAAAAAAAAACAATCCCATCCCATCCGAAAAAAATCCCTCCCTGTGTGCTCAAACTATTAACTTCACAGGACTAAATGGAACAACCTGGGTTATACCTGAGGTGGGAGATTAATGGATCTGTTCTCATGTTGGGCTGACTCCTTGTTTATACACAACAGTTTTTAACCAGAGTGGAAAATTTTGCATTTTGGTGGCGATACTACCCAAGATCCTATACCATCCACAAGAGACAATGTACGCATATTGAGAACAACAAACACAGCCCAGGGAGATATTTAGAAAAAGGAAGAAGAAAAAAACGTATCAGTGCAGTTCAGGTGCTAGTACTGAGACAACAGTACCAGGCTGTGTCTCAAAATAGAGAGGATTCCTCTCAATGATCAAAGGACAGGGGGGAATGTTGAGACCTGACAGAAGCCATGACAGGCTTCAAGGACTAAAGTAGGTCAGAGCTACAATCAGGGGAAAAGCTGGGTCACTGCCCAGAAGGAGTTGGGATCATCGTCCCCCTGACCTTGAGACTCATCCAGTCAGCATATTCCCCATAGCCTGGTTGGAGTCAACCCAGATAACACAAAAGTCCCCTAAGCAAGCCCACATGGGCAGAATTTAGCCAATCAGTAGATGCTAAGAAACCCTTGCAGCCAATCTGCCCCTGCCAACTCCCTGTCTTTGTTCTAACCCACACCAAATATATAAAAACTGCTGGGATTCAGAGCTCGGGGCTCTTGCTTGACTCCACTGCGCTGGATGCGACTTGAGCCCTAGCTCGAGCTAGCGATAAACTCCTTTTTGCTTTTGCATTGCTGCGGATGTCTTATTCTCTCAGTTCTGGGGATCCGGACTTCAGGCATAACACCTGAAACAAGGGAAAAAAAGAAGAGCCCTGGGCTAGGGTGCTGATATACTGACCATAGGATTGTATTCATTTATCCAAAATGTATATCTTTCCCATGTTTTGCAAAATACTCAGAAACAATGTGACATTTGTTATGTGAAGGTTATTTTAAGTTGAGACTCAGATGTTAAGTTGGCCTACAAAATTAAAACTCTCAAGTGACTGTATTCTCATATAAGGTCATAGCAAGAGTACCCAAGTCAAGTGGTGGAGGTACAGGGGAAGCTAGATCTGGTTAAGATAGAAATTAATCCTGACTTAATATTCTCATCATTGACTTTTTATTTTCTACTAGTTATCACTGTTAATATCCCCTCGGACAGTAATATGTGGCTTCATTGCAGCATTTCCAACCAGAGGCAGAAGCTAAAGGCAGACCCAGCCAAGCCCACAGTCTACAAAAAAGGCCTGGCTTTCATCTGAATCTACTCAGTAAAAACTTTCTTTCAAATAAAGCAACTAAAGGTCTCTCCCTTTGAAGGCCACCTGTTATCATTTGATAAGAAACACTTCTTTGTTGGTTTTCTTTTGTTTCACCAAGATTAGTATTTTCCCCTACAGGGATATCAATGATGTCATACCTTCTGTATTTTAAAAATTCCAAATTAGAAGCCTGATATCTAACAAAATTCCTAAAAAGCAACTTAAACCTAAGGAAATTTTAAAAGGCAAGTCACTAGTAATATCAGTGTCACAACCTAAGCTGTGAAGTCAAAGGTGTCAACTTATGTGGCACCTACACAACTGAACTGGCTATCAGAAGCAGTCTACTCCAAATTCACTCACCTTTTCTATTTCCAGGACTGCCCAAGCCCTGGGAACAAGGGTCTCTTTTAACCAGAAATACACATGGGCTCTCTGCATACAGCTGAAGTTTGCCTCCATAAGCAAAGTCTTTTTTCAGATGTCTCCTCATATCTGAAGTGGATGTTACACTGCTTGTCTGGACACTCCCTTCCTTTACAACATGGTTCATGAGCCCTCATCCTTCCCTGAGCCCTAACTCTAGTGGACCTTCTGATTCCTGATAGTCAAATACTTAACAACTACTCTTGCTTTGCTATATATTCCTAATTTCTGAATCCTTGCTTGATTTCTTATCTGTAACTTATTTTAACAGCTAGTATTCATATAAATTTTGTTTCCACTTCCTTCACATATTTTGTAGGGCCTTGTATGCCCCAAGTTTAATTTCCATCAGCTTCGGTTTTCTTATTTGTAAGGTGAGGAAAATAATAATATTAAAGTAGTTAGCACAAGGATTAAATGAAGNGGAGGGGGGTTCAGGATGGGGAACAGATGTATACCTGTGGTGGATTCATGTTGATGTATGGCAAAACCAATACAATATTGTAAAGTAATTAACCTCCAATGAAAATAAATTTATATTAAAAAAATAATAATAAATTTCAAAACAACAACAACAACAGTGAGCTGACTAGAGCATGGATGTGAACTAGGATTCTTGAATTTTAGCTTCTGTCCAAAACAGACTGAGTTGCAGAGTGATCTGAAAAGTTTGCCGTTTTGCAATTAGTTGTCTCTCCAATTAATTGGAAAAAATAGATTTTCCTTTATTCATTTGGATTTTTCCAACAATTAATTTTTACAGAGGCATTAATATAAAATTTGTGGACAAGTAAAGCCTGTTTTTTTTAATTTACCTAGTTGATTTACAATATTGTGTTAGTTTCAGGTGTACTGTATAGTCATATATATATATATATAAAACATATATTTTCAGATTATTTTCCATTATATGTTGTTATAAGGTATTGATTATAGTTCCTTGTGTTGCACAATAAATCCTTGTTGCTTATTGATTTTACATATAGTAGTTTGTATCTGTTAATCCCGTACACTTAATTTATGTATCCCCTTTCCTCTTTGGTAACCCTAAATCTGTCTTCTCTGCCTATGAATCTGTTTCTATTTCATAGATAGATTCATTTGTATAATTTTTTATATTGTTCATATAAGTGATATCATGTGGTATTTGTCTTTATCTGACTTAGTATGATAATCTCTAGGTCTATCCATGTTGCTGCAAATGGCAGTATTTCATTATTTTTATAATTAAGTAATATTCCATTGTATATATATCTCAATCACATATATCACATTTTCTTAAACCAGTTTTCTGTTGATGGGCATTTAGGGTCATTTCCGTCTCTTGGCTATTGTAAATAGTGCTGCTGTGAACATTCGATTGCATGTATCTTTTTGAATTAGAGTTTTCATCTTTTCCAGGAGTGGGATTACTGGATCATATAGTAACTCTAGTTTTGTAAGGAACCTCCATTCTGTTTTCCATAGGGGCTACCAATTTACATCCCCGCTAACAGTGTAAGAGGGTTCCCTTTTCTCCACACCCTCTTGGCATTTGTTCGGTTCAATTCAGTCTCTCAGTCGTGTCCGACTCTTTGTGACCCCATGGACTGCAGCACGCCAGTCTTCCCTGTCCATCACCAGCTCATGGAGCTTGCTCACACTCATGTCCGTCGAGTTGGTGATGCGGTCCAGCCGTCTCATCCTTTGCATCCTCTGCATCTCATCCTCAGTGTTTATTATTTGTGTACATTTTGATGACAGCCATTCTGACTGATGTAGCGTGATACCTCATTATGGTTTTGATTTGCATTTCCCTGATGTTTACTGATGAGCATCTTTCGATGTGCCTGTTGGCCATCTATATGTTTTTGGAGAAATGTCTATTTAGTCTTCTGCCCAGTTTTAGACTGAATTTTTCTTTCACATTGAGTTATATGAGCTATTTGTATATTTTGGAAATTAACCGCCTATTGGTCACATCCTTTGCAAATATTTTCTCTCATTCTGTAGATTGTCATTTTGTTTTATGTTTATACTTTTCTTTGCTACAAAATCTTTTAAGTTTGATTAGGTCTCATCTATTTATTTTTGCTTTTATTTCTTTTGCCTTGGCAGACTCTTCTAAGAAAATATTGCTACAATTTTTGTCTGAGAATGTTTTGCTTATATTCTCTTCTAAGATTTTTATGGCACCATACCATGTATTTAAGTCTTTAAACCATTTTGAGCTTATAATTTTGTGTATGATGAGAAGGAGCGTTGTGTTCTAAATTCCTTGAATTACATGAGACTGTCCAGCTTTCCCAATACCGCTGAAGAGATTATCTTTTCTCCATTGTATATTCTTACCTCCTTTGTCATAGATTGACAATAGATGTGTTGATTTATTTCTTGGCTCTCTATTATATTCCATTGATTCATATATCTGTTTTTATGCCAATACCATGCTGTTTTGATTCCTGGAAGTTTTGCAGTGTTTCTGATGTCTGAGAGGGTTATGCCTCTAGCTCTGTTCTTTTTCTTTACCATTGCTTTGCCAATTCTGTGTCTTATAGTTTCACATAAATTTTAGGATTGTTTGTTCTAGTTCTATGAAAAATGTCATGGGTATTTTGATAGGGATTCTATTAAATCTGCAGATTGCTTTTGGTAATATGACCATTTATTAAAAATAATATTCTTCTAATGCAAGAGTATGGAATATGTTTCCTTATCTTTGAATTATCCTCAGTTTTCTTTATCAACAGTTTGTAGTTTTCAGCATATAGGTCTTTTACTTCCTTAGGTTTATTTCTAGGTATTTTATTTTATTTTTAATGTGATTTTTAAATAGGATTAAAATATTTTTATATTTTATCATCAGTATAATGAAATGTATGTTAATCTTGTATTAGCTGAATTTATTTATTATTTCTAACAGCTTTTGTGTGGAGTCTTTATGGTTTTCTATATAAAAGTATCATGTCATGTGCAAATAATGACAATTNTTTTTAAACAGGATTAAAATATTTTTATATTTTATCATCAGTGTAAAGAAATGTATATTAATCTTGTATTAGCTGAATTTATTTATTATTTCTAACAGCTTTTGTGTGGAGTCTTTATGGTTTTCTATATAAAAGTATCATGTCATGTGCAAATAATGACAATTTTACTTCTTCCCTTCCAATTTGGATACCTTTTCCTTTTTTAAAATTGTTATATTGTTGTGACTAGGACTTCCAATATACTGTGTTGAATAGAAGTGGTGAGAATGGGTGTCCTTGTCTTGTTTCAGAATTTAGCTGGAAGGCTTTCATTTTTTTCATTACTGAGTATTATGTTGGCTTTGGGTTTGTCATAAACAGCCATGTTTTTTTTGAGATATGTTTCCTCTACACCCACTTTGGTGAGAGCTTTTAAAAATATTTATTTATTATTTGACTGTGTTGGGTCTTAGTTGTAGCACTTGGGATCTTTGTTGCATCATGCAGGATCTTTTGTTGCAGTACACAGACTCTCTAGTTGTGGTGTGTAGGCTTAGTTGCTCCTCTGCATATGGGAATCTTAGTTCCCCAAACAGGGATTAACCTTTGTCCCCTGCCTTGCAAGGCAGATTCATAACCACTGGTGAGAGTTTTTATCATAAATGGATGTCGAATTTTATCAGATGCTTTTTCTGCATCTATCTATATGATCATGTGATTTTTTTGTCTTTTGTTTTGTTAATGTGGTTCATTACATTGATTGATTTGCATATTTGAACCAGCCTTGTGACCTTGGAATAAATCCAACTTGATCATGGTGTATGTTCCTTTCTTTGTATTATTGGGTTCAGTTTGCCTATGTTTTGTTGAGGATTTTTTCATCTGTATTTATCAGTGATATTGACCTGTAATTTTCTCTTTTGGTTGTACCTTTGTCTGGTTTTGGCATCAGGGTATCAGTCTTCAATAGAATGACTTTGGAAGTGTTCCCTACTCTTCAGTCTTTTCAAATAGTTTGGGAAGGGTTGGTATAAGTTCTTTATATGTTGGGTTGAATTTCCCAGTGAAGTTATATGATCCTAGACTTTTGTTTGCAGGGAGTTTTTTTTTTTATTTAATTAGATTAATTTAATTAGATTCTGTTTCACTTCTAGTGATTGATGTGTTGAAATTATCTGTTTCTTGACTCAATTTTGGAAGGGTGTGTGATTACAGAAACCTGTTCATTTCTTCTAGGTTGTCCAATTTATTGGGATATAACTGTTCATAGTATTTCCTTATGATTTTCTTTTTGTATTTCTGCAATATTGTTATTGTTTTCTCTTCTTTCATTTCTTATTTTATTTATTTGTGTCCTCTCTCTTTTCTCCTTGGTGATCCTGGCTAGAGGTTTGATGATTTTTATTTTTATTTATTTATTTTTTTACTTTATTTTACTTTACAATACTCTATTGGCTTTGCCATACATCGACATGAATCCCCCACAGGTAAAAGTCTTTTCAGTAAACCAATTTTTGGCTTTATGAATTTTTTCTATTTTTTGGTCTCTGTTTTATTTATTTCCCCTGTGATCTTTATTATTGCCTTCTTTCTGTTTACTTTGACCTTTTTTGTTGTTGTTCTTTTTAATTCTTTTAGATGGTAGGTTAGGTTATTTGAGATTTTTCTCATTTCTTGAGGAAGGCTTGTATCACTATGAACTTTCCTCTTTAGGATTACTTTTGCTGCATACCACATTTTGTCAGGCCATGTTTTCATTGTAGTTTGTCTCAAGGTATTTTCTGATTTCTTTGATTTTATCACTGACTTTTTTTATCGCATCGCTTTTTTAGCATACATGTGATTTTTTTCCCTTGTTTTTCTTCCTGTGGTTAACTTCTAGTTTCATACTGTTGCAGTCAGAAAAGATTCTTGAAATATTTTGTCTTCCAAAATTTGTTGAGGATTGTTTTGTGTCCGAGTATGTGATCTGTCCTGGAAAGTGTTCCATGTGTGCTTGAAAAGAATGTGTGTTCCATTTTTTTCCCCTTAATTTTGGATGTAGTTTCCTATTGCTGTCAATTAAGTCCAAATGTTTCATGGTACCATGGAGGACTCTGCTGTCTTATTGTTTCCTGTTAGACATGTCCATTAATGTCAATGGAGTATTAATGTCTCCTACTGTTACTGTATTTCTGTCAGTTGCTCCCTTTATGTCTGTTAGTATTTGTATTATATATTTATGCACCCTCCTACATTGGGTGCATCGGAGAAGGCAATGGCACCCCACTCCAGTACTCTTGCCTGGAAAATCCCATGGACAGAGGAGCCTGGTAGGCTGCAGTCCATGGGGTCACTAAGAGTCAGACATGACTGAGCGACTTGACTTTCACTTTTGACTTTCATGCATTGGAGAAGGAAATGGCAATCCACTCCAGTGTTCTTGCCTGGAGAACCTCAGGGATGGGGGAGCCTCGTGGGCTGCTGTCTGTGGGGTCCACAGAGTCAGACACGACTAAAGTGACTTAGCAGCAGCAGCATATTGGGTGCATACATGTTAATGAATGTAATATCCTCTTCTTGTTATTGATCCATTTATCATTATATAGTGTTCTTATTCATCTTTGTGGACTTTGTTTTAAAATATATTTAGTCTGACATGAATATTGCTATCACCATTTTCTTGCTGTTTAATTTGCATAAAATATCTTTTTCTATCCCTTCACTTTCAATCTATATGTTTTTTGCTCTAATGTAAACTTCTTATGGGCAGTATATTATAGGTTCTTGTTTTTAATCTAATCTTTCACTATATGTCTTTCGATCAGAGCATTTAGTCCATTGATGTTTAAAGTAATTATTGATAAGTATGTAATTGTTGCCATTGTAAACAGTGTTTTCCAGTTGATTTCATAGTTCTTTTTTAATTCCTTTCTTATTTTTGTCTTTCTTTTGCAGTTTGATGGTTTTCTTTTATATTATGCTTGAGTTCCTTTCTTTCTTTCTTTTTTTTTTGTGAATATATGTTTTTGATTTGTGGTAACTTTAGTTTTCATGTATGTTAACCCATAACTATATCTACTTGCTTTAGACTGATAGTCATATAAGTTGAAACATTCTAAAAAATCTATATATTTTTTACTACCTTTCTTCATGTTTCGTGATTTTGATGTCTCCTGTTTTACATCTTCATGTCTATCCTTTTGCTGTTAATTGTAGTTATAATCACTTTTAAAAAAACATTTTTTTTTTTACTGTTTTTTAATTTACATACTGGTTTATTTAAGTCATCTCCAATCTTTTTATATATTTGCCCTTTCTGTTGTGTTCTTTCCTTTCCTATGTATTCTTGCTTCTTTTCTATTTAGTGAATCAGTATTTCTTTTAGGTTAAGTTTACTGTTGCTGTATTCTTTTGATTTTTGCTTATCTGAGAAATTCTTTGTCTCTCCTTTTATTTTAAATAACAGTCTTATTGGGTAGAATACTCTAGGTTGCAGGTTTTTCAAGCTTTGAATATATCATGCTACTCCCTCCAGCCCTAGAAAATTTCTGTAGGGAAATCAGCTGATAGCCTTATGGGATTCTCTTGTAATTGACTATTTGTTTTTCTCTTTCTGCCTTAGAACTCTTTTTTTAACTTTTGTCATTTTAATTATGATGGTTTAATTATGATATGATGTGAATCTGTTTGGGTTCTCTTGTTTGGGACCCTCTGTGTTTCCTGTATCGGAATATCTGATTCCTTTTTTGGGTGTGTGACGTTTTCAGCCATAATTTCTTTAAATAAATTTTTGATCCTTATCTCTGTCTTCTCCTTCTGGAGACCCTGTTATGCACAAGTTGGCATACTTTAGATTATCCCATAGATCTCTTATGTTGCTTTCTTTTTTTCACTTGTCTTTTTGTCTGCTGTTCTGATTGGGTGATTTCCATTATTCTGTCTCTTAGATCACTTATTCATTCTTCTGCATTATTTAGTCTGCTCTTCATTGCTTTTATCTCAGCAGTTGTTCCTTGTTACACTGATCTGCATTTCTATTGATAATCTTTTATATCATCTTAGCATTTTTATTATCCCCTTTTTGAATTTGAGTTTAGTAGACTGAAAGGGTCTGTTTCATTTTTTTGTTCTTTCAGGGGATTTCTCTTTTTCCTTTAATTGGGGGTAGTTCCTCTTTTTTTTTTTTTTTCCCCATTTCACTTAGATTTCTGTCTCTATGAAAACAGGAGAAATAGCTATCTACTGTGGTCTTGAATTTTTTTTTTAATGTGGGAGTGTACATGTGTAGACTATATGAAACTAATATTTTTGGTGCAAGGGCTGTTTTTGGTATGGATGCTGGTTGTGATTGGGGTGGTGTGGTGACCAGAGCCTGCACTGCGTATTGGGCAGGGCTTCTTTGCTCTGTGGCTGTCACAGCTTTGTCAGGAAGTTGGAGTGGAAGTTCTGATGGTTAGATTTGATAAGGCTTTATTACTTTTGAGTGTGTGCTCTATCCCCAAGGATATGTTTGCTGAAGCAAGCAGGACCTGTGTGGTCACAGCAAACCTATGCACTACCCATGAATGTCTCCTGTATCCATTCTGACAGACAGCCTGTGAAGGGGGCTCCCAGGATGAGAGGCCATCCTTGTGTATTGGTCTTCTTTCATAGTTCTCTCTAAGGGAGGGAGCTGTTGATCCTGTAGCATTGCTTTTTTTATGCGCTACTTGGTTACATGGGGATCTTTCTTGCAACTTTGGTTGTATAAGAGATATTTCCTTCCTTCATTTCTTTTTGCATATCTTATTATTTAATATTTTATAGACAAAACATTTCCAGTAATGGTGATGATGCCTTACATGTATATTGTGCTTAATAGAAATAGCTTGAAAATCTCCTTTATGTATATTATCTCAATTTTATCCTAAGATCTATAGTTGCGGAAACTAGAGTTGTGATATTTTAAATGGCTCTGTAAGGTCAGAAGTAAGTCAGAGACCATCATTTGTTGTTTAGTTGGGATAGATTTGTGATTAAGAGAGAATAGCATTAAGGATATGTCAGTTCAACAGCACTAAATGGAACTGTTCTCAGAAAATAGAATGTTATTAATAAGTGACAAAGTGAAGACTTGTATCTAGGTCTTCTGACTTTATGTTCAATACACTATACTCTCAAAGGATATGATTTCTGCATCTTTCCACTGTTAGCAGGGTTATAATAAATGACGATTAAGTACTGCTAGATCCTGTGGTGTCATGTGAATCTTCACAAAACTGAATTGTATTCAACATAGTTTTGGTACTGAGTAAGTTTTTCCATTTTGTTTTGTTTTATAATTCCTTCAAAACTGACAAACTGTAGAACACTTACATCTTGATTAGTTTATGCACTCTGTACCTTGTACCAAATGTGTTCTGTTTTCTTATATGTATTTATAATAATATTTTGCATGTGTTAAAAGTTTAATAATCTCACTTTATAGATGAGGGAGATACATTTGTGACTTGTCCAATATAATCAATATGCCATCATTTTTAGACTCAAATATAAACTCCTATTAACATATATACAAATTTTATGGACAAAGGTAAAACATATCTTACCTTGCCTTCCTCAGGTATTGGTGAATATGAGCATACCATCACATTTTCATATTTTCTATTGGATTTTATATCAATAGCCTTAATTCTTTTGTTAGTATATATCTGTCCCTCACATACTTGATTTATATGCATATACAGAATATAAAATATTTCATGCTTTAATGAATTCTAATTAATGGAGGTATAGAGGGTTATCAAATATATAATTAATTAGCAATTTATAAGCCAGGGTAAAATCATTCAAAAAAGGGTGCCTCGACTTGTGTAGTGAAGATGTTCTTGGCAAAGAGCAATGATCTTCCTGGGTTCCACTCTTCTCCCTGTCATTCAGGGTATTTATTATTTAAGTATTGCTTATCTTTAACCTCAATTCCAGTTATTTAAGTGCTGTTTGAAATTAGTTAGACTAAATGCTGTGGTGATAACTTGAAATTTTTCATGGCTTATGAGCACATATTTTTATGTCCATTGTGGGGGGACTGTCCCATGCTGTCTCACTTTGGGAACCAGGATGAAGGCACGTCTATAGTGGATATGTGGTCAGTTTTATGGTACAGGAAAAGAAGGACTGGCCAGCCAGATGCTCTGAAAAGCTTGTCTTGGCTTGCAAATGATAACTTTTTTCCTACTTACCTACATGGATCCCATGCAAGTCACATAGTCAAGCATGTTGTCTTTCTTCAAAAAACTGTTGTTAGACTTTGTACTTCTTATCCATTTATCAGTAAGAATTTGACTTTGCGAAAATAGTTTGAGACTGAAAAATGGAAGATTTCTCTCTTACAAAATTTCAGTGCTATTTGGCATGCCTCTTATTCAGTCAATATTTTCTTATCAAATACTAGGTGCAAATCATCAAGCTAAAAATGACAGCTCTATCTTAAGGGAAATTATAATACCATGGTGTGAAAACATGTATTGTAGTCTCCCTTATCCATGGTTTCACTTTCTGTGGTTTCAGTTACTGTCAGCCATGGTCTGAAAATGGAAAATTCATCAGTTTTAAATTGCATGATGTTCTGAGTAGGGTGATAAAACCTCATTGTCCTGTTCTGTCCCGCCCAGGATGTGAATCATCCCTTTGTCCGTTGTAAGCCACCCATTAGTCACTAAGTAGCCCTTTCAGTTATCGGGTTGTCTGTCCTAGTATTTAGTACTTGTGTTTTAGTCACCCTTATTTTACTTAATAATGACCCCCAAAGCACCGGGGTCATAATGCTGGCAATTCCAATATACTAAAGAGAAACCATAAAATGCTTCCTATAAGTGAAAAGATGAAAGTAAAAAGAAAATAATTTTAAGAAATTTTAAGAAAATAAAATAAATCATATGTTGAAGTTACTAAGATCTACAGTAGGCAAGAGTCTTCTGTTCATAAAATTATGAGAAAAAAAAAGAAATTTGTGTTAGCATTCATGTTGCATCTCAAACTTCAGAAATTATGGCCACAGTGTGTGATAAACGCTTAGTTAAGACAGAAGAGGCATGAAGTTTGTACAAGATACAGTTGACACTTGAATAACATGGGAGTTAGGGGTGCTGACTCCTGCCATGTAGTTGGAAATTCACATATAACTTTTGACTCCTTCCAAACTTAGCTGTTAATAGCTTACTGTTGACAAAAGCCTTACTGATAATATAAACTGTTGATTAATGCACGTTTTATATGTTATATATACAGACATTTTATGTATTTATGATGACCTCATTTTTCTTGATTTTTTTTGAAGTATTTTTAGACTAGGTGGTTCATCTGTGAGTTTGTGGAAATTGATGAAAATCTCCAAAAATTTGCCAGTATATTTATTGAAAAAAATCAGTGTATAAATAGACCCATGCAGTTCAAGCCCATGTTGCTCAAGGATCAGCTGTATCTTGAGAGAGAGACTACATTTATGTAGCCATTTTTTTTACAAATGTAGTTTTTTTTTAATAGTATATTGTTGTAATTATTCTATTTTATTGTTATTGTTACTTTATCACTGTACCTGATTTATAGATTAAACTTTGTCATAGGTGTGACATATCATATCATAGAATATTATATTATGTATAGAGGATTTGGTACTATCTGTGGTTTTAGGAGTCCACTGGGGGTCTGGAAACGTGTTCCCTGAGGATAAGGGGGTCCACAATCAGTTAGCCAAATAAACATATACATTTATAAGGCCAAACTCTAGAAAACCTTTTCTCCTTAAGTTTATTAGATAGCTTTGATTTTGTATTCTAGTTTTTATATCATTAGAAACATTTATCTTAAAAAAAAACACAAACACATACCTTATATTTCCTGAGCCCAAGGTGTGTTTTCCTGTTAATATGTCTTATTATAATATTGTATGTTAAAATTTATTTTTACCATTTTCAACCCCAGAACAAGTTTTCTAGTGTGGGAGTGGTTAGGAGTTAGTCTACTGGGCTAAATTTAGGCTTTTTTGGTAAGAGCAAGAAACTAGATTTGTGAACTCATCTTTTGCCCACCTGGATGGCAGAGGTTTGCTGAGGTGTTGGTGAACAGGAAACACTGTCTTGGATGCCAGCAAAACTCATGAAAAAGCCACCTGCCTGGATATGGATGGAATCTGCTGGAGGATGTCTGCTTCTGAGTGCTACACACCACTGACCAGAAAGCCCCTGTGGTGGGAGAAAGGAGAAGACCAGAATCAGGAAGAGCAGTCATTAGGCCTTGTCTCTCTAGTCTTATAATGACAAGGCCAAATGCTGATGCGTCTGGCAGAGAAGAACATTTACGGGGTCCAGGTCCAGTATCACAAATCAGAGCAAAGAAGGGTGTATTTGGAGCCAAAAAGCAATAAGTTGATAACTGACACAGAGACTAAAATAGTCTTATTTTATTGACACCAAAATAGTCATAGTTTATTGTCTAAAATAGAAAGCAAAAGGGAGATCCATTAATGGTTATACTGAGCCAATAGATATAAGCTAGAACTGTTATAGGAGAAACGAGAGATATGTTTACCCTGTGTGGGAGCTGATCCTGAGGGACGAATAGATCTGGGTGTAGGGAAGAGGAGAATCAGTAAAGAATACTACGGGTGTGGGGACTAGTGTGAACAAAGAAAATGGATGCTGAAGATATGGAGCAAACAACCTCAATGTGTGGCCTGTGAGAGAAGCATATGTAAAGATAAGGTGACAATTTTTGAATAAGGATTTTAGATAGAAGGCTTAGCAAGTTTATTATCTTAATGTTCCCATAAATTTGTGAAAAATCAGTCTTTACAAGAACATACATTTCCCTTTCTATCATTCCCATTGTTGGGACTCAAGGTGCCTTCATCAAGCATTTAGTGTGCTATTATACTGAGAGTTCAATGCCTTCTGCAGACCTACAGTTTAATTTTTGAAAAAACTGATTGGGACTCTCAAAATTAGGTGAAGGAAACTTGATAAAGTATTTGTTTATTGTCAATCTTTGTGATTTTATTTTGCGAAATGTACCTATATGAGAAAAAACAGGAAACACTGAAAAATTACCTTTCTGTAATACATAGTATTATTATCCCAGGCTCCCCTGTCACTGGGATTCTCCAGGCAAGAACACTGGAGTGGATTGCCATTTCCTTCTCCAATGCATGAAAGTGAAAAGTGAAAGTGAAGTCGCCCAGTCGTGTCTGACCCTCAGGGACCCCATGGACTGAAGTCTTCCAGGGTCCTCTCCATGGGATTTTCCAGGCAAGAGTACTGGGGTGGGGTGCCATTGCCTTCTCCAAATACATAGTATAAATAATAGCAAAAAGAAGTCTGTGTGGGTTATTTTTCAAGTGTACATGTGTATATATAGAGAGTCTAAATCCCAAGAATATAAAAAGTTAATAGCTAATGCTGTTGATTTTTCTTCACTTTCTTGCTTCATCACCTGAATGCAGCCCTCAATAATAATACTCTTTTACAAGAGGCCTGTTATTACAATTTTTTACACACATGATGAAGAAATGGAGGCCCAGAAGTGTGAAGTTTTTTGTTTAAGTCACAAGCGAGTTTAGTGAGGGAAACGTTTCCTCCTTCTCAATTCAGCATCGCTTCTTTTTCATCAGTATCTCTTGCTTGTTTTCTTTAAGCTTAAGGAGGTAATTTCAGAACTCCAGTATCTGAATTTAACATGAGAGCCGGAGAAATGCCTCTGGACATCTGCTTTCTAGATAAAGGAATGCTGGATTCAACTGCCATGTTTCAGGGCATGGACCCACAGAGTCATCTTCTTCCTTCTTCGGTGCTCATGTATTAAACTACTTTTGTTCCTTTTATTTCTTACCCAGCTCCCCCATATCTCAGGTATTTTCTCCTTCTTTGTCACATGTTCACAAGTTTGGAGAACAGGGACTGTGCTCCTTTGGAAGACAGAGTTTGTATTCCAGACATGAGTAGATCTCCCTTTGTGTGCCACTTCTCCAGCCCGTGTGTCCCTACACTGGTCCCTCCATTCCGCAAAATTTCATGGACCTCTGGTCCCCAAGCTTTCTGGTCTTACTCTGACATTTGGTAAATCGTGTAGGAAAAGCTGCTTCCATGCATCCCTATAAAGATTCCAGATAATAAATAAAAAATATTTGGGAAAAATTTGAAATGAACAATTCTCAAAAGTTTCCTTTAGATTGATTTATTGGCTGACCTCTCTGTACCTTTCTAACAAAATTGCTATTAGAAACAGGCCCATCTATTCCATTTCACCACATGTGACCCCATTAAATTCATGGCCAGCTTTCCTTTGTATAGGACTCTATAAAGCTTTGCCGGCTTGTTTCCAGCATTCAGCTTCCCTGGTAAAAACAAATGACTTTAATGATAACTGAACACGAGGGAAAATACTGTTAAAACATCTCTATCTTATAGATTATTACAAAATGTTTGAAAATGTTTGATCAAAATAAATTTTGTAGATAACTGCAAAATATATACCAGTTTGTCCACCTGTCCCATTTTTTGGGGTAGTGTCCACACAGTTATGGTCAGCTTTTTTTTTTGTTTGTCTCTGATATTAGTTTTGCTTCCTGTAGATATTTACTTTCAGCACAAGATACTGAATGAAACATTGATAGAAATTTTAGGAATGATAGCTTTTTAACTTTCTTAAATTCATGTTTCCCAAATTTTTTAAGTAAGCTCATAAAAATTTATAAACAGCTTTATTAACTGGTAAAATTTTAATTAAAAAGCACAATCATGTTTAAAGAAAAAACAAAATCTGGTTTTCACTAATAGCTGTGTGATTTTGTCAGAAAACTCTTCCTTTACAAAAGTCTCCTCAGTGCAAAAAACTATAAATACAGTAGCATCTCCAAAATTTTGAGTCACACTACTGTTTCCTCCTGCCTGATTTAAAAATATGTGACAAAGTAAGAGAATTGGAAAAAACCCTCTTCCCATACCCTGTCTGGCTAATTCAGACCAATTGGGAAAAATCACATGATGGACAACATATCAAAAATCCAGGCTGAAAACGGCCAAATCTATGAATAGCAGATATGGGAACTGGCCCAAGGCTTGTGTGTAGAAGGGTGACAGATAAAAATAGTGCCCTAAATTTTTCAAAGGTGATTTGAAACCTCCCAGTATAGATGACCTTGCTACTGAAAGTGAGATGACAAGGGCGAAGCTGAAATTGCAACCCATTTCAAGAATCTATAGACTTAAGCTAATGTTCAAGAAGCTACACACAGCCACAGAGCATTTCTTTTTCTCTGACGAATTCTTAATATATTTATCCTTCCCCTCTTGTCCTTTCAAGAAAGGAAGGCATCAACCCAAGATCATGAATTTTCAAAAAAGCGTCCCGTTTTCAGTTCCCTCCTGCTGATGAAAGCAATGTCCAGGAGACAACCAAGAAGTAGGCTCAGTGACAAAATAAATTAAAATATATATATTTCTCGCATCAGAAAACATTTTTTTTTTTTTTGCTGGGCAGTCTTTATTGTGCCTTTGCTTTCACACCGTGCTTGATATCAGTGGGGGTGTGGCTTGCAGCTGCTTAAATAGAAAAGTTTTCAAAACTTACTGGCTCCCATATCAACTAGGTACAAAGATAAAGGCTATGCCACTTAAATTGTTGTTTTTTATTTTCTGCTTTTGAGAAAGGAACAAAGAGTACAGAAGGAAGTGAAATTGTTTTTGAATGTCCACTTCTGAATTTCTTCACCTCTCCTCCTTGCTCTGCTGTTGATTAAAATATCTTCACATGTTTGCAAGGCTCTCCAAGCTGGAGGGGGAGAGTTTGGTGACAGTGAGGAATACCATTAGTGAGATTTCTTTTGGTGATAGACAGATGTAAATGTATCCATCTAATTCTCTGCTCTCAGGTCTCTGCCTGCAGATGGATGTTAATAATTAGCAGTTGCATCTCCTCCCTCTTTATCAAATTGGAGTCTCCATAAATTCATTTCTTTTTTATTTTCTCAAAGTAGCAGCAACTCTGACAGCCTCCCTTTGTTCTTGTGTTTATAAATAATTTATAACACAGAAATATCTCTTCTTAGTCTTAAAACATAAACTAATGGAACACAACATACTGGTCCAAACTACCTTCTACTTGGGGAGAGAGACAAACTTGGAGTGGGGTGGAGGAGGCATAGAGCTTCATTCTTAACAAAGGAAGGTTGAAGATCAGATGAAAAACAAAAAACAAAAAGCATTTATCCACCTGAATGTAGTTTTTTTGTTTTAATATTTTCCCCTTCCAGTTGCTAGCAAGGTATGGGAATTCTAGACAGTATAAGCACATTCTTTTGTGATTTCTTATCCAAATATACCTTGTTTGAATTCCCAAATACAAAATCCATTTCATTAAGCTATAAAAAAAGAGACTATTATTCAATTAAAGTATCCACAGATGCTAAAAACATACTATGGTACATTTATTCAACAACTGTATTCTCATAACCCATGTACAATCTTTAAACACCAAATTACAGGGATTTGGTCCAAATTAGCAATAAATACAATGTGTTAGCCCTCTATTGGGTAGTAATGACTGTGTAGTTTTCCTTGCATACCCAGTGGCCTTGCAGGCAGCTTCATAACTGTTTCATTTAGTCACTAATATAGTGTTATAAACAAATATGACTAGGATTTGTGCTAGTTAAGGTAAATAAAATAATGTTGAAACTGTTTTTCTAAGCTTAGATCTTTTGTGGAAGTGGTTTAAAAATTTTTCTTATATTGCTGTAGGCTTGCATATCACATCATAGGAGATAGCTTATAAGTCATCATTTGATATCCCGGAAATATATTCAGGTTGTAGATAAATATTCCACCTAACAATGCTAATGCAGAATGTTTGACATGTAATTTAGATAGGAATCTGAACACCTCCTTACATTAGCTGTTAAGATTTTGCACTGAAGTAGAAATAATATCTTATCTTCCATCTGGAAATGGGACATAGAATAGCAACACAAGTTATTTATAGAGTTACTGCAAAACAAGAGTGGTGACAGAGTAACTACAAAGCAACTCTCTGGGTTGCTGTTGCAGTATAAAGCCAGATAAATAAATACTGCCAGGGTAAATAATTTGGGAGAGGTCTGATTTTATAAAGCATAAAGGTAACTTGTGTTCCTGTTGGGGTGGGCTTCAATTTACATGTTGGTTTCTGAAGCGTGTTTTAGCAGTTCTAGCTGACTGGATGGATGCGAGTCTGAGTGAACTCCGGGAGTTGGTGATGGAAAGGGAAGCCTGGCGTGCTGCGATTCATGGGGTCGCAGAGTCGGACACAACTGAGCGACTGAACTG
The DNA here is from genome assembly GCA_006410875.1 of Neotragus pygmaeus. Taxonomy (NCBI): domain Eukaryota; kingdom Metazoa; phylum Chordata; class Mammalia; order Artiodactyla; family Bovidae; genus Neotragus; species Neotragus pygmaeus. The sequence goes on from SJYV01004965.1 coordinate 898,692, forward strand.
AACTGAGCTGACCCGGTAGAGCACCACATGCTGGCATGGCACACTCAGGCCATTTTTACCTTTTAGGAAGTTTGGCATTCCATTGCCAGAGACGGAATACCGTCCAGAAAGACAAACATACCTTGAGACTTAAACCGACTGAATGAAGGAACTGGTTTAACTGGAGAGGAATTTGGCTGGTATTCTGGGTCAGGTCCTCTCTCATGGTCCCAACTGTCTTGCTCTTGGCAAATGATTTATTTTTCTCTTAAAATGGAGTGGGATTAATTTCTTGACTTGGGGCTTTGAAATGTTTTCTCCCCAGAAACAGCAGCCAGCATTATGGGTTGGCATGATTCAGGCATAAAGCAGTAAGGGAAGTGTTTTTTTTGTCGAGGTACTGGAGACAAAATAATTACTGGATTGTACCACAGCCCAACAATTAAGAAGAAATAAAATCCTTTCTTTGGCTTAAAAACATTTCTACTTAAGTACTGGGGCTCCTCCCCCTCCCACTGGCCCACCCACAGCATATTTTCTGAACTCTGTCTTTATCTCTGGGGTCTTTCTGGGGCAGGCAAGTAGCAGTATATCTCAGAGAAAAATATTTTTTATTCAAAGCAGAGAATGTGAAGTGCCTTAGTGTCTCCTACCTTAAAAAAAAATTATGTTTCTCTAGAAATTGACATAGTAACTTTCAGGGTGCATATGTGGGTGTGGGACTGGGGAGACATAAGGAAGTAAGATGAGAGAGCCTTGCACTTTGGGGCAGAGTTTCACAGGAGGAAAACATGATTTTGAAGAAAACCGTTTGTGGCAATCGAGAGAACTGAAAGGCAGAAGACAAAAATCCTACAGAACTTAGTTATTAGATAATCGCTCAATTTAATGATGTTCTGATGGGATCAGAACTTCTTCCAAAATTCTGGAATCTTCCCAACTGCCAACTGTGTCCTTATACATATGGCAGGATATTTGTTTCTCTATTCAGGCCCTTGTCATCTTGCTAATTCTGTACTTGGCTAAATGGCTGAAGATGTTTTGGTTGTGTAAGGCAATTCTTGTTCCCAGCTGCATAAAACTGCTATTATTAATTACCTCCTTTGGCCTAACATTATGCCTTTATAACACACGTATTGTCAGGCTCTCTGTGATTATTGGAAGGCTATGCCATACACAAAGGCATTAAGCTTAAAACAATAGAAGCTGCTTATTTGATAGTAGGAGATGTCAGGGGGAGACAAGCACAGTTGGCTAGAACTGACTCGAAGCTCGTCATAAGAAAATAAGGGGCGAGCTGATCATAGCACAGCATTAACTGCATGTGAGAGACACACAATTCTACATGGCAGCTTCCATCATGCATTTCCCATGGAAGAAGGGGGGAAATGGGCTCTGAGTAAATGATGGGTGAATACAGGATCAATTGTAGTGTATGACAAGACACTTTCTCTCTTTGTTTAATATATAAATCAGGAGCACTTAAGAATTGATATTAATTAAAATAATGTATTTGCTTTCTTTCAACAGTAATGTCAGCCTTGTTAAAAAACGGAACACTAAATCTTCATTAGACTTTCAATATTAAAAAACTTGCATGAAATATGAATTAGCATTTAACTTGTTGCTAGTTAGATTAAAGGGGAGAGAATGCAATAGGCATTTAGCATTTTGGACAAAAACAGAATCAATTTTCCCAAATCCAGGAGTAAGTTGGTCTCTAGAGGCCTCACAGATCAGGGAATCATCCATCATTACCTTCTAACAAGAGTGACTACATCCCAAAAGGAATTACTAAATGCTATCACATCCATGGAATTAAGTTTCTATCAAAAGGCTAATGCATTTTGGTGAACCACCAAAATGTCTGAATATGAAAATTCAGCTTATAAAGATCCTTAGAGTTCTATTAATATATATCTGAGGACATGAACAAAAAACAGCCTTTGTTTTAGAATAAAGCATGTATGCATTTAATTTTTCTGCAGTCTTTTCCACACCTAGAGAAATTATGAAAAGCTTAAATGTCATTGTTACTTAGCTAAGTCAAATTTCGGGAATCAGTGGCTACTTGGAGGGGAACAAGTAGGTAAAAGGCTTTTATTCATTCTGTGCAGATGGATATTTGATATCTCCTGATCTTTGCACTGGTGGCCTGAAATTAGAATAGACATAATTGGAATGACCAGGCTGAGACCTCATATTGCATTCAAAAATGCATTATGAAACTCCAGTGATATTATCGGCAATGTGTTGTCTTAGGTGAAAGCTGCTCATAAATGAGCTTGCTTATAAAATATACCATCGATCTTATAATTACATTCCACCTGGATTTATATGTTTGGAAAATGTGATTGAATTTTAGACCTCTCTCTGGGGGGTGGCATGTACATGCATAGACCAGCCACAAGATGGTGGTATGGTGTCACCGTATTTTTAAGAACAACAAGAAAAGGGGGTTTGTTTAATGAGCTTGCACTCACAAGCCTGCTCATCTAGTGAACTGTGACTTTTCAAATACCAACCTATTAATGTCAGAGGCAATACTGAAGGGAACAGTTGTGTTTGATTTAAAAAATACAGACAATGTGAAGTCCACTATGGCCCAGTATCTATCACCTATGGGGCTCCATTCATGCCTAATGCTTTTATTCAAGCTAAGACCTAGTTTTTATATATCAGATTAATACATATCTACAGCTTTGCACCTTTCTAGTTTGATTTTTTTATCATCAGGGCTCACCGGGGCCATTTTCATTCCCTTACTAGAGCATCTGCAAGCAGGTGGATTAGAGATAACTCTCATTGTGCTTTGTTTTTCTCCCGACACTGTCATTAATCATTCCTTAAGCCACACTTCAACTTCTAGTAATCAGGACTGGCTGCTCCTGAGCTGCACAAGAATTGCCTTTCACAGTGTAATATGGAATTGGAAGCGAATGGCTGAGGCCAGACGCCTCTTCTGCATTCCCCATCTATCTCATCATTTAGGTATTTATCCATCTCGGGCTTGTACAGAGAGCACCTCTCTCCTTCCCATGAGGACGCAGATTGCAACAGAGGATCAGATTTGTTACCAGGCTTTGGGCTTTGATTGTCCTCTTATAAGTTTGGGATTAAAGTGAAATTTCCCACAGGGCTATGCAGGATTTGCTAGCATTTAACTGTTTAACCTGGTTGTTTGTGAATGAGAATCCTGTGGTCAACTATTCCGTAGAGAATATTATGGTAAGCCGAGCCTGAGAGGTACACATTCCGGTGTGTGCCTGTAAAGACCGGTGCAGTTGATTCCAATTAACTTCATATCTGATATCAATTGTTTTCAAGTACACAGAGAGCAGTGATCCTAAGGTAAAAAAGAAAGCCAAAGCATCCCTGTTTATGAAACATAGATGTCAGTTTTAAATAAATGCAAATCTGTTCCCTCAAAATTATGATTTCCACTTATCCTTTTTACACTGATTAGAGAATTAATCAGCTTGGCATTGGGTTGTTTTCTATTTTGTGTAGTTTTTTTATGTTCTTAATTTGTTTACTAATTTCAGTCTAACAGTGATTTGATTCTTTATTCAACATGCTTTGAATATAACCAAAACAGAAATAAATTTTGTGAATTTATTTACACTTACTACTCTCACATTGATAAATATGTACTTAGAATTACGTACCTAGGTTATATGCAGGACTTAGATATAGTTCCCTAATTCTTTGCTATTTCTGAAGAGGAATTTAGAAAAATTTTCTAATCTGCTCTTTATTCCCTAAATCAAAGCAGTGGAAGATTGAGGGAAGAATTATTCAAAAATCATGCCCCTGTTATCTATTTTTGTTGTTTTTTAGATTGTGACTACTGAAGGGAAGGATTTGAAAGACATCAGAATCATTGTTACCCAGTGTCGAGGGGTTGTATGCCCATCCACTGCCGTTTTTCTCTTTAATGTGAATATGTTTTTTAAGTATCTAAAAAGATAGTGCTCATTTTGTTTGTCTCATCAGAAGAAGCAGAGCAATGAGGTGACAGAAATATGGAATTTAAGAAGCCATTTAAAGCTTATGGTGAGACTCGGCTTTTGCAAGGGACCGGATCACATCATCATTAAACCTTTTATTCTTCCACAGATCCTCTGTTACATTTTTAACCTCAGTTTTACAATGGCAGAAGAAAGTGAAACATATACCTAAGCAGAAATAACTTTAAAAATCTATTAAAAAAATTAATCACAATAGGTCAAAACAACAACAAAAAAAGAAAAACAGGTCTAAGCCACTCACTGGATGTCCTTTTGTAGCGGCTAGTGTAATGGCAAATTGATGGTTTTCACGGGGGAGAGGACCAGAAAGTGGTGAGGCTAGAGTGGCCTGCAGACTAATTTATTTGTTTTGTTATATTTGAGTCAGAGACCCTTTTATTAGGGAGCAGCCTTCAAAGCAGTTTTGATGGACACTGATCTTGAGCCTGGTGGGAGCTTTGTTTGGGGTTATAAAACAAGAACACCACGGGGTTGGTTTAACCCTATTTACTATATTCACAGAATTAGAGAGGTACTGAATTAGGAGTATGTGGGGGAAAGTTCTTTCTCTTTTAAATGCAAGAGAAATCTTCTCCAGATTCACATGAGTAATTTTCAGCTGTGTATTATGCTCCTGAAGTAACCTCTTCATTCCCATTGTTTTAGTGTGAAATCATTTCCTTGGGAGATAATTAGAGTTGCTCCATTTATTACATTAAATGATTAGCATGCACTTGAAATGATCCAGTGTATTTTCCTTTATTGCTGATGACTCTTAAATATGGGCCTCTGTTCTTAATGGATAAATTAAGGTTGTCTTGGCTCTTTGTAGCTGAGTCTGTAGCCAAACAAGAGTGACTTTCTTTTTCAAACATAGGCCAGGTGTGCTATGGCTGAGGTCTAGGTTTGAAGAGATTCTATTCATATGAATATCCCACCTGGTTCAACAAAGAGCTCGATAACACTGCTTAAAGGGTTTCCCTCCCAATCCCCTTAATAAAAATGCTTTTAATGACAATACTTTATTTGGCACTACTCATCCTATGTGTAGAGTAAGTAAGTTTAACATAAAGTGACCCATGATCACATTTCAAAAAAGTACCTCACAGGAAAGGCATGCACATTATCTGAGTAAGCAATGTGCTCTATGAGCCTTGGAAAAATGGTATTTTAAGAATTACCAAATACAGATTTCATTTGGATGCAAGTGCTTCTTGGTCTCTTTGAACTAGCTTGGTTGCGTAGCTGACAGAGTCATTTGAAATCTACTGGAAAGTTTGGATCAAGCAGCCACTGCATGCTAAACAGGCAACATTGCATGCATAATTAGGGAGAGAAACCTGATGCATCTTGTAGTTAATTTTCAGATTTTCACAAAATAATAATATATGGGATAATTTTAACCATAATGTATGTTTGTCAGAAAAATTTAAACTTGTATTTAGTTGCAAGATGTAAGAATGCACAGATAAAGGTTAACAAGGATGAGGACGTTTTAGAGTTTTGCCAGTTTTACATTTCTCCACTCTGAATGTATGTTGATCTTTAATAAATTTCATTATTGAGAGAATTTTGCATAAAAAGAATTCGAAGAAAACTAAAAAATTCTTCCTGCAAACTTCAAATAGTTTTATATGTTTTGAGAACAAGATTATTTTTTCTGCGATCTAGACATGATGATTCAAAACTCGTCATTTTGCCTTTATTGATTTGTTTATGTATTTATTGTGTTCTAATAGCATCACTATTTTTCAAGAAAATACTGTGAGTTGCTGTGGGAGGTTTACAGTTCTTGGCAGAAACTGGAGAATTAACAAGAAGGAAAAGAAGCTTGCAGTGTGAAGTCAAGTTCTATCTTTTGGCAACTGTGATCCCCTTGTCCCACAGAGGGTGAAACTGCTTGTGTTCCCATACTTTGATTTTTCAGGTATAGTGAGTAAAGGAATAAACTACCAGAAATCAGGTATTCCCTTAGCTAGTGAGAAGAATTTAATACTTCTCTCATATAATGCATTTACTACTTCTCTCTTATAATTCATATCCCGGGAACGATCACATAAATTCTCTGCAAACAGTAGCTAGCATTTTACCACCACACAGTCAAATAAAAAGCACTGGTGGAAAAGTTTTTGGATCTTAACTATGGTCTTCAGAAGAGATTCCTGTTGATACTTAGATTCCTGTCAATTACTTACTTTATGTTTTGGCCCCAAAATACTCAAACACCAATGGCAACAACAAAAAGACTCTTTTTATTTGTCTGTTATTTTCTGAGGATGGTTTTAGCCCTACAAATCCTCTGAGCAATTATGCAGAATTTCTTTTAGAAGTTATTTAAAATATAATAAATTAAAAATGGCAATGTTTTGGTTAAATATCAAAATAATCTTAAATATCCTTGTATTTTTCTGTTCACTTTTATTAAAACTTTGCATGTTTAACTTTTTATATGATAGCAAAATTGGCCTCTGGCTGAGCCACATTGACTTGGGAAAACACTATTTCTGAAGATCTGCTGTATAACGACATTCTCTCTGCTTATTGTTTTTTGGAAAGGTCCTCCTATCTGAGTTTACTTAGGTGGGGAATGTTGCTGAAGGAGAGTAGAGAGCCTTATAGATCATCTACAGACATGCTAGGATTTGTCTGGACACACAGTGGTGATTCAGGACTTCCACTAGCCCCTTAACCAGAGGGGAGCCTCCTCCCACCCTAGATGGAAATGTTATTTACAAATGAGAAATTGGGAGCAATCCAGTGTGATTAGGTATGGTCCTTATTGATGAATATTGTCGCCAAATATGATTTTAATTCTATGCAACACAGATTGTATTTAAATTACTTTAAGTGGATAATGGTCAAACTGTATTACCCTTTATCTAACCATTCCAAAGGGTCTTTGAGAGATGGCAAACTCAATTAATAAAAAGGCATTGGCAGTCTATTTATAGTAAACCTATCTTTAATTTCTTTAAGAACTTCTGAGAGCACTGTCAATGAATGGCGTTCTGAATTAGAGGAGATACATTATCCTAAAAGAGTACTGTAATGTTGTTTAGCTCTGGCAGGAGAGTTCTCAGGGTAAGGATGCTTGAAAGTCATCATCAGTGTCCTTATAGGAGAAATGATCCACTTGCAAGCAAGGGAGATGGAGGATAGGTTTAAACTGCGTTTCTTTTTTAACTTTGTGAATTTCTTTTTTAGTGTATGTATGCTTTTCAAAAGATGAAGTTATAACAGTACTAATACTAGTGCTATGGAAGGTTACAATGTCTAAACATCATCTCTCTCAAACATTTATTCCATTTAAACAAAAATACGTGATAGAGAGCATTTCTATTATTCACAGGAAATCACACAATATAATGGTTTCTAGCACTCCTTTTGTAATAGCTTATTTAAATACTTGGGGCTGCAATTCAGATTTTGACTTTGTTCAGACTTCACAGAAATACTTTATTGAATTGATCACATTTTTATTCTTTATTATGCTCTGAATCGCCTTTGATTTCTTAGAATACCAGAAGTAAAAATCAAGTCTGTAGTCAGGTAAAATGCAAAATTCCTCCCATGCATTTACTTAAAGATAAAATAAAAATAAAAACAGAAACCAAACAGAAACAAAGTAATAAATATAAAAATAGAAAAAAGTGCTTCACACTAATAATTTAACAAAAATCCAAATATATTATGTTTAAGGACAACTATGGTCTATGGATTATTTTATCTTTTAGAAATGTTGTATTTTATACAAACCTGTTATTTTATACAAATTCTTTAGATGGAAATTTTGTTTCTTCTAGCAGCAGTGGTGTGGCCACTGAACNTCTTTATTAAAACTTTATTGTAAAATTTACAGTCTATAAAAAGCTTTAAAGCACTTCTGTGCACTTTTAGAAAGAAAAAAAAAAAGAGAAACAAAACTAGAACAGAAATCGATGAAAGCATAATAAATATTTCAAAAGTACTTTTAATTTTGTCTTTATGGCAATAAGAGAAAGTTTGGTAGAATTAATCCACAGAACAAGAGCAATTCTATTACTACAAAGAAGATGACATAAAGCACCAAAGTGAAAGGAATTCAGACTCCCGGGCTGGTACATTTTGTTTTTTTCTGTCTGAGCACTCCTAGGTGAAAATGGAGCACCTATAATAACATATTGGATATTTAACTTTATTATGATAATGCTGTAGTCCCTAAAGGAAAGATTCATGGAAACATATCTGTGCGTGCCTCAATATAATAGAAGTAAAAGACTCCACAGTTACAATACATAATTTAACTATGCAAATACAGACTTAGGTATGTAGTGATTTATCCAGTTGCAATAGCTTAAAATTCTTTGAGAGGATTTTTAAAGACTTTATTGTCTAAAAATGAATATTTATAATGCTTTAAAGACAGAGGTTACTTAACGGCTAGGCTGTGATGTTTGGAACCATAAAGAATGAAATGAAAAAACATATTTAGAAAACTTCTAAGTGTGTTTTGAATAAATTCTGTGAAGATGGATCAAATTAGTTGAAAAGCTAGAACTCCTTTTAGAATGTGATACCCATATTTATATATTTGTCATATGTATTATATATATATATATACACATAAAACCTATATAACTATTGAGTTTTATTCCAATATATTTAATGTCAAATTAAGGTACCTATTTATTGTTTATTTATTTATTTTTTTGTTCCCAGGAAACTCAGATATTTCTTTTATGGTCATGTGAAACTGTTTTTATATATTGAAACAGAAACATCAAAATTCATTAAGAACAAAGCTCTGGAATATTAATCTGTCTGCCACTTCTCAGTCTACTGAGAATTCATCTGCATGTAAGTCTCAAAAGTAAATATCCAAATAGAAATCCTCAGTGATTTCAGTAGTATTAACAGATTTGCCTTTTATTAAAAACACAATGCTTAAGAATCTTGTGATATCGGTGATCTGAATAAACAGATCAGTTAAGTAGAAAACAGTTTGCCCTCCCATGTTTTATACGAAATCTATGTGAAGAAGCTTACGTTGCTTGCAAAGTTTCAAATGTTATTTGATTTATATGCACTTGAAAGAGAAATTCCCCTTGAAATAACAAGGACAAAATGTCCAAAGACATGGTAAATATATAGTTTCTTAATTGCAAAGCCAAAATAGATTACACACAGCCTTGCAAAATCTAAGACATCTGCTTTGTTTGAGGCAAGAAGAAAGACATCTGGGAGCTTGAATGTTTCTTTGTGACCCGCTCCAGTGTGAGCAACCTTGTAGTTAACTAGGCTTTAGTCAGGTCCGTAGAAAGATCATTGCCTGGACTCTGCCTCAGAGGCTGACGAGGACCCAGGCCAAAGCTGAAATGTCATCTCCCAAAGATCACTGAAGGCAGGCAGTCGGGGTGGAAGTGTCGTAACTGGGGCAGTGTAATAACAGCCGTCAACCATTTATCTCTCTGGCAATCACACACCGACACACATGAAATAATCAATGGAGCAGAAAAAAAAATTAAAACCTAAAAATAAAAAAAGAAGTCAGCACCCTTCTTCTAGATTCATTTCATTTCTGACTAATTTGTTATCCTGTTATTATTTTCAACTATCCTTAAATGCTGGCGTCTTTCGTCATACAGGAAACCTTTGGTGATTTCATCTGGCATTGGTGGAATGAATTCACATTAAAAAAAAATTTCAATTACGGGCTTCTGCAATTACATTTGACTTCTCTAACGGCAGAGAAGCCACAATAAAGTAGCTCTTCTGTTGTTTAGTTATATTCCTGGCTAATGTTATGTGTGTTCAGTCTAGGGCAGAGTGGTTTATTTGTTCAAAGCTGCCTCCTTGATGTTTGGGTTTATTTGCTTGTTCGTCAGCCAAAATGAGCACCCTTCTCCTGTGGTTCCTGTCCCTGTGTGACTTTGTAACAGAGTCCAGATGCAGTGTGAGGGCTTGTGCAGTCTGACAAACAAAACCAAACCCCAAATTGCCTACGAGTTGTTGATAAATCTTTCCATTGGAATTATACTTTTCTAAGTGGCAGAGATACAAGATTCACTTCTTCTTCAGTATTTGAATGTGAGGACAGCACATTTAATTGCTCCCCATAGGCAGAAATTTGGCAGGGAGAGAGCAATGCGTTTTAATCGGTCTGTCTAGCTATATTTTAAAGCACCCCTTACCACCACGCCTGCATATTCGTGTTGGCATTAATAGAACAAAAATGTGTATTGGACTTGAAAGGTGTTTTGATGGTAGGTAAACACATTTATTTTTCATCCGATTCTGTTTTCTGTACTTACAATGCCAAAAAGGCAGCTGACAGAATGGAGCTTACATTGGTGGGAATTAAGAATTGAGGGTTTTCTCTCTCAAGGACCACCTTTAGAATACAAACGTGGGGTTAATTTAATTGGAAGGGACAAAATACTCAATGGTGGAGTTTAGAGGTGAGAGTAAAGAAGTAAAGGAGGTTTTTGTCATTAAATAGCAAAGTAGCTGCAAATGAATCGTTGAACCAGATGCTTTATTTTAAAAATTATTTGATTTCCTGATTAAAAAAACTGATTCACTTTATATGTACATCACTTCTCATTAAAAAATACCAGCATAACACGTGGCTGATTCTCCAGTGTAGAGAAAAATAATATTAGTAGCCGGACTACAAATTTTTTAAGCACCACAATACTGAGATCCAGTGTGGGTTTATGAACAACATCAAGAATAGTCAAATTGGAAAACTTTTTGTACTTCTTTGGTGTAACACTTTTTCCTGATATCTCTCATATGTCATAGAAGGATTTTTTTCACTGTAAGAATGCCTGATATTCATATATCTTACTTTTGATATCTTTCTCATTGTGGATTGTTTCAGCTGTTTTCAAAATAGCATCTCCCACTAGTATCCTATATTTACTTTGAAAGCTCCTTTTCATGCTTGTCTCGCTTTGAAATAATATGGGTTCTAGAGTCAAACAAACTGAGTTATAATATAGGCTCTTCTTACTTGTTAAGCCTTTAGACACACTTCAGTATGCTCAGGCTTTCTCCAGTGACCCTACCTATCACTTGCCTTCCAGATTAAAACAGAATCAAGTCGTTGGGCTTATATGGAAGGCAACTCTTTTCTCCTTCCCTGAAATGACAGAGCGTGTGTTAGTTTGCATCAATTTTAAAGAATGTCAATAGTATACAATAGCAAAAAACAAAGTTTTCTGCTCTGTCAGAGAATTAACAATGTACCGAAATAAAAATAAGTACTAACAAACTGCTATGTGACGAGATGCTGAAGCCGGTGAAATTGAGGCTGCTGTCTTGACAGTTGAGAGAGCAGACTCTTCAGGAAGGGGAAAAACCCCGGGATTTTGTATAAATTTAAAGAATTTCTCCCCATTATGTCTCTATAAAGAATACTTTTCTAATGTTTAAGAGCGGTATCCTTTATTACCACACTTATTATAGTGAAATGTAAGAATGCATGAGTGGTGGGTGTTTTGTTGTGACATCTGAACTATTTGTAAATATTGTTCACAGCTTTCTTAGCATATTTTTGCATGGCAACATTTCAGGAAAGTATAATTTATTGCCTATGATATAGATGGTGAGCTTCCCAACCCATTTGCCGTGGATATGTTTGCACAAAAGAAAACTGATGCTAGGCATATTGGAGTGAAGTAGGAAATTTTAGTCTGTAGTTCTGAGAGAGTGGTTGTTCTGCCTTTAAAAAACTTCAGTGGGGCCAAGAGACTGGCTTTCTTTGAGGTCAAAATCCCAATTAATACAGGTGCTAGCTTCAAAGGGGGAAGAGTGCATTTTTCACTATTACTGTGTCGTGTTTGTTTGTATGTATGTATGTTTTTGTGTCTGTCTGTTCGTTTGTATGTCTCTCTCTGTATTTTTGCCCGGGCAAGCTCCTCTGATTTCAGCATGCAATCTTAATTCCATTTCACATGGTATTTTCTTCTTTCATTTCCCATATGAAAGAAAATACATACATGCAGTTTAGCCTCTGATGTCTCATTTGGCTTTGTCTTATCCTTTTAGATTTTCATTTAAAGGAGATAAAGATTTTAGATTATCTGATAGGATGGTTTCTTTCCCTCTCTCTTCCCTGGCCAGTCTAAATGACAATAAAGACAAATTCTAATTTAGCAAGTATATTTAAAGGTGTCCTTTTTTTTTGTTTTTAGGAAAAAAAATTGGGACTATCCTGAAAAGCTGTTCTGTTTTCAGAATACAAGTGAACACTGAATTATTTGGACAGTAAAGTTTCTTTCTTTTTTTTCTTTTGGCTGTACCACTTGGCTTGTGGGATCATAGTTCCCTGACTAGAGATCAAACCCAAGCTCCTGGCAGTGGGACATAAGAATCCTAACCACTGGACCACCAGGGAATTCCCAGTTTACTCATTTTCAATGAAGAAAGCCTCAGCAAACTTGATCCCCCTTCCCTCCTACTCTCTTCATCTTTCTCCTTGTGCAATGGGGAGCTAGTCCAACTTCACATAAACATCACAGTTGTTGAGTCCCTACTCTGTCCCAGAGTGTCCTATTAGTAGTTTGGAGTAGTTATATGAAATAAGTGGGATTGTCCCCATTTTGCAGATGTGGAGACTGAGACTTGAAGAGCAAAAATACCTTGTCCTAGAGCACGCAGCCAGTGAGAGATGTGCCAGGATGTGAACCTAGGGCTGTCTGGCTTCAAAGCTGATGCCTTTCCCCTCTACTCCAATGCCTTTAAAGTAAAGCTGAATGTGGCATCATTTATTATTATACAGGAGTGATTATCAACCATGGCTGTGGATCAGAAGCGTCGCTGTGGAACTTTAAAAAAATTCCAGTGCTCAATTTCCACTTCTGAAAATCTAACTTAATAGATATAGGCTGGGGAATTGGCACTGGTAGTTTTGGAAGACCACAGGTTTCTGATGCCCAACATTAAGAGCCATTGGCATAGACGGGTCCTCTCTCTATTCCAGTTAGTAATAAGACAGTTCTGATAAAACAGAAGACATTTGTATTAAGTTGGTACCACATGCAGTATTTATTGGTCCGTAATATAGTTGCTAGGCTATTCTGTTTAAGTTTCATTTTTAAAAAAATCCATTTTCCTGGGATAGATAATTCAGAACGAACACTAATATATGCTGGTAGANAAATAGCAAAGTAGCTGCAAATGAATCGTTGAACCAGATGCTTTATTTTAAAAATTATTTGATTTCCTGATTAAAAAAACTGATTCACTTTATATGTACATCACTTCTCATTAAAAAATACCAGCATAACACGTGGCTGATTCTCCAGTGTAGAGAAAAATAATATTAGTAGCCGGACTACAAATTTTTTAAGCACCACAATACTGAGATCCAGTGTGGGTTTATGAACAACATCAAGAATAGTCAAATTGGAAAACTTTTTGTACTTCTTTGGTGTAACACTTTTTCCTGATATCTCTCATATGTCATAGAAGGATTTTTTTCACTGTAAGAATGCCTGATATTCATATATCTTACTTTTGATATCTTTCTCATTGTGGATTGTTTCAGCTGTTTTCAAAATAGCATCTCCCACTAGTATCCTGTATTTACTTTGAAAGCTCCTTTTCATGCTTGTCTCGCTTTGAAATAATATGGGTTCTAGAGTCAAACAAACTGAGTTATAATATAGGCTCTTCTTACTTGTTAAGCCTTTAGACACACTTCAGTATGCTCAGGCTTTCTCCAGTGACCCTACCTATCACTTGCCTTCCAGATTAAAACAGAATCAAGTCGTTGGGCTTATATGGAAGGCAACTCTTTTCTCCTTCCCTGAAATGACAGAGCGTGTGTTAGTTTGCATCAATTTTAAAGAATGTCAATAGTATACAATAGCAAAAAACAAAGTTTTCTGCTCTGTCAGAGAATTAACAATGTACCGAAATAAAAATAAGTACTAACAAACTGCTATGTGACGAGATGCTGAAGCCGGTGAAATTGAGGCTGCTGTCTTGACAGTTGAGAGAGCAGACTCTTCAGGAAGGGGAAAAACCCCGGGATTTTGTATAAATTTAAAGAATTTCTCCCCATTATGTCTCTATAAAGAATACTTTTCTAATGTTTAAGAGCGGTATCCTTTATTACCACACTTATTATAGTGAAATGTAAGAATGCATGAGTGGTGGGTGTTTTGTTGTGACATCTGAACTATTTGTAAATATTGTTCACAGCTTTCTTAGCATATTTTTGCATGGCAACATTTCAGGAAAGTATAATTTATTGCCTATGATATAGATGGTGAGCTTCCCAACCCATTTGCCGTGGATATGTTTGCACAAAAGAAAACTGATGCTAGGCATATTGGAGTGAAGTAGGAAATTTTAGTCTGTAGTTCTGAGAGAGTGGTTGTTCTGCCTTTAAAAAACTTCAGTGGGGCCAAGAGACTGGCTTTCTTTGAGGTCAAAATTCCAATTAATACAGGTGCTAGCTTCAAAGGGGGAAGAGTGCATTTTTCACTATTACTGTGTCGTGTTTGTTTGTATGTATGTATGTTTTTGTGTCTGTCTGTTCGTTTGTATGTCTCTCTCTGTATTTTTGCCCGGGCAAGCTCCTCTGATTTCAGCATGCAATCTTAATTCCATTTCACATGGTATTTTCTTCTTTCATTTCCCATATGAAAGAAAATACATACATGCAGTTTAGCCTCTGATGTCTCATTTGGCTTTGTCTTATCCTTTTAGATTTTCATTTAAAGGAGATAAAGATTTTAGATTATCTGATAGGATGGTTTCTTTCCCTCTCTCTTCCCTGGCCAGTCTAAATGACAATAAAGACAAATTCTAATTTAGCAAGTATATTTAAAGGTGTCCTTTTTTTTTGTTTTTAGGAAAAAAAATTGGGACTATCCTGAAAAGCTGTTCTGTTTTCAGAATACAAGTGAACACTGAATTATTTGGACAGTAAAGTTTCTTTCTTTTTTTTCTTTTGGCTGTACCACTTGGCTTGTGGGATCATAGTTCCCTGACTAGAGATCAAACCCAAGCTCCTGGCAGTGGGACATAAGAATCCTAACCACTGGACCACCAGGGAATTCCCAGTTTACTCATTTTCAATGAAGAAAGCCTCAGCAAACTTGATCCCCCTTCCCTCCTACTCTCTTCATCTTTCTCCTTGTGCAATGGGGAGCTAGTCCAACTTCACATAAACATCACAGTTGTTGAGTCCCTACTCTGTCCCAGAGTGTCCTATTAGTAGTTTGGAGTAGCTATATGAAATAAGTGGGATTGTCCCCATTTTGCAGATGTGGAGACTGAGACTTGAAGAGCAAAAATACCTTGTCCTAGAGCACGCAGCCAGTGAGAGATGTGCCAGGATGTGAACCTAGGGCTGTCTGGCTTCAAAGCTGATGCCTTTCCCCTCTACTCCAATGCCTTTAAAGTAAAGCTGAATGTGGCATCATTTATTATTATACAGGAGTGATTATCAACCATGGCTGTGGATCAGAAGCGTCGCTGTGGAACTTTAAAAAAATTCCAGTGCTCAATTTCCACTTCTGAAAATCTAACTTAATAGATATAGGCTGGGGAATTGGCACTGGTAGTTTTGGAAGACCACAGGTTTCTGATGCCCAACATTAAGAGCCATTGGCATAGACGGGTCCTCTCTCTATTCCAGTTAGTAATAAGACAGTTCTGATAAAACAGAAGACATTTGTATTAAGTTGGTACCACATGCAGTATTTATTGGTCCGTAATATAGTTGCTAGGCTATTCTGTTTAAGTTTCATTTTTAAAAAAATCCATTTTCCTGGGATAGATAATTCAGAACGAACACTAATATATGCTGGTAGAATGGCTGGTAGAATTGTTTTTAGAGACAATTTTATCTGATGAAGATAACACAAACAAAATGTTGACCTGTGGGTTGAGGAGATTTGCCAAGTCACCATTAGAGAAATCCTTTTAGTTTCCTCAGTGGATGGTATTTGGCTTAATGTGTATCATTCTCAGAGGGTCTGAGAGTTCACACCTGATTCTTATTAGTGTTGTTATCAGTCTTAGGAGACCTCGGTGAGGAAGCCTTGCTGTGTTTGTGTGTGTGTGTTGCTCAGCCATGTCTGACTCTTTGGGACACTGTGGACTGTAGCTCGCCAGACTCCTCTGTCCATGGAATTCTCTAGCAAGAGTACTGGAGTGGGTAGCTATTTCCTTCTCCAGCAGTCTTCCTGACTCAGGGATTGAACCCAGGCCTTCTGCATTGCAGGAGGATTTGTTACCATCTGAGACACCAGAGAAACCCCTTGTTTGCTTAGTAAGCTCAAATTTGGTATTCTCTTCATTAATTTCATATGATATTAAACTTAAGACCAACTACAGCCCCTCTTTTAACTGCCTAGAAGTCTTGTGTATTGCTTGCATCATATATTATTAAGTCATATCCAGTTTTAATAGGACTATTAATGCCTTGTTTATACCTCTTTCTGGCATTGAGCAATCATATATGCTATGAAAGTGAAACAAGTGAAAGTCGCTTAGTTGTGTCCCACTCTTTGCAATCCCATGGACTGTATTCTGTCAGGCTCCTCTATCCATGGGGATGCACCAGGCAAGAATACTGGAGAGGGTTGCCATGCCCTCCTCCAGAGGATCTTCCCAACCCAGCGATCGAACCCAGGTCTCACACATTGCAGGCAGATTCTTCACCATCTGAGGCACCAGGATAGTATACTTCTATAATAAATTTTTTGAAAATGGGCTAAAATACTTTTTCCTACAGTCTTCCAGTTAGTGATTTGTGCCAATAAGTTGACTATCATGTAGAAACTAGTAGGATATGAAAATGTTCAGCTTATGGCTTACTAAACTGGAAAAATGACACATACTGCTGATTTCATTTACCTGAGTGCACATCCCAAGTTTCACAGACTTATTTGCAGGTGTTTTGCTGTCAAGGGACATAACTGATCTCCTAAGGATTACCCAAATAGTGACTCAGAAAAGCATCTTTAGGGAAATCTGATCTTCACCCTAAAGTTTAGCATTATTGAAGTTAAATGAAAATGGATGCATTTTAAAGAAGTCAATAGCCCAAGAGTGCCATTCCTAGTCTGACAAAGATATTTGCTGTCTTATAAAATCAAATTTGCTATTTTATAAAATATTCCTTGTATTTTTAAATGACATGTCTGTGCACATCCTATACATAGGTCTTAGTTAAAAATACTGCTCCATGAGTTTTTAACAATGAAAATGTTCTATCCTGTTCTTTACCTCCTTTCCTGGTGCCTCACTTCGTACCTCCCCAGAAACAAAGGCATAAATGCTGAAGCCGCTGAGACACATCTATCTCTGTAACGGAGAAGTGAGTGATACTGCATGTCTGTTCCTAATGGTACCAGCACAATCTCTGCCTGGCTGAACCCAACAAAGACCCAGTGATTCATGGATGACTTGCAAACATTTTCCCTTGCTTTCTAAGTGAAAATATACATTGAAAAGACCCTCAGTTTATATATAAAGTATAAGCAGCAAAGGTGTGCTGTCTTAATTTTCAGTCTAACCCTCAAGACATCCTCCATGGCATCAGTATTAAAGCAGGAACCAGGACTACATTTTCCTATTCGATAATAAGCTATGGAAGTTGCATGGGGTCGAGTCTCTAGGAAATCCCCTCTTTCTTTGAAAAAATGTCATTGGTAAGATAGGAGATTGGCACCACAATGAGCAAAATATAGTGCAGGCTGATACGCATTGTCAGGTAGAATTTGGTTTGAGACACTGACTTTTGTCTGCGTGGTGTCTCCGTTCCAAAGAAGATGGAAGATGCAAAATTGCAAGTTTCCAATCTCTGGTTAATGTGGTCTATACAACTGAATAATGTATAAGGAGATGTTCCTTTGATAATGTCACAATTATTCATTGTACAGCCATAAACTCAAATATTCACATTAACAGCTAGGTATTATTTTTCTTCTCTGAAATTAAGTGAGCGGCATCAGTGGTCATAAATGAGAGCATTCATCAAAGGCGGAGCCATGGCAGAGGATTAAGAGAATGCTGATGAAGTGTCCAGATTCCCATAACTTGGAATGGAGCTGCATTTAGCATTCCTTTATTATCCATCTGCCACATAACAAAAAGTCTCCTATATTTAATGCAGGTTTGCCCTAGGCCACGTAATAGGATTAGGAATAATTTCTACAAATTTACAAAAACAAATCACATGGGAAGGCTTAGAATTTGCTAATAATTTCTCCATAGCTGGGAGATCAAAGGGATGTAAGAGTCCCTAGCCAGGCGGTAGTTTGACCCTGGCCAGGCTTTTTTAATGAAAGGGTTAATCTTCTCCGAGGTGACCATAGAGGAGCAGATAGTGTGACCAAAGGCAGATTCAGGCCCCCAAAACACAAGGAAGAAAATAGTCTGCAAAGTACAACAGCAAGAAAACATTTACAGAATCACACGACATTTTCTGGTTAGAAAAAAATAAAACTGCAGAACCTCATTGAAAGGGGCGAGACAAAGGAAGAGGGCTGGCTGAGTAACAAACCCAGGAAAGATCAAAATCCCTCACCATTGCCTTGAGGGGAAAAAAAAAAGAAATTAGGCTTCTTGCTTCTCCTTTTAGAGATTGTCCCATTGTGGTCAGGTGAGAGCCGCCAACTTCTAGCCCTCTCCCAGTGTTCCTGTTGGACTCGGAGGAGGAAAGACTCACCTGGCAGAGTCTGCTTGTGCAGGAGCCAAGCGTCTTGTGAGGCAGTGCCGTCTCAGGGGTACTACCTTATAGATAGGCAGATTAGGATAGAAAATCATGACTTCTTACAAGGATTTTTTCCCCATTCTTAGAGGGAAATGAAAGTGAACAGAGACATATTAAAAATAATGAGGGCAGCTAGGACTAATAGCATTGCTCTGGATTCTTCTAAGTTCTCTCTTACTAATTTGGATGAGTGGCAACCTGTAGCCAAAATCTCCAGTGCTGGCCTTTTCTTTGTCAGTGACTGTAACACTGTAGGCAGGGCCCGCACATGTTACAAGCCCCCATCTGCTTTTCTTCTCTTAGCAATGGTTAAGGGATCCCATTGCCAGCTGCATGGCTTGCTCTCAGGGCATTCTGAACAGAGTGCTGTGTTTCTCCTCTATGTGTTGTGCCACTCAGTATAGGGAAGGATTAAGTTACAGGGGTATTACTATGATGTATGGGTGGATAATTTTATAGTTCTTCGAAGGGTGAGTTAGCCTTTGGATGGGGATGGGAGCTTCGCAATCGGATCCAGCAAGAGGAAATCAGAGTTACCTGCCCTCCCATTTCTGTTACTTGTTCGTCTGTTAAGACTGAGGGGAAGATTCTTCTTAGAATGTTCACTGGAAGAGATTGGCTTGGGAGAAAAGGAAGGAGATTGATGGAGAAGATTGTATCACTAGTCAAAGTGATGGCCTGAAATGAGGGAAATGTGTTTCCTTGGAGTTACTCCTTTCTTTTCACTTTTAGCTCCTGAGAACCATCAGGTTTATGACATATCCCACTACTCTCTAGAAGAAGCTTTTTTTGTTTTTCAGTTGCTCGTCGTGTCTGACTCTTTGAGATCCCATGGACTGCAGCACGCCAGTCTTCCCTGTCCGTCATCAACTCCCAGAGCTTGCTCAAACTCATGTCCATCGAGTTAGTAATGCCATCCAACTATCTCGTCCTCTGTTGCTCCCTTCTCCTTCCTTCAATCTCTCCCAGCATCAGGGTCTTTTCCAATGAGCTGGCTCTTCTCATCAAGTGGCCAAAGTATTGGAATTTTAGCTTCAGCATTCATCCTAACAGCTTACAAGGTATCAACTTCTTTCCCCAGTGACTTCTGATCTTCTGCCACCTCTCCCCAGAATTGAGGGAAACTGATTATTGGCATCTCTGGGGTTGGTGGAGGAAAAATGTCAAGACAGACTTCTGGAAATGCATGTTTTTCATGAAAATCCTGTTTCATGCAATGCCAGATTTCTTTGTATCACTAGTATGGAAGAATGGCTGGTTCTTCAGCAGAAACAACAGATCTGAGACATAACATACAGACTAGCTTTGTACTCACAGGTGGATTGACTTGTAAAATGTGGGGAGTCCCAAAGTCACAGCTAGTCAGCCTTCCATTAACAAGCTGAGTAGTTAAATCTAGGTTCATTCTTGGTCTGTCCTCTGTTAAGTGCTTTGCATCTTGGGTATTGTTCTAATGCTGTATATGTATCGACTGTTTTTAATTCTCCAATAGTCCCATGATGGAGAAACATGGGCTGGTTTTTGTTTTTTAAATATTTATTTATTTACTTTGGCTGCACCAGGTCTTAGCTGAAGCTCATGAGATCTTTGATCTTCACTGTGGCATACAGGATCTCTAGTTGTGACATGCTGACTCTTAACTGTGGCATGCAGGGTCTAGTTCCCTGACCAGGGATCAAACCTGGGCCCCCTGCATTGGGAGCATGGAATCTTAGCCACTGGACCACCGGGGAAGTCCCCATGGTTTATTTTAGAGAAGTCAGTTTCCTTAAGGTTATAGCTGGTAACTGGCAGAGCCAGGCTTTGAACCAGACCTTAGTGTTACGCCAGGTTGTCTTTTAGTTTCCCTTTCTTTTCTGGCCAACTCTCATTTGTATTTAAAACAGAGATGAGAGGAATCTTGGAGGAAACTGAATTCTATATGTATTTGTTCCATTTTCCAGTGGCTAAATTGAGACTGTGAGGCAGCAATTGACTTAATCTAGGTTGCACAGATAGTGGCAGTGCTTGGACGAGAGAACTCAAGTGCCTCACTAGCAACCCATCCAGAATTCTTTCCATACCGTTCCCTGCTGCTCCTCTGGCTGGAAAGCTCTGCCCTTCTCTCTTAATATTGATTTCCTTCTCTTCTTTTAGAGCACAACAGACATGTTTGTTCATTCAGCAATCATTAAAAACTCACTGTGACTCAAGCAGTGTGTTAAATTTGGGAGATGTGAAGATGAACAGAGTACACGTTCTCCCTATCCTTGAAATACCCTCTGTCTACAGTGGGAGACGTGTGGAAAGAAAGTTTCAAGCCAGTGAGGACTCTGATATTCGTGGGAGTGTATATCCAGTGAGCTATGGTGGCATGAAGGAAGAAGACAGAACTCTTCAGGGTAAAGTCACGGATGACTTTACCCTTTTAAGTTTTTGTGGGTAAATATGATTTTGCCAGATGAACAAGGAGAAGGAAGATATTTTAAATAAAAGGGAAGAATGGATGAAGTCATTGAAGTGCTAAAGAAAATGAAGCACTAAGGAACCAAACTCAGTTCAGAATAGATATTTTGGGTGTTACTTGCAGTTGGATGCTGTTTAAATATGAACTGTTAGTACCTGAACTGTGAGAATAGCAGGAAGAACATATTTGAGAGATAGGAAATGAGATTAATGGGATAGTGATATGGAAATTGAAGGACTCTGTTTTCTTTCTTGGGTGACTGAAGAGATGGCAGTGTTTCATACTTCTCCCCCTGTGGACAGAAAGTGTATAAAGGGTAAGAGGAGTTTTTATTTTGTTCTGGACAAGGGGGACAGCTGAGTGGGAGGTGAAGATGTGGACATCATCAACACATGGATGGGACATAGAACCATGAAATAGAGGAGAGGGATATGAAGGTGAAGGCCCAGTGCTTCAGGAGTAGGCAGAGGGAAAGAGCCTGCAAACAAAATAGAGGGGGCATTTGTCCAAGGAGCAAGAAAATACTCGGGTGAAAAAGCTTTATGTCATTGAAGGGAAGCCCCTCTGCATCCCATAAGAATATGGGAGTAAAATCTCTGAGAGGGGAATGGAAGAGGAGGGAAGGGGCCTGGGCACAAACTTTAAAAAAGGGACATAACCCAAGGACAGGACATGAACTGATTAGAACCAAATAGATCTAAGATGGTGGATGAGTGGGCTTCCACTAAATCTTGAACCTCAGTATATGCTCATCGTAACACAACAACAAGCTAAACGACACAATCATAGGTGCCATGACAATGCTGAGGCTAACCGTCAAAGACCAAAAAGTGAGCGGCGGCCCAGTTCCTGGAATCCCCACCCCTTCCCTGAAATAGCTGGAATAGTCCTCCTACTCATTATCTGTGAAGTTACCATGAAAACTAACCATGCCGTATTTTGGGACTGCTCTTACTTTCTGAGTTGACCCACACTCTGTCTATGGACTGTGTTTCTCTCTAAATAAATCCACTTTTTACCTAAAAGAAAAAAAGATAGGGAATGGTCAACTGTTTGGAGGTCAAGAAAAATTAATAACTGAAAAGTAGTCATGGGGGATACCAGATATGAAGAACTGGGATTGGATTAAGGCCAATTTTAGAAGCCTGAATGCATGAACTGCATGAGTGAATGAATGGTTTGGAGGAAAGACGGAGGATGGAGTTCAAAAATGAAACGAAGGTGAGAGATAAGGTATTCACAAGATCCAGGTAAAAGACTGAGGCATAATAATGAGTGAGTGTGTGAAAAGTCGCTCAGTCATGTCTGACTCTTTGTGACCCTATGGATTATAGCCCACCAGGCTCCTCCATCCATGGAATTTTCTAGGCAAGAGTACTGGAATGGGTTGCCACTTCCTTCCCCAGAGGATCATCCCAACCCGGGGATCGAACCCAGGTCTCCCGCATTGCAGGCAGATGCTTTACCGTCTGAGCCACCAGGGAATCCTGAGGACATAATAAACCTTGGTCTTTTATCTGGAACTTAGTAGGCTAAGGGGAAGAAGCTGGCAAAAAGGACTAGGTTGATGACATGGAGTGAGTTCCTGGGAAAAGATGGAACCTAGAGTATGTGTGGTCAGGCAGTCTCAGGCATGATAGAGCCTCAATAGGCATATGAATAGAGGAGAAATCTTTCCCTTTGTAGTCAATAATTTTATCTGGAGACATTTTGTGGACATTCCTGATGGAGTCTGGGGAAGACTTGGGTGATAGAGGCTAGGGATTGGGTGGGGGAAGGGCCTGTTTAAAAGGCCTATTAAAGGGGAACTATGTTCTAATGGGAAAGAGCAGAGAGGGAAAGAGGGGCTGAATGGAAGTTATATTTTAGTAGAAAGATGAGAGAAAAGAAAAGGACTATATTCATGGTGGGAGATGGAGTCTGACATAAGTCTAACTTAGCAGCAAGACCTTGTGGCTAAATATGGTTCTGGGGGGCAGTGTTTTAGCTTTCATAGAAGTGTTGTAACCCCTCTTCCCATCAGGTATGTGTACCTATTGAAAGAGCTCTTTCTCAAAGTGTGGAATATTTTGGGACAAAGCCACTTAGCCCCCTTCTGGAGCTATCAATACACACTGATAGGGAAGGGGTCTTCTTTCTCCCTTCTTTTTCACACCAAAGGCACAGTGTTGCTTTTTTGCTTCTGTCTTTTGGTGGGCACAAAGTGTATAGGATTCCATCTTGATGAGTGATGAAATGGCAGCTACAGCTTGGCTGGCAGCGGGCTTGTCTGAGTGAAAAAAGCAATCTGTCTCATAGGGATCTGGAACACTGGGGCTGTGATGAAGCTCCAACTTGTCATCATAGAGAAGCAAGGAAGAAGGCAATGTTCTCATTTTACAAAGTATCACTGGACACTCTACAGAAACAACACCCAGGTCATGCTGTGTGGTGGTGGTTGTGACTGTGGCAGGTTTATTGAATGGGTTGGTAATGGAGTACCAGCCTTCATTATTCTAGACAGGACAGTCTGGACTGGGCCAATCTATGAAAACATTGAGAACAAGCATTCTGTTTCTCTAGCTATGGAGTAGAGCATTTATAAGCCACACAGTTCTGAATTCCAATCACAGCTTTCTCAAGTACTGGGGAAAGTTATTGAACTTCCCTAAACCTCAGTTTCTCCATTGAAAAATGATGATTATATGATGTCTATCTCATTGGACAGTCCTAAGGACTTACTTTAAATCTCTCAGACAATATAGGTAAAGATGTTAGCACAGTAACATCTGGCAATAAAGCTCTCCATAATTAGTTCCTTGAAGGTTATAGCACTTTCTTTTTGGCATTTGGGGTGCACCAGAGTGAATGGAACTTGGACACGTTGAGATCTATATGTTTTTACTTTATTTTACTTTACAGTACTGTATTAGTTTTGGCATACATTGACATGAATCTGCCACGGGTGTACATGAGCTCCCACACATGAACCCCCCTCCCACCTCCCATCCCACATCATCCCTCTGGATCATCCCTGTGCACCAGCCCCAAGCATCCTGCATCTTACATCGAACATAGACTGGCGATTCGTTTCTTACATGATAGTATATGTGTTTCAATGCCATTCTCCCAAATCATCCCACCCTTTCCCTCTCCCTCAGAGTCCAAAAGTCCGCTCTACACATCCGTGTCTCTTTTGCTGTCTTGCATACAGGGTCATCATTACCATCTTTCTAAATTCCGTATATATGTGTTAGTATACTGTATTGGTGTTTTTCTTTCTGGCTTACTTCACTCTGTATAATTGGCTCCAGTTTCATCCATCTCATTAGAACTGATTCAAATGTATTCTTTTTAATGGCTGAGTAATACTCCATTGTGTATATGTACCACAGCTTTCTGATCCATTCATCTGCTGATGGACATCTAGGTTGTTTCCATGTCCTGGCTGTTATAAACCGTGCTGTGTGTATGTTATTTTTATTGGCTATGTTTATGTCATAGGTTGGACAAACTTGAATATTGCACTTAAATTATTTCCCAACTTATGCTTAAGTATAATAAGCAAGTTTATTCAAAGTAAAGAAGAAAGAATAAACAGTTAATTATATTGGAATGCTGCTGAGCTATCAAAAGCAAAGGGATTCCAGATTTATATTCCCAGTCTATAGCATATTTTGTGCAGTCACATATTCTCTCTTCCTCTTTCTGCAGTTTCATTAATTCTGTTTTCAAGCTGATTTGTAACATTCTAAAGGAATGTACAGATGTATTAATTTACTACCAACTCTGCTACCTCTGTTGGTCTTCCCTGGTAGCTCAGCTGGTAAAGGATCTGCCTGCACTGCAGGAGACCCCAGTTTGATTCCTGAGTCAGGAAGATCTGCTGGAGAAGGGATAGGCTACCCACACCAGTATTCTGGGCTTTCCCTGGTGGCTCAGCTGGTAAAGAATCTGCCTGAAATGTGGGAGACCTGGGCTTGATCTCTGGGTTGGGAAGATCTCTTGGAGAAGGCAACGGCAACCCACTCCATTATTCTGGCCTGGAGAATTCCATGGAATGTATAGTCCATGGGGTCACAAAGAGTAGAACGCGACTGAGTGACTTTCGCTTGCTACCTCTTTTAATATCACTTAATTAAAGAAAAAATATTACATGGTAGAAAAGGACACCAATCTTGGTTGGTTCACAACTGTTACTGTGTTTCTCAAAGTAGGTTTTGTGGAGCTTCTCTTTGGATGTTCAGTTCAGTTCAGTCGCTCAGTCTTGTTCGACTCTTTGCGACCCCATGAATTGCAGCACACCAGGCCTCCCTGTCCATCACCAACTCAAGGAGTTCACTCAAACTCATGTCCATCGAGTCGGTGATGCCATCCAGCCATCTCATCCTCTGTCGTCCCCTTCTCCTCCTGCCCCCAATCCCTCCCAGCATCAGAGTCTTCTCCAGAGAGTCAACTCTTCACATGAGGTGGCCAAAGTACTGGAGTTTCAGCTTTAGCATCATTTCTTCCAATGAACACCAAGGACTGATCTCCTTTAGAATGCCTGGTTGGATCTCCTTGCAGTCCAAGGGACTCTCAAGAATCTTCTCCACACCACAGTTCAAAAGCATCAATTCTTTGGTGCTCAGCCTTCTTCACAGTCCAACTCTCGCATCCATACATGACAACTGGAAGAACCATAGCGTTGACTAGACAGACCCTTGCTGGCAAAGCAGTGTCTCTGCTTTTGAATATACTGTCTAGGATGGGAATAATTTTCATGGAGAAAGCATCTTTTAATTTCTTGGTTGCAGTCACCATCTGNAACTGGAAGAACCATAGCGTTGACTAGACAGACCTTTGTTGGCAAAGGAATGTTTCTGCTTTTGAATATACTATCTAGGTTGGTCATAACGTTCCTTCCAAGGAGTAAGCGTCTTCTAATTTCATGGCTGCAGTCACCACCTGCAGTGATTTTGGAACTCCCCAAAATAAAGTCTGACACTGTTTCCACTGTTTCCCCATCTATTTGCTATGAAATGATGGGACCGGATGCCATGATCTTAGTTTCTGAATGTTGAGCTTTAAACAAACTTTTTCACTCTGCTCTTTCACTTTCATCAAAAGGCTTTTTAGTTCCTCTTCACTTTCTGCCATAAGGGTGGTGTCATCTGCATATCTGAGGTTATTGATATTTCTCCTGGCAATCTTGATTCCTGCTTGTGCTTCTTCCAGTCCAGTGTTTCTCATGATGTACTCTGAATATAAGTTAAATAAGCAGGGTGAGAATCTGCAGCCTTGACGTACTCCTTTTCCTATTTGGAACCAGTCTGTTGTTCCATGTCCAGTTCTAACTCTTGCTTCCTAACCTGCATATAGGTTTCTCAAGAGGCAGGTCAGGTGGTCTGGTATTCCCATCTTGTTCAGAATTTTCCACAGTTTATTGTGATCCACACAGTCAAAGGCTTTGGCATAGTCAATAAAGCAGAAATAGATGTTTTTAATGCATCATATAAAATAAGGATCCTCATTTCACAGGCTGGAAAAGCCTCAGTCAAGAAGTTTTATTTCTGTGTAAGAATATCCCAGAAACTTAATATGCTAATGTGCGTTTGGCTCTCCCAAACTTATCTGATCCTAGAAATATTCTGTTTCATAGCTACTGCAGACCTTGTGTTTCATGGATTAAGCTTTGGGAAATTTGTTTCTAGGAAGACATGGGATGACTATGACTCTTGGGATCTGAGATGTCAAAGTGGAAAGAATCCTCTAGAATCTTTTAGAGGACTGAGAAAAGAAAAAGACTAGAGAGATTTTAGGACTTAGCTGATTCCAGTATATTCATTCCATTTACACTTCAATCATAACCAGGGAATTTGGAGTGGAGAAATTCAATGGTAACTCCTAGGCAAAATTCCTTATGTGACTCTTCTGAGTGGTGTCGCAATATGGAGCTGCATAATTTTTTTTTTTTAAATACCAGAGAGTGGTGGTGTATTTTTATTAAATAAGTGCCAGCAAATTTTTTTAAATTATGAATTTTTTAATGCACAAAAAATTTCTATAGCAAATGCTTCAAACTATGATTAGGGCCAGGGGGCATGCTATATTTTATAATTATAAACAAAAATCATAAGAAAGTGTCATTGTGAGTGTTTTTTAAAGAGAAATTTTGTGTTGAACATGATTTAAGTCTTTCAGGTATTTTTAATGATTATCTCTTAACTAAGGTATGGGGTAAAATTCTCTTTTTCCGGTCACATATTCATTCACTATTTTAATTATACCAGATAACTCATGTGAAAACTTACTTACCTGGTTAGTGATTTTTAACCAGGGATAAGTAAGCATAAACAATTCTGTAGAGCTACTTACAAGAAAATGAGCCTGGGCCCACATCCACAGATTCCAATTCATTAAGATTTGGGAGGGGCTCCCCAGCTTGTGTTTTTTTCCAGCAATGCTTCTGGGTGATTCTGGTACAGACCTTGAGTTGACAACCGTTGGGATGGATATAATTAAAATAACAGACATGTATTATTTTTCATTTATGAAACAGCATGGTATGCTAGACTTCACACAGTTCTCCTGGATAATAGTGCCAAGAAGAACGTAGATTTTAAAATGAAAGTGGTTAGCAAACATCCTTATTTGTGTCTGTGTCTTACAGCTAAACAAATTTGGCACTGGAAGTAGACGAAGGGGAGAGGCAGGAGACTGGCTCATCTTCGTGTAGGTTGTTAGGTACAAAACTCCCCTTTTTGAGGTGATCTCTGTAAGAGTGTGGCCCATAGGCACTTTTGATTAGGGGAAATATGATATTTCAGGATAAGGAAAATAAGGAGCCACAGAATCTCTGGGGGACGCTTGTATCAGAGAAGGGATAATGAGAAGAGAGTATGGAGCTGAGTTTTCATTTCTTAACTTGATGTTCACATCAGTTCATCTACTCAGATTGTTGGCACAGCTGCCCGTGATGATATTTTGGATCTGCAAATAACTGAGAAGCTTAAGCCACCCAGTGTTGCCATGAGGGCATTGCTTAAAAAGTGACAGTGAACAATTTTGCAGAAAATGGGATGTTTGTCAAATTAGAGGATCAGATTCTATTATCCCTCAGTGTATGTAGGAGGAAAGCCTGTTTAACAAAGTGGTACAACATCTCTCAATATCCTCAGTATCAATAATATCTCCTCAATAATCTCCTCAATCTCCTCTCAATGAAATGATAGTTTATTGTGCAGAGTGGAAGATCCAATTATCCTCAGATTAACAATTATACCTTCTTTCATTTGTTTGTTTTTCTGACCTGCTAGCAAGCTAAGGTGTGGATTTTGAGAGAAAAGGTTATGATTTCACAAATTGCTTGTGGAATGGATTAGAGGGTGACATGCCCGTGACACTGATCACGCTGCTGATCTCCTAGTTTGATTCAGACTTGTCCTAGAAGGGGAACTGAGGATAAATTGGACTCTGTGTGGCTTAGGGCACTTTTCTTGGAGTGGAGTGGCTTGGCTTAAAGACTAATTGCCTTGATCATATAACACCTCTGTGAACCTTGGATTTTCATATTGTTTCTCACAAGAATCAACTCCCTTAATCCCTATTCATTAATACTTTGGGGAATTGTATACAATATCATTACATATTGTGCATTATTTTATTTCATATATATTCAGTCCATACAAGGATGCATGGCCTTGTCTGATACCTGCTTTATTTATAATGGATCATTTGCCTAAACTTCTCTAAGTAGAACCTGACTGGAATCTCACATTTCCACCCCCATCCCCACCAAATTCTCAACCTAAATATTACAATATAATTGAAATTAGATTAAAAAATTAAATGACATTTTGTGAGCTGTTTAAAAGGGTCAGCAATGTGTTTGAGCATTGCGAGATTAACCTTTGCTCATTTGGGAAAATGCAGACTTCAATAGGGATTCTGTGGCTGGGGTTGCACTTGCTAAAAGTTTAAAACAGTAATTTTTTCCTGAGAAAGGTCATCTTGAGCTAAAATGTCAAATAAATTATTTAGATTACTGAATTAGAAAAGTGAGGATCTGACAGGCTGAATTTTTTATGCACATTAGCCACAGCCGGGGTCTCTCTATGCTCTTTTTATTAGGTAAAGTGCACCCCCTTGCCTCTTATTAAAAATCTCTCCATTTAGGTCCAGTACACTTCCTTTGATAGATGACTGCTGCTGCTGAGCATCCAAATATGTGAGGCTGCTGAATTCAGATGGCCTGTGTTCACTCTGCATGTCTCCTAGGCTGGATTCTAGTGAAGAGGCAAGTGAGGGGGACACAGAGAGAAACAAGAGCATCCATGCAAACATATACACCAGCAACAAATGTTTACATATATGTGTGCATGCAGACATATAGACATGTATGTATACATGTCCAACTCTAGACTGCCGGGCTTCTCTGTCCATGGAATTCTCCAGGCAAGCATAACGGAACCTGGGTCTCTTGCATTATAGGCAGATCTTTACCATCTAAGCCACCAAGAAAGCCCCATGCAAACACTTAAGCATGTAAATAAACATGCTTTTTTTTTTTTTTAAGGAAGAGAACTTCAGAATTCAGTAAAACAGAAACACTAAAGATATATATTGTGTTTCTAAATAGGGAGCACATGATGTCAGATTGGTTCCAAGTTAGGAAGGAAATAATATCAAAAAATTAAATGGTTTTATTATCACATGACCTAAGAAATTCTTCTAGAAGGAAGAGTTTTAAAGAACCTCTAGGTGCCACTGCCACCTTAGGGATATAGCAGATTTTTGGCTCAGTTCAGTTCAGTTCGCTCAGCCGTGTCCGCCTGTTTGCGACCCCATGAATCGCAGCACGCCAGGCCTCCCTGTCCATCACCAACTCCCGGAGTTCACTCAGACTCACGTCCATCGAGTCGGTGATGCCATCCAGCCATCTCATCCTTGATCGTCCCCTTTTCCTCCTGCCCCCAATCCCTTCCAGCATCAGAGTCTTTTCCAGTGAGTCAACTCTTCACATGAGGTGGCCAAAGGACTGGAGTTTCAGCTTTAGCATCATTCCTTCCAAGAAATCCCAGGGTTGATCTTCAGAATGGAACTAGTTGGATCTCCTTGCAGTCGAAGGGACTCTCAAGAGTCTTCTCCAACACCACAGTTCAAAAGCATCAATTTTTTGGTGCTCAGCCTTCTTCACAGTCCAACTCTCACATCTATACATTACTACTGGAAAAACCACAGGCTTGACTAGACGGACCTTAGTCGGCAAAGTAATGTCTCTGCTTTTGAATATGCTATCTAGGTTGGTCATAACTTTTCTTCCAAGGAGTAAGCGTCTTTCAATTTCATGGTTGCAGTCACCACCTGCAGTGATTTTGGAGCCCAAAAATATAAAATCTGACACTGTTTCCACTGTTTCCCATCTATTTCCCATGAAGTGATGGGACCGGATGCCATGATCTTCGTTTTCTGAATGTTGAGCTTTAAGCCAACTTTTTCATTCCTCTTTTACTTTCATCAAGAGGCTTTTCAGTTCCTCTTCACTTTCTGCCATAATGGTGGTGTCATCTGCATATCTGAGGTTATTGATGTTTCTCCTGGCAATATTTTATAGAACACTCTAAGTCTTTCAGAAAACTTCCTTATTTTTTATTTTCCATTATGGTTTATTGCAGTATATTAAATATATACTGTGCTATACACTGAGACTTCGTTGTTTATTATTTATGTGGTAATTTGTATTTAATAATCCTAAACTCCTAATTTTATGTACTCTTAACTTACTCCTCTTTGGTAACCATAGGTTTGTTTTCTATGTTAGATTCTACATATAAGTGATATCATATGGTAAATATTTACATTTCTCTTTCTGACTATGTCACTTAGCATAATATTCTCTAGCTGTATCCATGTTCCTACAAATGGCATTATTTCATTC
This sequence comes from Neotragus pygmaeus, assembly GCA_006410875.1. Taxonomy (NCBI): domain Eukaryota; kingdom Metazoa; phylum Chordata; class Mammalia; order Artiodactyla; family Bovidae; genus Neotragus; species Neotragus pygmaeus. Next base: position 929,744 of record SJYV01004965.1, read on the forward strand.
TTTTTCTTGGCTGAGTAGTATTCTATTACACACACACTCACACATGTATACAACATCTTTATCCATTCATCTCTTAATGGACATTTAGATTGCTTCAATGTCTTAGCTATTCTACTCAGGGCTGCCATGAAAACTGGGGTATATGTATCTTCAGAAATTTTTCTAATTGGAGGTAGATGATGCTGGTATTTCAAAAAAGCCTCTTGATGAAAGGAAGGAGGAGAGTGAAAAAGCTGGCTTAAAGCTCAACATTCAGAAAACGAAGGTCATGGCATCTGGTCCCATCACTTCATGGGAAATAGAGGGGGAAACAGTTGAAACAGTGTCAGACCTTATCTTTTTGGGCTTCAAAATCACTGCAGATGGTGACTGCAGCCCTGAAATTAGAAGATGCTTGCTCCTTGGAAGAAAAGTTATGACCAACCTAGATAGTATATTGAAAAGCAGAGACATTACTTTGCCAACGAAGGTCTGTTTAGTCAAGGCTATGGTTTTTCCAGTGGTCATGTGTGGATGCGAGAGTTGGACTGTGAAGAAAGCGCCGAAGAATTGATGCTTTTGAACTGTGGTGTTGGAGAAGACTCTTGAGAGTCCTTTGGACTGCAAGGAGATCCAACCAGTCCATTCTAAAGGAGATCAGTCCTGGGATTTCTTTGGAAGGAATGATGCTAAAGCTGAAACTCCAGTACTTTGGCCATTTCATGCGAAGAGTTGATTCACTGGAGAAGACTCGACTCATTGGAGAAGACTCTGATGATGGGAGGGATTGGGGGCAGGAGGAGAAGGGGATGACAGAGGATGAGATGGCTGGATGGCATCATTGACTTGATGGACATGAGTTTGAGTGAACTCCGGGAGTTGGTGATGGACAGGGAGGCCTGGTGTGCTGCAATTCATGGGGTCGCAAAGAGTCGGACACGACTGAGCGATTGAACTGAACTGAACTGATGCTGGTATTAGTTCTCTTTTATACATGAGAAAATTGAGTTACAGAGCTGACAGAGATAGTGATTGGGCTATATT
>SJYV01004965.1:930794-974252 GCA_006410875.1 Neotragus pygmaeus
TTTCCAATGAGTCAACTCTTCGCATGAGGTGGCCAAAGGACTGGAGTTTCAGCTTTAGCATCATTCCTTCCAAAGAAATCCCAGGGTTGATCTCCTTCAGAATTTATCTTTTAAATATTGACCCTATTTTGACAACTTGTTGAACTCTAATAAATGCTAAAATATATATGCATAGTTTTTTTGGTTTGCACAATTTTATTATCTGCAAATAATAACTATTCTCACACCCACCTTTTATTGTGCTAGATAAGACCTCCAGACCAATGCTGAAAAGAAAAGGTGTGGAATTTTATCAACTGCCTTTTTCTGTAGTTATTGATATGGTGATATCATTATTTTCCTTTAGTCTACTAATACGATAATTGCATTAATTGATTTTCTAATATTAGAGCAACCTAACATTTCTTGTGCATGTTGTGTTCAGTAGCTTCAGTCAGGTCCAACTCTTGAAGACTTTATGGACTGTAATGACTAAGGTCTTTTAATTTTCCTTTCTTGTACACTCTTTGTCAGATTTTGTTATCAAGGTTATGTTAATCTCTTGAAATGAGGTAGAGAGTAGTTCTTTTTTCCCATCTCTGGAATGATTTGCTTAAGTTTAGAATAATTTTTTTTTTCCTTGAATGCTTGGTATATCTTAAATAGTGAAGCCATTTGGATTTGGAGGTTTTTTGCAGGAAGATTATTTTAATTCAATTATTTTATGAATATAGTTCAGGATGATATTTCATATTTTTGACTTTAGGGAACAGGCATAGACCAACCAGGGTAGACACCTGATTGATCAAATGGATGCCAGCTATNGCCATTTGGATTTGGAGGTTTTTTGCAGGAAGATTATTTTAATTCAATTATTTTATGAATATAGTTCAGGATGATATTTCATATTTTTGACTTTAGGGAACAGGCATAGACCAACCAGGGTAGACACCTGATTGATCAAATGGATGCCAGCTGTAGATAGATGATATGACTCAGTGCTTTCAAGGTGAATATCAGGCTTTTCAGGATTTCGGTTTCTTTTTTGTAGGTTTTGGTAAATTATATGTTTTCTAAAAATAGATTTATGACAGATTTACCTGTCACTCCACTATTCTTGCCTGGAGAATCCCATGGACAGAAGAGCCTAGTGGGCTACAGTTCATGGGGTCACAAAGAGTCAGACATGACTGAGAGACTGAGCAACTACTTTTCTTCTTATTGTTATATCATCTTTAGGACTAGGTGAATACTAAATACTATATTTGAAGAGGTAGGTGTTGTCCTGATGGTGCTAAAATGTAAAATCCTTGTAGTGAAAGTCTGTGGCTTAAAGAATATGAAAAATTCCTGTACCATTTGTGAAGCTTGGCTATATTCTCTAGAATGTTTTACTTTGCCTACTGTGTTTTTTATACTCTTGCAAGATTCTTGCATGAGTATCCTGGCTTTTTCTGAGGTCAGGAGAGAACTATTCCTCTGCTAGGGAGTAGTGTAGATAGGACTGTAGGTATTCAGAAATCTTAAGTGATTAATTGGAAGGAAGGATGGATAAATGAATGAAAGAAGAAATGAATAAATAATGAGAGATATAACCTTTCTTTGTGTAAGCATTATCAGCTGTGGACATTAATTTTAAAAATCTTGTGGTGTAAATGAGATATGCAGTAACTGAAAATGTAGTCACTTATAAGTCAGAGGGAATTTTCAAGGATTTTTAATCCCAAATATGGATTGTTTCCAAAGGACTTAAGGGAACTTTGAAGCTCAAATCCCTGACTCGGGTTAGAATTTCTTTACAGGTTTTTTTTTTTTTTTTTTGTCATTTTGTCAGTTTGTTTAGTAGAATATATTTATGAAGGTGGAATTGTTTTTCAAAAGAGTAATTGAAAACATTTACAACATGTTTTGTTCATCCTTTGATGTTGGTTTAGGAAATTTTTCTTCGAGAAGCCCAGAGAGCTTTAATGGATCTTACTGAATAGGTCTTACCTGCCTTACAGGTCCCGATGCAGCAAAGATACCTAGAGAGAACAAGAAACAATACTGTTGACATCTCCAGAAGTATCGTCTAACATAATCAGGCATGTGGGCTGCTAGAATTTTAGAGGATAAGGACATATCTAATTGTACACCCCTTCCCCCATTTAGTCATCTCAATAGTTCATTTTTAATGATAGTGGCATTTTCCTGGTCTCCCTTCTATTCTACCTGCTTGGAAGGCTTTGTTTAATCTAAACTGCATTAAATAAATTCTTGATTCAAAATTCTGTATTGCCTTACTAAATGAAAGCCTGATCCCTTTGTGGTTACATTAAAAAAAAAAAGATATGGGAAAGTGATTACTTTTCTTGATACTGAACCATTGCAATGATCTGCCTTGGTGGTTACTGCTATGGGAGGAGGAGAGAGAAAGCAACCTGTTGGAAAATGCAGAAGGGCTAAGACACTCAGCAGCAGTACATGTGTGTATGTATAGAAGAGCTTTCAAAATGAACTGAAGGATTCCAAACACAGACCTCCCTTTATCGCAAAGTCCGGTTAACCACATAATCCTTCTTGAGAGTCTCCTTGACATACAAATTGAATGACATATTTGAATTCCACATAATTCTTTTTCTAAAACCTAATTAAAATCAATTCCCTGGCATTTTGCTGCTGTTAGAAAAGATGATGCTGTTAGATGTTTCAGTCATTAGCAATATGTTCACTAGATTAAAAACAAATTTCTGAATAATATTGTAATGATTAGTGAATCTATGATAATCTAAGCAATTATTTAGGAACAATGCCTACCCTGACTTGGTATCTTGATTATTTGTTGATGACATCTGAAAATGGAGATGTCAGGAGGCAATATTGTATTGTTTAACTGTGTTAATTTATTTTATTTATGTAAATTTCATGCTTCTCAGTATTTCACAAACTTGAATACTGGTTAATTGTCTAACTAGTGAAGACAGAAAATTGGGTATAAAAAGTAAGTGACAATCTCAGCACACTAAAGGATTTTTCTTAAACCTCAGCTCTTAAGATTAGAAAAGCTCTTATAATTTTAATGAGCCTATTTTGATTTCTAAAATGAGAACAATTGTTAAATGTACATAAAAGGTTGGCTGGGTTTGGGGGTTATGATCGTTCATAATGAAAGGAATCTCTAAGCTGATAAATGTGAATTATGCTTCAAAAAAGAAAACAATTATCTATTAAACTCAGATTTTTCACTCTAGAATAGTAAAAATGTCTTGATATTAAAACCTATTTTCTCTTTACATGTGAAGATATATTCCCTAGAGTTTATTTTAGGGTTATTTTCTTTCATGTACTTACTGTTCACCTGATTGCTACATAGATTTTGCTAAAAGAATGGGGAAATGAACATCCAAAATGAGATAAAAAGAGAACATACCTTAAAAATAAGGATGGAAATAGAAGTAATTTTTCTATGCCTTTATATAGGGTGCAAAAGTTTAGCAAAGACTTGTACTGTAAAGTCAATAATTTAATAAATTCTGAACCTGAATCTCAGTCTCATAATGAGGCAGTATTCACTGCTAGTTTATAGAGGTTTGAGACATAACTTGCATCAGCAGAAATTGTCACTTCCATTATTTTTTAAAAACACCTTCGGATACTTTGTGGGTTTTTAAAAAATTTTTTGTTATTGTGGTAAAGTCACATAATATAAAATGTAATCTTTTAACCATATTTAACTGGACAGTTCAGTGGCACTAAGTACATTCACACATCATCCAGCTCCTGAATTTTTCAACAGACCTTCAGTGGAAAACAACACACCTGTAAGTGTTCTGCCATGGGCTAGCTTCCCTGAGTTCTACCTCTAGGCAAGGAGAGTCCTGAGATTCAGATGTGGGTAGCAGAATGTTAAGATGGTTCTGGGTCCCGAACCTCTGGAGCCAGGAATCCAAATGTCAGTGTCTATGGCGGTGGAGAGGCAAATACTTGTTCCATCTTGGCTGTCTGATGTAGACAAAAATGAAATAAAGTAATTGGTGTAGTGAAGCAGGAAGGGGCTCTTGATAAAGAAGATAAGGAGATGGGAGGCTGTCTGTCATCACTGCTATTTTGGGTGTTCCATACAGGCTAGTCTAGAACCAATAGTTTTTGTGTAGTTGGGGGTTTTAGAGATATAGCCTGGCTTTTAGAGAGATATAAGTATGATGTCAAGTTTTTAGCTAGGCAAGCTGTGGTACCATACTATAATCCCAATCATGAACTCCAACCTCTGAGTAGAAGTCTGGTCATGAATGATACACCATGAAAGGAGCTAGCAGCAGCTCAATAGATTTACTTCAACCAAGATTCACATTTGCTTTGGATCAGCAGGCTTCCCTGATAGCTCAATTGGTAAAGAATCTGCCAGTAATGCAGAAGACCCTGGTTTGATTCCTGGGTTGGGAAGATCCGCAGGCGAAGGGATAGGCTGCCCACTCCAGTATTCTTGGGCTTCCCTTGTGGCTCAGCTGGTAAAGAATCTGCCTGCCATGTGGGAGACCTGGGTTCAATCCCTGGGTTGGGAAGATCCCCTGGAGAAGGGAAAGGCTACCCACTCCAGTATTCTGACCTGAGAGAACTGCATGGATTGAATAGTCCATGGGGTTGCAAAGAGTTGGACACGACTGGGTGACTTTCACTTTCACTTTGGATCAGCAGGCCTGATTCCAGACGTCACCTGCCAGTGGGGCTGGTATTGCTGGAGGCTTTGATGCATGAAGCTGAATTGGGCAGGGAGAGAGAGGTTTCTTCTACTCAGGACAGAATTTCAGATTTCCTCCTAAGGTATCAGATCTTGCAACTTTATTAATTTTGATATGGACTGATATTTGAAAAGGCTTGAATAGGTTTTCATCTAATGTTTTTGATTCATTCATCTGTATCACACACATTGAATCATCATTTAATGTATGCCTTTTAAACTAATTCTTATGGCAGAACTCACAAATATTTATAAGTAAACTTTTTTGGTTTTAAATTATTGGTCTCTGTAACTTTTTTTGGCAGTACTTTTAAGGTTAAAATTGATCACGTTCTACATTTTTGAAGTAAATATTTAATTATCTTCTTTTCATTAAATCAATACATGTTGCCTCTGGGGAGTCTATACTACAGCTTAGTGGGGAGATAAAAAGGAGTGCTATGTAATTAATTCTAAAAAGGAGGATTTAATGAGGTTCAGTGGCATGCAAGAGAGTCTGCCTACCTCAGCTTGAGTAGGTATCTGGAGACTTGCTGCTCTGGAGAATTCTTTACCTGGCCTTCTCTGTTTGTTCTGTGTGGGATGTTGTCCATCCTTGGCACACTCCATCTTTCACAGCTGAGACCCAAGTTTCCCCCCTTGGTGAAGTTCTCCCTCGCTCTTGCAGTCAGCCAGTGTTGCACAGCCCTTCCAGGTGTTCACACACCCTTATCACTACTGCTGTTGTCTCCAAGGGCATCTGTCTCTACCACTAGGCTGAGAAGCAGTGAGGACAGGGACCAGCTTGCTGATTTTCCTGTTCTCAGGGCTGAGAACAGGGTCTGGGTGGACTGAAGCAAGTAGTGGAAAGAGCAATTGCATCCAGCATTCATGTGAAATAATCCATGGTGTCATAGACTGTTTCAGGTTCCTGCCCAGAATGGAGATTCTTCTCATTATTCAAAATGGTCAGTTGAGGAATCACAATTTACTGGCTCTCTATAGAGCTGAAAATGCCATTACCATTGAAACTATAATGATGCCCGCTTGTGAACAGGTGATTTAATCCTGGAATTGGCACCACCAAGGTGATATGACAAATGGATTCATGAAAGAAAATGTGTTGCATTTGGAAGCTCGAGAGCCCAGCTTTATCTGTGTAATCTTTTGCTCACAAAAATCCATGCATTAAGTATATTTTTGTATTTATTTATTTTTTAACTTTTTATTTTATATTGGATTATAGTTGATTATGGTAGGTATATAAACTTGATTTCTTGGGAACCCATGGAGATTCTCCAGGAAAGAGTACTGGAGTGGATTGCCATGCTCTCCTTCAAGGGAGCTTTCCAACCCAGGGATTGAACCCAGGTCTCCTGCATTGCAGGTGAATTCTTTACCAGGGAAAGCTGCTAGGGAAGCCCTAAAACAGACTAAAAATGGGCAGAAAAGCTAAATAGACATTTCTCCAAAGAAGACATACAGGTGGCCAAGAGGCACATGAAAAGATGTTCAACATCGTTAATAGAGAAATGCAAACCAACACTAAAATGAGATATCACCTTACACCAGACAGAATGGCCATCATCAAAAAATTCACAAACAGTAAATGCTGGAGGGGGTGTGTAGAGAAGGGAAACCTCCTACACTGTTGGCGGGAATGTAAACTGGTGCAGCCACTATGGAGAATACTATGTGCTAAATCACTTCATCCGTGTCCAACTCTTTGTGACCCTGCGGACTGTAGCCAGACTGTAGGACCCTCTGCTCCTCTGTCCATGGGATTCTATAGACAAAAATACTGGGATGGGTTGGCATGCCCTCCTCCAGGGGATCTTCCTGACCCAGGGATGGAACCTGCATCTCTTGTGTCTCCTGCATTGCAGGTGGATTATTTACCATTTTTATCACTTGGGAAACTCCCGAGAACAGTATGAATGTTCCTTAAAAAAAACTTAAAAATAGAGCTACCATATGATCCTGCAATCCCACTCCTGGGCATACATGCACAGCAAAACATGGTTCAAAAGGATACATGCATTCCAGTATTCATTGCAGTGCTGTTTACAGTAGCCAAGATGTGGAAGCAACCTAAATGTCCGATAAAGAAGATGTGATAATATATAATGAATGCAATGGCATATTACTCAGCCATTAAAAAGAATGAAATAGTGCATTTGCAACAACATAGATGGACTTAGAGATTGTCATACTGAGTGAAGGAACCAGACAAGGATAAATATTGTATATGCCTTATATACCAAATCTAAAAAACAAAAATGATACAAATGAACTTATTTAGAAAACAGAAACAGACTTACAGACTTAGAGACAAATTTACAGGTACCAAAGGGGAAGGGTAGGGGAAGGGATAGTTAGGGATTTGGGGGTTGACATGTACATACTGCTATATTTAAATGGATAACCAACAAGAACCAGGGAATTCTGCTCAATATTCTGTAACAAACTACTTGGGAAAAGAATTTAAAAAAGAATGAATCACTTTGTTGTATACCTGAAACTAACAAAACATTATTAATCAAATATGTTGCTGCTGTTGTTTAGTTGCTAAGTTATGTCCAACTCTTTGCCATCCTATGGACTGTAGACCACCAGGCTTCTCTGTCCATGGGATTTTCAGGCAAGAGTACTGGAGTGGGTTGCCATTTCCTTCTCCAGGGGATCTTCCTGTGCCAGGAATAGAATCCATGACTCCTGCATTGCAGGCAGATTTTAGTGACTGTAATTATAGAGTTAGGATTCCAAAGAAAACAAGGTTTTGTTGTTGTTTAGTCACTAAGTTGTGTCTGACTTTGCAACTCCATGGACTGTAGCACACAAGACTCTGATATCCATGGAATTTCCCAGGCAAGAATACTGGAATGGGTTTCCATTTCCTTGTCCAGGGGATCTTCCTGAAGTAGGGATCGAACCCATGTCTCCTACATTGCAGGGACATTTTAGTGACTGTAATTATAGAGTTAGAATTCCAAAGTAAGCAAGACTTTGTTATTGTTTAGTTGCTAAGTTGTGTCCAACTCTTTGTGACCCCATGGATTGTAGCCCACCAGGATCCTGTGTCCATAGGATTTTCCAGGCAAGAATACTGGAGTGGGTTGTTGTTTCCTTTTCCAGGGGATCTTCCCAACCCAGGGATTGAAACTGAATCTCCTGCATTACAGGAAGATTTTAGTTTCTGTAATTACAGGGTTGCCAAGAGTTGGACACGATTGAACGACTAAGCATGTTGGTATCATGTTGTATGAGCTGTTTATATAGTTTGGATATTAACCCCTGACTTGTCATAGTATTTGCAAATATCTTCTCCCATTCAGTAGGTTGTCTTTTTTGTTTTGTCAGTGGTTTCTTTTGCTCTGCTAAAGTTTTTAAGTTTAATTAGGTCCCATTTATTTATTTTTGCTTTTGCTTCTTTTGCCTTAGGTCACCTCACTTAATTATCTTTGGGCCTGGGGTTTCACACAGCAGCCTTCTACCACAAGCCAGGTGGATGAATGCTTTGACCATTATTTGCCTCATAACAGTGTTTTAAAATTTAGATTAAATAGTGGAGGACAGAGGTGCCTGGCTTGCTATTGTCCATGGGGTCGCAGAGTCCGACACAACTCAGCAACTGAACAAAAACAACAGTAAAAAGTTATATTAGGTGAAAGCTGTAAAATGGTGCATGTGCTTTAAAGAAAATTCCCACATAAAATATCTTTAATCGTCTAAGGATGGTAGCTTACGTAATTCTGACTATGCTTTCTTCAGGCTAGGGGTTGCCAGATTATAGACTATGGTCCAAATTCTACCTGCTGACATTTTTTGTATGCCTTGCAAACTAAAAATGGTTTTTAAACATGTTAAGTGGTTGAAAATAATAATGATATCTTTTGAAATACAATAACTGCATGAAATTCACTTTTCAGGTTCCATAAATAAAGTTTTATTGAAACACAGCTACATTAATGTATTTCTGTATAGTCTCTGGCCACTTTCCTGCTATGATGACAGAGTTGAATAGTAGTGACAGAGACCACATGGCCCTTAGACTAAAGTATTTATTATCTGGCCCTTTATAGAAAAATTTGTCTGCCTCTGGTCTAGTAAAGAGGTACTTATTTGAAGGCATCTGGCAATGCATATAAAAATCTGTCCACTAGATATCTGAGCCCAAGTGTTGGAGGTAGGAGAGGAGTCACTCTTCAGATGTGAATGAAAAAGTGGAGAAGGGAGACAGCTGACAAACACAGTGTAAGATTTAAAGTGACATCCTATATACAGACAGCCTGAAAACAGAAAAACGGAAATAAGCTTCCATCCTTCTGGCTTACATGTGGACTCCATTGTCTTGGTGTAAACAACCAAAGCAAAGGTTAATTTTCATTGCTCTTATTTTGCTTTTTTGAGAGAACAACTGATTACCTGTACACTTGCTGGAAGGGCTTTTTCACTTCTCTTTCAGTGTTCATTAGAGTTACATGCCTGAAAAAAATACCAAATCAACATCACTTTCATTGCTACTTTCTTTGCAATACCCTCTTTATAGGCTAAACCCTCCAGTACAGGGGGAAGACTCAACTTATGGGTCCAAGCAGCTCTGCTTTTCTCTGTCTCCTTGAAGAACAAGCCTCGGTGGGAAAGACATCCTGGTCAAGCACCCACAACCCAGGGTATTGCCAATTCCCTGAGTGGCACTTCCCACCCACCCATCATTATTGAAATATACTTGGCTGCTAATTTCCTGGAAGATTCAAATGCTCCTACTTCAAGGTCATCTCAAAGGAGAGTTGAAAGAGCATTCCTCTCCCCCTCCCTTCCCTTGTAAAATATGTATATTTACAAGAGCTTGCATAAATGGTCACCAGGGAAGATAAGCTATCAGAGAGTTGGGAGATGTCTTTCCTCATACAGTTCACACATCACTGAAGCAGATAAAATTGGTTTTGTACCTAGCCTCCGAATATACTGTTAAGGACTCTGTCCTGAAAATTGATCTATACCACTATGATAAAATTCAGAGCATCTCTTTCATAAATATCTAACTGTGACATCAGTGGCTGCTGCTCCTAGGAACTGTGCTCTAGCAGACGGAGAATGGCCTGCAGCTTGCAGCCCCTGTGTGCACCCTGGCCAACGTCACTGGCTGCATCAAAGCTTAATTAAAGTATTAGGTTCAGTGCAGTATGATGTATGCCTCAGTTTACAATTGTTAAAGTCAGTTGCATAACTGCCCATAGAATGTTAGATTAAATCTCTGTTTAATTTTAATAATAACAACAATGGCATGCGGGATCCACAGCTTGTCATTTTCCAAACGCTGTGTGCAGCTTTTTTCATGCCTGCTGCCTATGGCCCTGAAAGCTGCATGTGTTGCTGTCAGGCTTTGTAACTCACTAAAAGCCGACAGGACTGCAGATTTCTTTGTTCTATCTTATAGTAACTAATGCCATTTGAAAAGTCAGTGCATTCTTGTACATAAAGTATTACATAAAGACCTCACTTGAAAGTCATATGTGTACCATACAGGGCTTCTGTGGAAAGCAGAGGTAACACAGTAGATAAAAATTAAGTGAGCATAAGGTCACCTCTTCAACCACCTATCTCTAGCTGGCTATTAGACAAAACTTGACGGACAAATATGGAAAGACTGTATTCTAATGTCAGGCAAATATGAAACAGTTTCTAAATTGTAATAGATGATCCCAGGATTAAATCAGAAGCCTGTTACATAGTAGATGCTGAATAAATATTTATTAAATAATAATAACGAAGGATGAAGGATAATGAGCAATGATCTTGGTACCAGAAGATGTGTGTATAAGACTCTGCTCTATTTACAGTCTCCATTAGATAAGACAGAGAACTGAATCTGAATGTCTTCCTGTTGAAAACAGAGGAAATAACTGCTTTCCAAGACTTCTGGATGGGGTAAATTGGATAACTATTGTGAAAGTGCTTTGCAAACCTGTATAAATATATGTGATGTATTATTATTCTGTAATGAAATCACTACCCATGGATTAATGTTTATGTATAAAAGAGTCTAGAATATGATAAGACAAAAGATAAATTATTATCAATTGGGTTTTTGAAAGACACCATGTAAATTCAAGCATGAGTGATACATTAATGAAAAAATAATTTTGGTGACATTAAAAAATGGTGACATTAAAAAAAATGGAGAATCATGGATCTAAAACCTAATACTGGCTGTGCTGTTCCTTAAGTATGTGATTTTTGAGAGGTCTCTATCTTGGACTTCCCTGGTGGCTCAGATGGTAAAGCGTCTGTCTACAATGCGGGAGATCTGGGTTCGATCCCTGGGTCAGGAAGATCCTCTGGAGAAGGAAATAGCAATCCACTCCACTCCAGTACTATTGCCTGGAAAATCCCATGGACAGAGGAGCCTGGTAGGGCTACAGTCTGTGGGGTTGCAAAGAGCTGGACACGACTGAGCGACTTCACTTACTTACTTTTATCTTTGCCTTGTTTGATCAGGAGACTGGGCTAAGTGGTTTTGAAAAGTGTTTTTCAGTTCTGTGATCCAGTGACGCAGATCTAAGCAGACTCAAAAGCATATCAAGTTTTCCATTCTTAAATCCATATGCATGTATTTCTGTACATCTCAGAGGTGTATACTCTCTCTTTGTGAAATATTACATTTCCTCTTAAAGGAGGCTTGGGAGTTACAGAGTGGCAGTCAGAAGAAAAGGGATATTGGGAAAGTACAAAACAGGTTATTGGGGTTTTGTGTGACCCATCAGTTGAATATTTTAAATGCAACAGAAAGTATCTAAGTGACTTCAGAGCTTCTGAGTTATTTCCTGAGCTTTCTCCGTTGCTATTCTTTCTGTCTTTAAATGACTCTTGCAGAAGAGCTGTGGCATCTGAAGCAGGGAGCTTCTGGCATGCTGAGGCACTGCCAGTGATGCTCTCTGGGCTCTTTGTCCTGGGCGAGTCTTGGGAATAAAACTCTCTGGTGGTCACCGCTCCTGAAGAATTTATTTACGTTTCAGTGACAGATGATTCATGAAGAGCCAATGGAGGTGGAAATCCTGGCTTAAGCAAGTGGCAGTTACCCAAGCATTTTCTGAGGAAAAATGACCCAAGTCTTTGGTGGGGAGGGAGTTGTGATGATATCATCAGACCTATCACTGTCACCCCTCATACTCTTGCCATAGAGCAGTGTTTCTAAAGCTTCTAACTCACCCAAATGAACTGAATTTGCATTTTGAAATTATTCTTATCCTGAAGTTTCTTAAGTCTACTTGTTAGGAAGATAAACCTTGCATAGATGGAGGTGGGTGGGTGGCTGGGTAAAGGACTGATGGTTTATTGTAGAAATTTAGAAAAACACTACTTACTTCTAAAATAATTATATTTCTAAAATTCCCATGATAAGGGTTTTTCTCTTATTTACTACTCCTACTTACTTAAAATGGGCTGGAGATCATTTGCATCTATGTACATTCCACCGCAGTTTTATTTATTTGGCCTCTTTCTATAGAGCAATTTGAGACCTTTGGCTCTTTCTTGAGAGGGGTTAACAGTGAAATAAACAATTATGCTCCAGGGAGGGGAAAAAAATAAAGATCCAAATAAAACATAACCATCGTATCTCATTTAGGGTTCCCTCGGAAGCTCTTTTATCTAGAATTCACTTATGCTCACTGGAGGCCTGTGGTCTTATTTGGTATCAGCCAGTAATAGAGAGCCCTTCAGCTAACTACGGCCGTATTCCACTGTTAACTGCAGCTCTTGAAGCAATCATCGAGGAAAGGGGAGTCGGAACCCTTCAATGTCAAGACGTTAGAGGCACTCTAGCATCAATCAAGATGCATGTCGCTAAGTGCCTGCTTTCATTTACATGAAATATTCATACAGCATTCCGTTTTGCTTTTCTCTCTCCTAATCATCACTTTTCGGAAGAAGCTACAATCATCTCAGTTAGGGGAGGGTGTTATGGGATGTGCTGTACCTTTCAAAGTCGGGCTTCCTGCAGATAGCTAGTTCTGTAATGAGGCAGCAGACTGCATAGACCACCAAAGGTCTCCCTTGCAGAGGCTGGCCTTGTTATCTTGTATTATTCATCTTCAAGTATACAACTTAGTGCAAATGAAAGTAATTAATTAACCATAACAAACCTGTCAAAAAGCTATTTAGGATTTTGACAGAAAAAATTTTTAACATTTGTTTTAAATGGAAAACAAAAATCATCTAGCTCAGAGAATTCAGAAGCAACTTCATTCTTATGAGCTTTCCTATTACCTCTTTCTCTTAATTACATGATAAGTAGCATATAAATTAATTTCCAGTATTTTAAAATTCATATTAATTCTATGATGCTTTTAGATGCAGGTTTTTTTTGTTTTTTTTTTTAAAGCTCTATTTGTGTAAATTTGCCCCTATAGAAATAATACCGGAAAGTAGGTATAATATACTTTTGGTCATCTAAGTAGTGATTGAAAGTACATGGGAGCAGGAGGGTCCCCTTTCTTCATTTCTTCCTTCCTCCTAAAATAGTGATTTACTACTGTATTAATTTTTTCCCTTAAATATTAAACTAGATCTGTGTGGCATATGTGAGATATAGCCCTTTGGAATGAAACACCAGTGATGAACGTCCCTTATGAAAGGACTATGTCATGTGCTTTATTTCTGATAGGTACAAAAAGGAAGATGATCATCTTCTATGTAACAACTCTGACCCACTATTCTAGAAATTAAAATTTATGTCCAAAGATTTTCCTATATTTTATTTATTTTTATTTGTCTATCCAGGTCTGCTTGTGGCAAAGGGAGAGATAGAAGTTGGTCTTTGCTTATGGAAGTATTTTTTGCAAATGAATTTTTGTGTTAAAAGAGAAATGTCAGGTGAATCGTTAAAGTCTAATGACAAGAGTAAGCATGCAGTGTTTTTGCTCAGAGTGCTTATTTTTAACAAAAGGCATTTCATAATCGGTATATACCAGAATGGCACTCATTTTTAAAGTTAGAAATGTTAAAGGCCGTGAAACAGTTTATTCTTTGTGTCCATTTAACCCTTTGTATTATGTAGATGGTAATACCAACCCAAGTGGGAAGTGATGAGGTTGCTTCTCAATTTGGTAGACAGTTTCTGCTTTGGAACACAATACCAAAAGTATAGCTGATTGCCCAGAAATGGACTATAAATGACAAATTGATATAACCTCTTAAAAATTACTCAGATGCTAGCTCTATCCGTATGCTTTTTGCCACACAATTTTAAGAATATTTGTTTACTTTTGATCCATTTTCAATCAGTCATCTTTTTAAGTTATGCTATATTTCTCTAAATAACACAAAATATATTAAAGACTATATTTTAAGAAAAAGTCTAAACTTCAATGATTTGTGCTCTTATGGATTAAAGTGTGAATAATATAAAGCAATTCAAAACAATTCAGGTCAATGATCTTTAGTTACCTTAAATAAAGAAACAATCATACTTAGTCACACATAAAATACAATTGTGATTTTCCACAGTGAAAAAAATGCCATATATAAAAATTTAGGAAAATTATGTGTACTTTCTTTCTTTCATTGTCAAGGTGCCTAGGAACTTTGTTCCAAACTGAAGACAAAGAAAAAAATTAATACATTTTCAGTGTTTCTCTTTACCGTTATGATCAATGTTTATAAACAAACAAGTGGGATAAAAAATTGAGAATAGTGGTTACTGGGAATTTCACAGAAACTTTATTTTTAAATGCCCTTTTGTAGCTGTATTTTTTCTTGTCTCTGGATAAGTTTTTTTTTCCTTTTCTTTGCTATTTAAACTTGATAACAACTTTAAGAAGTTTAATCTTTGTTTTTTCTTTAAAAGTGCTTTTCTAGGAAAAAAAAGCAAAGAGTAATGGAAGTTGATATTTCAAAGTACAACAAAAGTTCCCCCAAGAATTGTAAACAGAACACAATTTGTGGGTAATTTTAAAAGATGCTGGAGTTTGGAATGCAAAGAAAGTACTACGAGGTTTAAAATCCAATGTATTAAACATTAAAACGCAAATAATGATTGTAGAACAGGCACCTTCTTAACATTAACAGGTTGCGGAGCATGTTAACACCCACGGTTCCACCCATCTTGAATAAATTTAAAGCCATTTAAAGCAGTGGAATTGCATGCAGTATTTTGTAAAACTGAGTCATAAGTGGCATAATCCATTACCGCCCCCATCCCCATTTTGTATGTGACTTTTAAAGTTGATTTGCTTCTACTTTATAGCCTGACACCACTCTGCACATATTTAAACATTTCAAGTAACTAACATAAAATAGGTCATTTCCCTTTCCTCTTTTCCCACATAAAATCTGGGTTGGCTTAAATTTAAAGTTTGCTGAAACCTGCTGAAGTTTGAGGAACTTGAACCAGATGTAACCCATCACACCTGTGGGGTATCTTTAAACCCTGGAAGTAGTGGGAATTTATGTATTGTTATTATATTGTTTGCGTTTGATCTTATGACAACGTTTTTGACTACAACTTGCTTGCCAGGCAGACATGAAAGAATTGGTTCTGCCTGTTCTTTTACCTATATGGCTCTCAAAACAGGGAGCACCATGAGCTCTGAAGTTAGGGGTAGGCTTTGTGAAGGCAAATTTTCATGGATGGAAGAAGAGGTACATGTGTGCTAATGATTCCTACTGGAGCGTTATGGCAAGATGAACAGGCTGTTGGTGAAAAACAATTGTCTTTGCTTTCTTTTTCAAATAAGCTCTCTGATTGTTAGTTTATTTGAAAATTGTTCTGTGTTTTTACTTTGGTTGAGACTGCATTTCAGGGCCATAGTAACTATTAGTAAGCTGTTCAAGGCAATATAATCATCCATATGGCCACACACTTGTGGGCTGACTAAAATGTAATGACTGTTATTTCAAATTAATATTGTTCCCATCAACAATAACCTTTAGGAAGTGTTAGTAATGTTAGTTTTTCAAAGGCCTTCTGTATAATCTGCCTTCATATTCTGTTTAAAATTGTTCTTGCTTAAAAAAAAAACTTATTTAATTTTTTCTTTTTAAAAGAGCTTTATTGAGGTATAATTTACATACCATAAAATTCAGGCATTTTAAGGGTACTATTCAATAAGTGTTAGTAATTTACAGAGTTGTGTAACCAGCACCACAGCCTAATTTTAAAACATTTCCATTACCTCAAAAAACAACCTCATGCCCATTTGGAATCAATCCCTGTTTCCACCCCTTGCCCCAGGCAACCTCTAATTTGTTTTCTGCTAGTTTAGATTTTCTTTTTCTGGACATTTTGTGTAAGAGGAATCATACAATAAATATTTCTTTTAGTGTCTTAATTTTTCACTTAATATAATGTTTTTGAGATCCATCCATGTTGTAGTGTTTCTCAGTGGCTGATTCCTTTTTTATTACTGAGTGGTAGTCCATTGTATGGATGGCTATACCAAGGTTTTTTTGTTTCTGTGTGTATTTGTTTTTATACTAACTTCTGTTTATCTGTTCACCAAGTGATAGATAATTGGATTATGTCTACTTGGCTATCAAGGAAAATAGTGCTATAAAATTTTGCTAAAGAATATTAGTAATGGCAGACCTTAGCAACTGAAGATAGCTTTAGGTTAGAGAACAGAAAAAAGTCATTTGAAGTCTAGTTGATAAGGCTGATAAAGTATATAAGTATTGGTTATTATTAAAAATAAGTATGATTATAGGAGGAATTCATATGACTTACCAATTATCCTGAAGGAATTTCCAAAGGCAGTTATCCACATCTTTTGAGTGATGGAAATTTCTTTATAATTTAATTATTCTCAGCATAGGTGAAATCTGTTACAGTATGTTTAAAGAACAAATCTGACTAGTATTTAGTTTTATCCTGAGGTATGCAACCCATTTTTTCCAAGTTATGTTTCAGAGAGCAAAGTTTAGTCGGTTTGCACTTTTCCTTGAATAGATAAAGTAATATTTAGTGTTCAAATTTAAAAAGTCAGGAAGTATAATTAATGTAACATTAACCAGATTATGCATGCATTGAGAACACAATCATTCCTTTTTAAGTGCTGTGTTACCATGGAATAATTGCAGATTTTGAAAGATCAAACACCCTTTCTGTACTATTTTCACTGTGTATTTGTGTATAGATTTCTCAAAACAGGGATTGTCTCTACCTAATGCAGAATGTACATGTGTAGACAAACTGAAATATTTCATTAACATAATCACATATAATTATAAAACTGGGGGAAATTATCTTGTGTTAGATATTCATTAATACTCTGTTTATTTGAAAATTCTAAGGTCTTTGATTAATAATTGCTAATTCCATATATAATTATTTGTTAGTCACAAACAGTCGTTGGCTGTCATTTACTTTGCTATTTAAAGTTATGGGTCCTATGCTTAATTAGAACGTTATACATTTGTATTTCTGTCCTCTTTGCTAAGATGAAACATAAATCCATCAAGACACCTTAGAACTTTTAAACTTCCCTTCTTTTACATCTGTAGTTCTCATTATCCAGAAGTTATTCTGTCCCTTCTGTTAAATTACTTTATGCTGCAGCTTAAACGAACATGTCTTGCTTTCATCTAGCATTTCAAATAGGGCAAAGACTGCTGTACAATTTCCAAACACAACTGTGCTAACAGAGATGAATTACTAGAGTTTATATAATTTATATTAGGAATTCATAGACCTAGCAAAAGGGATTAGTACATTTTATTTCAGGGTAGAAGATGATCCTGTCATTAATGGTCGATACTTTCATCATCTTTTAAACCTGAGGAATTTCCTGGGTGACGAGACTGTAAGGACATATCAGAGATGCACAGCTGTGAGCTTTATCTGGACATGCACTGCTTTACTCACAGTATGTGGACTACGTCCTATCAAAACTGGATTAGGCTGTCAATCACATCTTCCGATGTATATTGTATTATGATTTTTGGAAAATGTCACTGAGATCAGAGTAATTTCTTGGCTAATTGCATCTTGTCTCTTCTTAATACTGCGCATTTAATGGTTTCATTACCTGATGTGACAATCACAGTTCCTGGTCCAGTTCTGAGGGCAGTTTTATTTCTCTTCTTTTTTGCACACACATATACATGCTGCCACGCAACTAAAGCATTGCTTTAATAAAAAATAAAGTATATATTTAAAGCACTTCTGCTTTTATGAAATAAAATGTGTGTGTAGGATTCCTTGTTTCCCTGTGGTTTAACATAAACATAATAGTTTAAATTGTTTCTGTAATCCCCAAAGTATACCCAATGCTTAATAACAGTATTTCCTCTTTCTGTTATGGAAATAGATTAAAGAAGATATTAACCTTTAAGAAACTGTCACTCATTACTTCCATTGCCTGTGACTTTCTCTAGAGAAACTGCTTCAAACACAAAATATTTGTGTTTCAGTATTACCTATTTAGCCAAGAGAGATTCATTTGAATGAAATTAGGTTTCATTAAAGCCTACTTTGGTGCATGCGGTTCTAGTGCTACCTGCTACCAGCAGAAAAATGGGCAACAAGAGATATTAAAATCTCTGTTATAATGAGTTGCTCTGAAAAGGAAGTTATTAAAAGTCTCCCTGAACACACTCAGGTTTAGATTAAAATAGGTGCAGGAGATACGTGGATGAATAATGCAGTGTGCTAATCTCTCACTAGTAAAGGCAAATAATTTTTTGATTTCTGGGTAGAGGAAAACAGAACACAGGCTTTGGTTTTATTTTATAGCTTTTAAACACCATCTACAGTGTCATACTGTGGTACCCTGGTCTTAACAGGTTTAGCTATAGGCCTGATGGGGAAAGTGCTTCAAACAAAGGTTTGTAGACATTGTTCTAATCATTGAAATGTAGTGATTCCCAATGGGTTCTGCTGATTATATATTTCAAGCCAGAATGATAGTGGTGGTGGTTGCAGGGGGACGAGTGCTAGTTCAGGAGAGGTTCAGCATTGTAAGGATGGATTGTTTAGTTGAGGCCTCTGACAGCTCTCATGTCCATCAGTGATGGAGAGGAAGCTGTACTTCTGGTGTCCTTTGATTTTTCCTTTTCCACTGAAAATACTAATTGTGAGCTATGGGGTAGGAGATGTGGATGAAAGACGGGCAGATTTTGCCTGGCATTCTTGGTAGGGGGCGGCAGCTGAAGGATGCACCCGTGTTTGGATCTGACAGCAGCTGTGGTATCCAATTCAAATTCACTGTGGCAGGAAGAAAGAGTGTGAATGCTAAAGTATCCAAGGTGTTTGTAAATACTCTGCTTTGCTAACCATTCAAATCTGGTTTGCATAGATTGCTACAGTTGCCGGAATAAATGTAGAATGACATTTATAAAAAAATAATGTGCAACCGGTGATGAGTTTTCCTTCTAAATGTTTTTTAAAACAGTACTGCACAATTCATTGGTATTCATACAAAATAGAGAAAGAGTGATGATTAAAAAGCAGCTTCTGACTACTGTGTACTTCAGGGGAGAAAATTAATTGTGATTTCATCAAAAGCTTCTGCCCAAGGGTTCAAGGATCACCTATATTTTAGCTTTGGGTAGATTTCAAAGTTATGGAATCAAAGTTATGACTTGCTAAACTGGTTGGGAATTCTGTTTTCACTGAATGGTAGTGAAATGTCAAAGAATTTCAGACACTGGAAGTCAAATAATAGTAGATAGCTTTGCTAGAAGACTGACCTTGTATGTGCTGCATGTGACTGTTGCTTCAGTCCTGTCTGACTCTTTGCGACCCCATGGACTGTAGCCCGCCAGGCTCCTCTGTCCATTGGATTCTCCAGAAAAGAGTTCTGGAGAGGGTTGCCACGCCCGCCTCCAGGAGATTTTGCTGACCCAGGGATCGAAGCTGCATCTCTTATGTCTCTTTCATTGGCAGGTGTGTTCTTTACCACCTTGGTGATCTCTAAACAAACATCTAAGTGATACTTTCTATTCTCTTATTGGTACTGAGATGTGGAATTTGTTCATATTAGAAACTCTCTGAAATGATGAGGGTCCCTTTGAACATCCTCCAAAAGCTGTTTTTTTTTTNCAGGTGTGTTCTTTACCACCTTGGTGATCTCTAAACAAACATCTAAGTGATACTTTCTATTCTCTTATTGGTACTGAGATGTGGAATTTGTTCATATTAGAAACTCTCTGAAATGATGAGGGTCCCTTTGAACATTCTCCAAAAGCTGTTTTTTTTTTTTTTTTCCCCAGACCCTTCTGGAGGTCTCATCGTTGTAGATGAAGTTACCAACAAAATGGATAAGGATAAAAATAATTTGAAGTTCCATTACCTGTTTTGATTTAGAGATGTTCATGGGAATTTTAAAAGGGGAAGCAGAAATGGGGCCCGCATAGATTCATTTTTGTTTTTCCAAGAAAAAGACAGTCACATAGCTGCATTTTGGAACCATACATACATTGGATTGTGGCACTTGTTAGCACATATTCCCTGGTGGCTCAGACGGTAAAGAATCTACCTGTAATATAGGAGACTCAGGTTTGATCCCGCGTTAGGAAGATCTCCTGGAGACGGGAATAACTACCCACTGCAGTATTCTTGCCTGGAGAATCCCATGGACAGAGGAACCTGATGAGCTACAGTCCATGGAGTTGCAAAGAGTCAGACGTGACTGAGCAACTGACACTTTCTCTTTCAGACAGATATGGGCTTAGGCTTTAGCTGTTACGTGGTACCTCTTTTACTTCCCTTGGACTTTTGTTGCCCTGTGCAGAGAGGCTTATGGACTAGCCTGTACAAGGCAGAACATCAGATTCCACTGTTGAAGAGCTTGACTTTTCCATTTTTAACCCATCCACCTGGAATCACCTTCATTGCCCTGATTTATAAATGAGACCCCACTTTGGCCTGAAAAGTCCAAGGTGATAGATGACTAGGTGATCATCAACTGTTTTTCATACTGTCTCCCGAATGGATAAACGTGTCAGAATTAAAAGGTAGTTTATGCTTTAGCATGAGAGGGGGAAAATGAAATAAAGCTGTGTTGTCTCACCCACCTGGTAATGGATAAACACCAGAGATCGATGTGTGTGCTCCTTTGGAAAAGATCATCAGTGACATTGGAGCTTTACTTAGAAGATGAGAAGAAATTCCTTGATTGAGAAGAATTACTTAGGAAATCTCTAGCTGTTATACTTGGGATTATAGCTGACAACTCTAGGTACGTCATCAGTGGAGTCTTGGGCTGTGAGTGTAACTAAGGGCAGCTTCTGAGGTAGAGGATTCTTGGTGTGGGCTTCAGTATATTCAGTACTAATATATGACAAGGGATACTCTCTGGCTGTATTGTAAGGCAAGATAGACTTCCTCTGAGGTAGAGGATTCTTAGTGTGGACCTCAGTAGGTTAGACAGGTTTATGCTTCCCTGGTGACTTAGTAGTAAAGAATCTGCTGGCTCATGCAGGAGACGTGGGTTTGATCCCTGGGTCAGGAAGATCCCTTGGAGAAGGAAATGCCTACCCATTCCAATATTCTTGCCTGGGAAATCTCATGGACAGTGGGGCCTGGTTGGATCCATGGGGTCACAAAAGAGTCAGACATGACTTAGCAACTAAACAATAACAACAGCAACAACAAGGCAGGTATATAATTATTCTCATGTTGGAAATTGAGGTTCAGAGAGGGTGACTGAATTTATTTCTCGACATCTAATTCAAAAGCTATTAGTAATGATAGAAGTAGCAAAAATGCTATTGTTGAAATATGATAATATTCAAGGTCTTTTTTAAAGTCCCTTAGCTTGAATTTTTTTCAGTAACCCAATTTTCCATTTCCTCATTTTCTGTGCTTTATGAGTTCAAGTTTCTTTGAAAATACTAAATATTATCAATTTTTCATACTCATGTTAATCCTGCTATTGGAGGTTTTTATAACTAGTGAGATGAAGTTCTTTTGACAAATCTATAAATAGGCATTATTGTAAGTAAAACAGATTTTATGAATAATATTATTACTGTGGTTATTAGTACTACTACATATCAGTTTAGTTTCTTCATATAACTGTACTTCTCAACATAATAAGGGATGGGGAGAACAGAGCATATTAGAATGATCCAGGAAGATTTTTCAAAATATTTATTATGCCCTTATTAATCCTAATTCTTCTCCTACCTTCCTCCACTCTTTAAGGTGTATGAGAATTTCAGAGAAACTTAAATGTCACTATTTTAAACAATCAACCAAACAACAAAAATAAACTCCCATGTGATTCTAGGTTATATCTCTTGATGGATAACCACTAATTTAATATGATTGGGAAGAAATTCATTCATTTACTCACTCACTCATTTATCAAATACTTTTGAACATGTATAATGTTTTAGACAGTGAGCTGGTTGGGCAATCCATTTACTGGCTTAAAAGATGAACAGTTTCCACTTTGCAACTTTCCATTTATATTTGCTAATAGAAGCACACTGTGGAGGCACTGATGCTTCATCCTGGTGCTGGTATTTAACATTATTTAGAAACTGATAGACATAGAGACACACTTGAGAACTACTTTCCATATCTTTTGCTATGATGTTCAGTGACTAGGAGAAGGAAATGGCAACCCACTCCAGTATTCTTGCCTGGAAAATCCCATGGACGGAGGAGCTTGGTGGGCTATAGTCCACGGATCGCAAAGAGTCAGACACAACTGAGCGACTTCACTTTCACTTTCAGTGACTATGGAAAGCTATNTGGCAACCCACTCCAGTATTCTTGCCTGGAAAATCCCATGGACGGAGGAGCTTGGTGGGCTATAGTCCACGGATCGCAAAGAGTCAGACACAACTGAGCGACTTCACTTTCACTTTCAGTGACTATGGAAAGCTATAACTTGCTATTGCTATGTATACTTTTTATTGGGTTCAAATATAGATTTTATATCGAAAATCATATAAAGATTACAGGTCCATGAAATAACAGATGTTTAATTGATGCCATATATGGCAGGGGATTCTCCCTGGCTAAATTGTGAGGCTAAGATAGAGCAGCAGTTGACTTTGATACTACTAAGTGACAGCTCAGACCATTGTTACTGGTCTTTTCTTTGCTATATTTTTATACTGCTTTTTATTTCGCTTAGCATCTCCTCTTTTCCCTTTTCCTAGCTTTTTCCTTGCAAGCATCCTTCAACTTGCTGCTCCCGTCTTGCAACAAAGCATCAAGTAACACTGGAGCAGTGTACTTCACAGACCCAGCACTGAATCTTGTGCTTTATCTAGTCCTTGCATCTGACTTTCATCTGCTTTGGAACAGCTTACCCGTTGAGACCCTGGTTCCTGATCTTATTTTTAGATCTGTTCTTTTGATTTGCTTGTTAAAAACTTTAGCTCCTCTTAATGTGGCTACTATAGACTCATTTTCTGTCTGGATTTTGCACAAAGAGAGTTCTGACACAGTTCTCAATTGTCTTTCCAATTTCCTCCAATTCTGTTTATGCTTCTCCACCACTGATTTCCATGGTTCTCAAATCTGGTTCTACTCGAGAAGTACCCATGGAGTTTCTAAAAACAAGGATTCTAGAGCTAAATTCTAGATCTTCTGAACTGAACTTGCCAGGGTGCCACTGAGTTAATGAAAATGATTGATGTCTATACTATCCCATGTGGAGCCACTAACTACATGTGGGCATGTAAATTTAAAGTTAAGGAAATTAAAAAGTCACTCCCCTTGGTTGTTCCAGACACATTCAAGTGTTAAATAGCCACATGTAGATATTGTCAGCATAGTTCCAAGTTGTAGGTCCCAAGAAACTAACCAACAGCCTTGCTGTGTCCCTCACAGATTTGAGAACCATGACGTTAGGTGATCAGTAAATTTCCACTGATTTTACACTGATTGATTTACTTAATTTTAAATATAGTAATAGTGAAAGGATTTCTGATTTTTAAAATGATCTGGTTACTTCCAGGATAGATCCCTCCATCAGGAAGATCCCCTGGAGAAGGGAAGGGCTGCCCACTCCAGTATTCTTACCTGGGAATTCCGTGGTCAGAGGCTATAGTCCATAAGATCGCAAAGAGTTGGACACAGCTGAGTGATTAACACATTCACTTTTTTCAAGCAATTGCACATGTCTATTGAGTCTCTGGTCCAGGAATCAAGGAAGGGAAAGTCTTAAAAAGTGAAGGGATGGAAGGTTTAAGAGAGTCGGCCGACTGATGTCTTAAGACAGGAACTTGAGCAGTCTAGAAAAATCCTGGTATGAATCCAGTGAGCATGTAGTAGCATTTGTCTATGACTCAGTGTTTTAGAATGTGGGGGATAAAACTAAATATAAGGATGGCTCTACCATATTAGTGAGAGGCTGTAGTTGGTAATCCTCAGATAAATAATTAATATTAGGTATTAATTATAATTAATAACATGCTGGGAAAATGCTGGCAAAATATTTGCCTAATAACATGTAGGCAAATGCTAGCATGTAGGCACATACTCTCACACATGTGAAAATGCTCTAAGTTGTCTTGTTTAATGATGAAAAAAAAAGATGCAGAGCTTTTTGTGAAGAATATCAATTAGGAGAAACACAAACCATTGTAGGTTAACTGGACTACATTACAGCCTTGTTAGTTACTGTCACTGAGTGGAAGAGTGATGCATGGAAAGTACTGAGATATGTGGCGTCTATCCTGACTTGCAGCTAAAGGTGGCAGCCAGAATATGTGACACAGAATGAAACAATAATAGTTATACTGGGGGTCACTGTTCTCATGAACCTTCTAAATGGTTTTTATAAGATAGATTTAATGTTAAGTGTAATGATGATGGTATATATAAAATCTCTTTTTTAAGGTATAAGTTTTAGGGCTAAATTATTTCTTCTTTGGCACATAGACACATATTTACAAAATGGATTTCATACTTAACACAATGTCTGATATACTACACAGAACCACTGCCTATATCACCATCCTTCTAACCAGCTAGCCATGACCCAATGAATGTTTGTGATTATCATGGGGAAAGACTTATACAAATAGAGAAAGAATTCTCTCTTGGAAGAGAGAATCCTAGGAACCAATCAACCTCCTGCAGAATCTCCAGAGTAAAAAAATTTCTGACAAAAAATGGAATCCATTTGCCATATGGATTATTTCCATCTTAGGCATGATATTTAGGTAATGTCTACTCTTTTTCACTTGGTTCTGATGAGATCAACAAAGCTACTAGTTCTGCAAATTGTAAACCTCACTAAAGGATAAAATTATCCATATCACTTGTCAAGCTACATGGCAAGGAAACAGTTTTCAGATGTAAATGTTAACTTTCTTTTTCGTCTGAGACATTTTCTCTCTGTATCCTCTACATTGCATGCACTCTCTTAAAAACACAGAAGATGTGCCCATTTGAAAAGTGTTCCTGGCCACCATTTTGTTTATAAAGATTAACTGAATCACTAAGTTCACTAAAGATATTTGCTCAAATTCAGTAAAATCCTCTAAGAACTGTCATAGGACAAAAGGACAGAATGACAAATAAGCAGTCAACTTAAAGACTATACTTAATTTGGTAAATTTGATTTGTAGTATAAACTAAATATTATAAGTTGTATTTGTTGTTAATTTAATAAACAATTTTTAATAGGGAATCTTATATCAGTAGCATTGCAATTATCACCTGAAATATTTAAGTCTGTTTCTATTATATACAATCCTTACCCTCCATAGGGTTACAGTTTAAGATGATAGTAATTCTGGGGTGACAGAATTTCAGGTCACAGTTTATATCAATACCTAAAATGAATCAGTCACTGTCACTAATAAAAGTGCAGATTAGCCAACAAGTTAGAGCTTGGAATTTGCAAGGTAATGATCCTGTAAATTTAGCCTTATTTACATTATATTTGGAAGCCATTATGGAAACAAATGGACCTGGATAGAATTTAGGCCTGGCATGTGAGTCTGGACAAGTTATTTATTGCCCCATGACTTACCTATCTAGAGAATAGTGCCCACTTTAAGGTGTTGTGAGAAATAAATAAAGCTAATGCGATTGGTATGGTACCTGACACATATATATGTTCATTGCTGAAATGTTGTTTTATTTTTAATTATTTCAGAGGATTTGTATTCTTAATAACAGATTATAGGGACCTTAATTTTCTTGAGGATATACTTAAAAATACAAAGATATTTTGTTTTAGATATTTGTTAGGTAAAAGTATTTAAATGGCATAGAAGTGTAAAGATGAAAAAGAAAGAAAAAAGTGAACAAATCAAGAACTCTTTTTTAAAGTATCTCTTAGATGCATATCGAATGAGTTTTACTTACAAAGTTTTATAGTTGGACCTCAGAATCCTCAAGCTTTGCATTTGTAGATTCAACCAATGGATACAAAGAGACAATACCAGTTTGATGCATCTGGGGACTTTGGTATCTGTGGAAGCCCCTGGAATCAATCTCCCTGTGGATATTGAGGGAAGACTGCTTTTTATATAGTTTCACTGGTTCAGTGGATCTGCTTTGCTCTTTTAACCTGCTGCATAGTATTCTATGGTGGACATAAAGGGATCATTCTCCTAGGGAATGAAGCTGTGTTATGTCCAATTTTTTAAAACAGGCATTTTTGTTTTCCAAACATTTAGAATTTGTTTTTCAAAATCTAAAATAGAAACCCCAATTTCTCTGAAACCTTTATTTTTCCAGTGAATAAAATATAGTCAAGCCACCTACAGAATCATAACATCATAATTATTTGCTGTACCTTTCAGGGAACTGTATGATTTGGCCAAGCTATGATCTGAATGTTTGTGCACCCCACATTCTTATGTTGCAATCATAACCCCAAAGATGATGGTATTAGAAGGTGGGATTTGGGGAGGTACTTAGGTCATGAGAGTGGCACCCACATGAACAGGACCAGTGCTCCTACAAAAGAGACTCCACAGAGCTCACTTACCCCTTCCACCTTGTGAGCACACAGCTAGAAGATGCCACTAACGAGGAAGAAGGCTCTAACCAGAAGGTGACCATGCTGTTGCCCTGACCTTAGACTTCCCAGCCTCCAGAACTAGACAACATAAATCTCTGTTGTTTGTAAGCTGCCTAATTTGTGATATTTTGTTGTAGCAGCCTGAAATGACTCTCTCTTGCTATAGAACATCATTTATTAACAAAGAGTATGTTTTAAAAACATGTTTCTAGATTTCTTTCCCCTTTGAAAAATGCACTAAATATCATTTATTGAGCATCTACTTCATGTTTAGTGCCCCACCCCCACCTGCACACCATTTCTGATATAGTTAAGAAACTTTAGAGACTGGTTGAGGTCACATTTGAACTCAGGACTCAAATCCTTTTTAGTCTTTCAGCACACTAAGTAAAAATGGTCAAATGAGGAGAAGGCAATGGCACCCCACTCCAGTACTCTTGCCTGGAGAATCCCATGGACGGAGGAGCCTTCTGGGCTATAGTCCATGGGGCTTCGAAGAGTTGGACACGGCTGAGCGACTTCACTTTCACTTTTCACTTTCATGCATCATTGGAGAAGGCAATGGCAACCCACTCCAGTGTTCTTGCCTCGAGAATCCCAGGGATGGAGGAGCCTGGTGGGCTGCTGTCTAGGGGGTCGCACAGAGTTGGACATGACTGATGTGATTTAGCAGCAGCAGCAGTTAGATCAAATCACAAGGATTTATGTAGCACAATTAGTATATACTTAAAAAAAAAAAAAGAAAAATGAAATCTTGATTATATACCATCACAGTCCTGTAAGCAGAATATAAACTTCTGGCTTCTAATTGCCTCACGCTACTCTCCTGTGCATGATGCGTGGGGCTTCCTTGGCGGCTCAGAGAGTAAAGCATCTGCCTGCAATGCAGGAGGCCTGGGTTTGCTCCCTGGGTCAGGAAGATCCCTTGGAGAAGGAAATGGCAACCCACTCTAGTACTCTTGCCTGGAAGATCCCATGGACGAAGAAACCTGTTAGGCTACAGTCTATGGGATCGCAAAGAGTCAGACACGACTGAGCAACTTCACTTTTTCTTTCACTCTCCTGTGCAATATTCTCCAATGGCTTCCCAATACTTGAAAAGTAAAATCCAGTCTTTACATGATGCTGTACATTGCCTGTGTGATTTGACCACTCATCAGCTATCGCTTGCTTAGCCCACTTGACTAGGCATTCTGGCCTTTATGAAAGTTCCCACAATATGAGGAACGTCCAAGCCTTTGTATTTGTTTCCCTGTGCTTGAACTCTTTCTCACAGGTCTGTGCAGAGCCTGCTTCCTCACTTCTTTCAGGTCTCTGTCAGGGGTCACCTCCTCTGCAGAGGCCTTATGNAGGTCACATTTGAACTCAGGACTCAAATCCTTTTTAGTCTTTCAGCACACTAAGTAAAAATGGTCAAATGAGGAGAAGGCAATGGCACCCCACTCCAGTACTCTTGCCTGGAGAATCCCATGGACGGAGGAGCCTTCTGGGCTATAGTCCATGGGGCTTCGAAGAGTTGGACACGGCTGAGCGACTTCACTTTCACTTTTCACTTTCATGCATCATTGGAGAAGGCAATGGCAACCCACTCCAGTGTTCTTGCCTCGAGAATCCCAGGGATGGAGGAGCCTGGTGGGCTGCTGTCTAGGGGGTCGCACAGAGTTGGACATGACTGATGTGATTTAGCAGCAGCAGCAGTTAGATCAAATCACAAGGATTTATGTAGCACAATTAGTATATACTTAAAAAAAAAAAGAAAAATGAAATCTTGATTATATACCATCACAGTCCTGTAAGCAGAATATAAACTTCTGGCTTCTAATTGCCTCACGCTACTCTCCTGTGCATGATGCGTGGGGCTTCCTTGGCGGCTCAGAGAGTAAAGCATCTGCCTGCAATGCAGGAGGCCTGGGTTTGCTCCCTGGGTCAGGAAGATCCCTTGGAGAAGGAAATGGCAACCCACTCTAGTACTCTTGCCTGGAAGATCCCATGGACGAAGAAACCTGTTAGGCTACAGTCTATGGGATCGCAAAGAGTCAGACACGACTGAGCAACTTCACTTTTTCTTTCACTCTCCTGTGCAATATTCTCCAATGGCTTCCCAATACTTGAAAAGTAAAATCCAGTCTTTACATGATGCTGTACATTGCCTGTGTGATTTGACCACTCATCAGCTATCGCTTGCTTAGCCCACTTGACTAGGCATTCTGGCCTTTATGAAAGTTCCCACAATATGAGGAACGTCCAAGCCTTTGTATTTGTTTCCCTGTGCTTGAACTCTTTCTCACAGGTCTGTGCAGAGCCTGCTTCCTCACTTCTTTCAGGTCTCTGTCAGGGGTCACCTCCTCTGCAGAGGCCTTATGGTCTCCCTGACCATTCTACCCCCACTGCTCCACTCTGCTCCCAACGTGTCCCTCCCTCACGTCCCAATATGGATTTATGCTTTACTTGGTATCTCTTGGCTGCTGGCCTCCTTCAGGAGAATGTAAACTACCAAAGACAGGGGCTTATTTCTCTGTACGCACACACCTATAATGGAGCCAGCTGCAGAGTAAATACGCAGGGAGCTTTTGCTGGGAGAAGGAATATGTGATTGGCTCAGTCTGTTTTGGCCTATTTACTCTCTAGTATATATACACACACACATATATATATACACATACATATATGTATGTGTTTTTTCAGAATTAAGGGAACCCACACCTTACCTCTGGCCATGTATATTGTGTATATTCTTGGAAGCACAGTATTTATAGATACTGGTTTGAAGATTAAAACATAAGTAAATATGCCTGCACCTTTATTACTTCTGAATTTTACTAAAGGATCTATATTTTTTAATTGAAGTTTTAGTGAAACATTAAATTTCAGAAAAATGTATAAACCATAAGTGCTGATTTTTACAAACTGTGCAACTGTGTGACTACCACTCACATCAAGAAAAAGAGTATTACCAGCACCCAAGAAACCCACTCGTGCTCCCTACGTCATTAGGTAACTCTCTACCAAGGGTACCATGATCGTGGCCTCTAATAATGTAGATTAATTTCACTTATTTGTCACATATCTTAATTTTAATAGTCATTTAAATTCTCTCTCTCTCTTCTCTCTTCTCTCTTTTGGTGCCTGTTCCCCAAGGTCTTGGAATCCTTTTATAGTGAAAAAGTTAATTAAGTTCTTTAACATCTCTTACTCTTTTAATAGTTTTGTAGGAGTAAAACTGAAAGCCTCTTAGTAATTCTCAATAGACAGGAAATTCGAGCAATGAGCCGAGAGTTGAATGCATTTGATCTATGAAATGTTTGGTCTCAAAGTACTCAGGGAATAGCAACTTTTTGTACGTGTCATTTTAAAGATAAACAATATTTAGCAGAATATTGAGCAAAATGATGTAATATATCAGTAATGGTAATATATTTAGGAAAACATATACAGCCCAACAATGTACTTTAAAGAGATGAAAATTATCTGAAAAATATGATTCATGGTTTTAATACCTTCCAGGAAAAAATTGTGGAAAACATAGGGGAAAGTGATAATGAATTCATGTATTTAAAAGGTGGTAGTACATTTCAAGAGTGTTTTCATGGAAATTACAGTGTTGCTCAAGAGAATCCATTATAGGATTTAAATTTTTTTTAATATGTGTTGCTGATTCATTTATGATGGCTACTGCACAGTTGGCATTAATATCAATATATCCTTGAATCCTTTCTGTAAGAATCTTATTTTTTTTTTTTTTACTAAGATCGATTATTTGAAGCCAAACATACTTTATATTAAAATGTATCACTTATAATGTAAATTTATACCATTTGTATCTTTAATCTTTGGAAGCTCCTGTATTTGAATAGACAGTGGTACTGTCTGACCACCTTGCATGATATTGCCGTGAGATAAAACCTGTCTTGCTAACAGCAGCCTGTATGTTTATCATGTGGGGGTGGTAAGAGGGGCAGATGGTCTCAATTTTGGTCATTCTCTTTTTTTTAAGGTTACTCTTCGGGGGAACTCATTTGCACTTTTGATTCAAGCAATTTACCATGTGGAAATATACCATAGGTTAAATTACCATTAAAGCAAATATACCATGTGGAATGGGCAGTGTGTTTCAGTGAAATGATGTCAATGAGGCATCAAGTCTGGGAAGTGGTACTTTCAGGTGGTTGAAGAACCAGAGAGATGGTTCCCTCTAGAATATAGACCTTAGGGCCCATGAGAATCACTGATTGCTGCCTCCCCCACCCAGGATTTCTGTGCTTGAGAGTTTGTGGTTCTAGTTCTGACAAGTTTCCAGGTGACGCTGACACTGCTGTTCCAGGGACCAACTCTGAGAATCACCATCGGAAAGATAGAGAGATACAATGCAGAGAATGGTGGGTTAACCTCAGATAACCCACTTAACTTANGGGCTGTAGAGCACATAACTGTGGCACACGGGCTTAGTTGCTCTGCTGTGTGTGGGATCTTCCCAGATCAGGGATTGAACCTGTGTCTTCTGCACTGGCAGATGGATTCTTTACCCCTGAACCACCAGGGAAGCCCCCTGAGCCACTTCACATCAGCTGACCTCCTACCCTCTGTGGTGGTGAAGAGTGCTGGAGATTGAGTTCAATCTGTAGCTAATGATTCAATCAGTTATGTCTGTGTAGTGAAACCACAGTTAAAAACTCTGGACATGGAGCTCAGTGGAGCTTCCTGCTTGGGGCACACATTGATGTACCAGGTGGGTGACATGCCCTCATTCCATCAGAACATAGCACAGAAGGTCTATATTCAGGACCCTCCCAGGCCTTACTCTGTTTGTCTCTTCAATTGGATGGTCTTCATTTGTTTTTCAGTAGCAAAATTGTCATAAGTGTAGTGCTCTCTTGGGTTCTGTGAGTCATTCTAGTGAATTGAATTACCTGACCTAAGGGAGCCATGGGAACCCCAAATTAGTAGCCAGTTGGTTGGCATGCTGATGGCCTGGGGACTTCTGAAATGTGATTGGTATTTGCAGTGAAGCAGTTTTATGGAGGACTTAACCCTTAACTTACGGGATCTGTGATGACTCTCAGTGGTTAGCCAGAATTGAATTTCAGTACACCAAGGGAGTCAGAACATGAAACAACAAAAGACTCTGGTGTTCTGACTCCCAGCCCTAGATTCTGGTATATTCTATCTGCCCTGAGAGCAGGGATACATGTTCCAGTTGTTATAGTCCTACCCTGGCATCTTGCACAGTGTATCACAATACTCACAGTAGTTGCTTAATACATGTGGTGCAGTATAGAGTTAGACCACGGACTAATACAAACAAGTGAACAATTTATACTGAAGCAAAAAGAGAAAAAAATGACATAGTTAACAGATTTAATACACCTGGTTGGAAACGATTGGAACCTGGTTATACCACACTTACTGTGTCTCAATATGTATTCCATTATGCATTTCTGCTTAGTATTTCTGTTTCTTTGGTGTATACTCCTCAAAGAGATATAACAAAAAATATTGAATGCATCATGAGTAAAGTTCAGGATTGGAATTCAATTCTTGGTTTTCTGGTCTGAGAAATGATCACTCAAAATTGTCAGGTTGGGGGATATGAGCTCAGTCATGCACTTGATCTTTTAGCCGGTGAGATTGTACTGAATTGAAGTGTCTGCCTCCGGAAGTCAGCCACCAGAGAATCGCTCCAAAGAAGCCATATATTCCAGTACCATGCCTCAAGTTCAAGATTCAAAGGATATCCATTTCTTTTTAGGAACCTCCAGGGAGATTTCACAAGCTACCAAAATTTCTTTCAATTCACTGGTTTTCCAGATATGAATCATCCTTAAAAAAAAAACAAAACCTCTTGTTTGTATCTTAAAAATCTTCCTTGGCTTTTTCCTTTATCTTTTCCCCCTTCTACTTTTTTATTTCTCTTCCTCCTCCTCTCTTTTTCTAAATTCTCTTCCACACCCTTTCTTGCTTCTGTTTTCCTTTCAGCTGTTGTCTTTTTCTTCCTCAGCTATGCTCAACACTGCTCCACTTGATTTCTGTTTATATGCAGACTCCTTTTTTTGTTTCACCATATGAAACACACTCTCTAGGTTCTAGGACAGCTGTTGGGATCCTTCCTGTATTGTCATAATTGTGGCTTAATAGGTATAAAGGAATATTATTCCAGTTTGCAATTGGCATTTGTTTCATTGGCAAAAAACTAGAACCTGGCCCAGGTCAGTACCATGCCATTAATTCTCCAGTGCATGGAGAACCTAAGCCTGGATCCAGATGAACTGCTTTGCTAGGTAAATTATCCGCATGAAGTTTGCATGTGGTCTGACAAAAACAGTAAAAAATACATAATAATCACACATTTAAAACCAATTAAAACTTAATAAAGTATTCACAGAGGGATAGAATGTTTTTAAATCACAGATTCTGTCTCCATAGGTATCATGAGAGGGAGTTCCACTGGGCATGTGGCATTTACAAGTTTTGATTGGCATTTCCTTCTTTGTTGAAAAGCGAACCTAGCTCAGTTTGCAGCAAATATGACAATAGACTGTGCAAATGTATGTCTAAAATGCAGCTCTGTGGGGGTTAAACATTCAAGCTTATATGAGACAGCATCAGTTTCAGGTCAAAGTGCTGTTCTTAAATGATCAGTATAGAAGAGAAAAAAAGGCATTGGAGTGACCTTGCTGAGGGTCTAAAACTGCACTGAAGCCTTTTCTGCATGATTAAGTGAGCAGAATCTTAGATTAGCTAAAAGCAGTGCAGAAACATAATGAGTTCACTTATTTTGGAGCATTTAATAACAGTTATAGACAGTTATGTGATCAGGCGGAGTTATGACTTATTCATTCTTTCATTGCTATTAAAATTACTGCATTTGAGGTTTTTAAAGTCATTGAAATAAAAAAAAGTCTGATTTATGTTAGGAGAATTTAGCTTGCCCTTTGGTCTCTCAGTTTTTAAATGATATAATTAGACTTTTTAAAGACCATTCTAAAAGCATTATTAGCATTTTGTATAGCGGAAAGTAAATGCATGTTTTGTGGATAGTTTAATTTTAAAAGGGATAATAATACTTGATTCAGACAGTGATATTAAAGAAAGATTTTTTGTATGAAATTTCTCAAAAGGCAATTGTATAATTTTAGTAATAGACTATACAAAATATGTGTGGATTTTGCTGTGTGTACACACAGTTACTCTCTTTCTAATGCACTCTCTAATTTCATTTTGAATGGACATTAGAAAGACATGGAAATAATACAACACAGCTTTCTTCCCATTTGGGAAAGCAAGGATGGGAAGGGAAAGTACCAGAGGATGTATTAACTCATGACCTTTAGCATATTTCCTCTGAAATTACAGAGCCATCTATCAGCCTGGGGATGGGGCGAAGCTTGCTTTAATCATAACAAAGGGATATGCAGGTGGTTTGAATTAACAGTAAACAACAATCATTAATAAATCATTTTGGAAGAATATGGAAATATACTGGATGCATCAACATTTTAACATGATTCTGCTTCTTAAACTTTTCTTACTATTTCATTGTATGCAAATATCATCCTTTGTCTAAATGATTCCAAATTAGACATTACTTTCATTTCAAGTGGGTTACTGCACTATGCATAAAAGAGCAGAGAGAAAATATATCTCCCATGAAACTGTGAAATAAAGTGCTGATTTTAGGTAGACACCACAGTTGGATTATTCAATATATACATCTCTGCTGATAAAATCCAACTGACTGCAATCGCCTTAAATAACAGCTATTTGTGCCACATGTGTGTTCTGTAAACAGTTTGGGTATCTCTTTGGGACGCTCAAAATGCTGTACTACAAAACACTGTACTATTAAAGAGGACTTCCCTTGTGGCTCAGACAGTAAAGTGTCTGCCTACAATGCAGGAGATCCAGGTTCGATCCCTGGGTAGGGAAGATACCCTGGAGAAGGAAATGGTAACCCAGTTCAGTACTCTTGCCTGGAAAATCCCATGGACAGAGGAGCCTGGTAGCCTATAGTCCATAGGGTCGCAAAGAGTCGGACATGACTGAGTGACTTCACTCACTCATACTGTTAAAGGGGGCTTCCCTGCTGGTGCTATTGGTAAAGAAACTGCCTGCCAGTGCAGGAGATGTAAGAGACACAGGTTTGATCCCTGGGTAGGGAAGATCCCCTGGAGGAGGGCATGGCAACCCACTCCAGTATTCTTGCCTGGAGAATCCCATGGACAGGGGAGCCTGGCAGGCTACAGTTCATAGGGTCACACAGAATCAGACATGACTGAAACAAAGACATACGCTATTAAAGACAGAAATTGAAAAACACTTTGATGAACTCAAAGAAGCCCTTAAAATAGCCAGTAATGGAGGATTATTCAGCCTTACGGAAAAACAAATGGTCCAGCTTGTATATCTGTTCAAACATGACTACATGTTTATGAGTACGTTACACATGCTTGTTATGCCTCCCTCTTTTATCTGAATGTAGTCATATTTAATTATTGAAGTTTGCCTTCCACATGTGTAACCACCCTCTGGGAAATGAGTCCTTAGTTGAATCCACTGAAACAGCCCAGTGATTAGTTCTGTCTAACTTTTTTTTTTTTTTTTAACTGACAGGAAAAGGTGTCACTCAGTTTACAGGAAGGGAAGGTCAGGTTATTTGAGTGGAAGCTGAGGGGTCAGAATTGGAAGCAGCAGCCTCTAGTGACTTCACACCACTGGTGGTGTTTGAAGAGGCTGCTCTGAAAACAGTTTCCTGACAGTGATGTCAGCATCTACCTGAATCATTTCCAAAGGGACAGAATGGACTGGAAACATGAAAACCCATCAGTCCCACTGACAGGGGCCGATGATATGTGGGGCAGTGGTTCTTGGGTGGCCTCCAGCTCATGCAGTGCAGATTTTTGTCCACTAGAGACTGATCTCTGCCCAGTAAACATGTCGCTTAAGGTTTCACAGTGAAGACTTGAACTATGGTCTCAGAGGTGAGAGGCTAGCGTTTCATCCACTAAGCCATTTAGCCTTTTCCTTTGAAGGAAGATTGATTTTAAAAAAGCTATTAACCTTCAGTGATTTATCTCATCAGATCATCTTCATTTTCTTCCATTTATAATAAGACTATATTATATAGTTTTATTCTTCAGTTAATTCAACGAGACTGTATGAAAGGGAAATACATGAGAAACATAAAGAAGGCAGAGATAATAGAAAATTATCAGCAACACTGAAATGAAAATGTTAACAGGGGAAACAAAAGAAACTGTGCAAATGTTATCGCAGATCTCAGAGATGCAATCACATGAGATATAATGGTTCTATGTAACCCAGTTTTACAGAAAAACTTTCCATGTGTCACACTGATTCTAGGGCCATACACCATGCTAATGTCATAGGCACTGCCTCCTTTTTCCATTGGAAAGACAAAGGAGACAGGTTTCATATTTTTGCAGTGACTAGATTATAAGCTAAGGAAACCAGTGGTAATTAATTCACATAGAGCATATATTCAGAGGTGCATAAGAAACAGCAATTTTCAAGGAAATTGCAATAAGACACATTCTGTTCTGAGCCTGAAATTAGAGTTTATCTATTTTTAGTGAAAAATGTGGAAAAACGTGTTAAGCAGTAACTTATTCTGCTGCCTTATCCTGAATCCCTTTAAAGTGAACCAGGAAACCAGTCACTTTCTGTACTGAATCACATTTGATTTATTGCATTATATTGATTGAGTTTCTACTTTGGAAAAAGTGTTATATTTTGTGAAAAATATGTTAGCATTAATGACTCATTCATTCTCCATAGCTTTATGACAGACATAAATTTACATTTCTTCTGTGGTACCTGATAGTAAAGGAAGTTCTGCCATTTTCTTCTTTTTTTTTTAATACATCCTACCAGGTTCAGTGAGAAAGGAGGGTGCAAGAACAGGAGAGTCTGTTTTGAGGAATAAGGGCTCTCCCCCACCCTCTAACCTAATTTGCCTCACCCCCACACTCAGATAAGTACACTAAAAGCCAAACTGGANAATACATCCTACCAGGTTCAGTGAGAAAGGAGGGTGCAAGAACAGGAGAGTCTGTTTTGAGGAATAAGGGCTCTCCCCCACCCTCTAACCTAATTTGCCTCACCCCCACACTCAGATAAGTACACTAAAAGCCAAACTGGAGGCTTATGATAACATCTCAGTGTTTGACAAGGCTAAGCAACAATAGCCATCAGTCTGACATTTTGAGGGATTATTTAACACTCATGGTTGAAACTCCTTTTGTTTCAGGTATTGTTAGATTATAGTTTATTTAAGTTGGTATTTGGGCAGGTGAGACTACCTCAACAATGGCAAGTTCTGACAACTTGATTCTAAGAAAATCGAAGAAGCTGAGCTTTACAAGCTCTTGTTCTGTGTTTCCTGAACTG
Source organism: Neotragus pygmaeus (assembly GCA_006410875.1). NCBI lineage: Eukaryota > Metazoa > Chordata > Mammalia > Artiodactyla > Bovidae > Neotragus > Neotragus pygmaeus. Next base: position 967,818 of record SJYV01004965.1, read on the forward strand.
GTCAGTAAAGATACCATGTAAGAAGTTTAGAAACTGGAGAAATAAAGGACTAGAAAAATATTTGTGGTAATGAAGTCACCTTTCTATGTTTTTTGAATAAATGAAAATGATGACAAAATAACTGTCTGATAGCTAGTTATACATCCCCTTGTTAGGTGTTTGACGATACAAAATGACTAAGCTTAATGCCTCTTCTCTCATTTTTTTCAGTACAGTTCTAATTTCCTCAACTCACTGTAGTTAAATACAAAGACATCTTTTAATTGCTTTTCCTTATCTGGACACAGGATGAGATGGTTGGATGGCATCACCGACACAATGGACATGATTTTGGGTAAACTCCGGGAGTTGGTGATGGATAGGGAGGCCTGGCGTGCTGCGGTTCATGTGGTCACAAAGAGTCAGACACGACTGAGCAACTGAACTGAACTATCTGCATTAACTCTGGGATTAATATTTGCAAAATGAATTTTGATGGGAACTTGAGAAGCAGGGTTGGTGTTAAAGGTGAAGGAAATTACAAGAAGATAAAAGTAAGTGATTCTTGGAATTCAAGTGTGATTCGGCTTTGCAGAAGTGAAAAGTTTTGAGGTTAAGAAGCGAAGGAGAATAAGGAAGATGACTGTTGCCCTTTACTCTCAACTTCTCTTTGATTCAACTCAATTGTGAAGAGAGAATTCTGAGTTGTGATCTATTGTTTCTCTGTCTCTTACCTAGATTCCTTAGTGTGCAGAATTCCAGCAGTTCTGCCCATCTCTTGACCCAACTCTACACTCACTGAAATATCCATTCCTGTTGGATTTTCTGAGTGTGATCTTTCCATGATCNTAGCTTTAGATGGATAACTGACAGGATGAATCAAATATACAATGTGACCAAGAGCAAAAGTCACTCCAGGTGGACACTGTACATCCTTGAAAGGTTTCCAGTAACAGTCCCATCAGACTTGAGAACAACTTCTCCCTAGTAAGGTGATCCTAATAACCGAAATTACTGATCTCTCCATTTGATCTGTGATAGCTAAATTTTGGCCAGTCTTTAAATTATCCTCCCATGTTTCAGTCCTCACTCTCCAGCCTTCAAAAATGACGATTGTCAGCTCTCATGCTTGTAATACAAATTGACCATGCTTAAAATGAAAGGTTATTGATGGAAATTAAGAATTGCTTATGGCAGCACAAAAACCCATGCTCAAAGACAGGTGCAAATAAATGATGATATAAGAGCCTGGAGAGCTCGACTGTTTATCTGAAACAGCTCTGCAAATATTGCCTGTGGAAGTTTATTTTTCACCTGGCCTTTACATGTTCCTCTTTTATGGGCATGGAAAGTGAACATTAGGTTAAGAGAAGTAATAAAAAAAGAAAACAAAACTATAAACCCAATTAATTAAAGGTTTGTCTTTGACTGTAAGTGGCAGATGTATTTGTGCAGGATGATTATGTCTCAGTTACAAAGGCATCAACGTGATATTCTGCCTGTGCTTTCAGCGGCTTCTCAGGTAGAGTGAATTTGTAAGTGCTAAGCACACAAATGAGATGTACAATTTTCAGTGGTTTCCAATCAGATGTTTAAACTTGGTGCATAAAAATAACCTCATCAGGGTAATTTTTTCCTCTCAACAAAATGAAACAGAAAAACTTAACTGTGGAAATAATGGTTAGGTTACCACATTCAGATGATTAAGCATCATTGCTTTTGTTGAAGTTCTAGCCTCTTTAAAAATGCAGAAGCAAAAATCTTAGACTATCACATGTATTTCTTTCAACTGATTTGTAACTTAGTTAGAATCTAGAATTCAGAGGTTTTTATTCTTGTTTTCCTAATTCCCATTTTCTTATAGCATTTTCCAAGGGCTTACCAGTTTCGTACTAGTGGTAAAGAACCCACCTACAAATACAAGAGACATGAGACATGGATTCGATCCCTGGGTTGGGAAGAGAAGGAAATGGCAACCCACTCCAGTATTCTTGCCAGGGAAATCCCATGAACAGAGGGGCCTGGCAGGCTACAGTCCATGGGATCGCAAAGAGTTGGACACAACTGAGGTGACTTAGCACACTATAGAATTTTCCAGCTTCCACTTGCTTGACGCAGCCTGTGCCCTTTAACTCTCAATAATTAACCTCTCAAAGAACATGGCCACCTCCACAGCAGCACATACACCTCTCCATCCCATGACTACACGGATTCTGTGGCTCTGAGAGCCACTCTTGGCTTCACTCAGCCACTGTCCCACGCCCAGCTTCAGCGTGGACATCTTTGTGTGCTTTCCTCCCCAACACCTCCATGATGCAACTTTCTCTTCAGACAGTGGCTGCACTGTGCTTGTCTCCTTCATTGTCTGCTTTTTCTTCCTAGCTTCACATTCCCTCCCCATCCCACAGTTTTATGATTTCACCCAGTCACTTTACAGAGATTGTTCTTTTCTTTTTTTTTTCCTTCCAAAAGTCACTAATGACCTACTTGTCAAACCCAGTGACTCCTGCAGAACTTCTGACAATTTTGACCATCACTCTTTCTTGTTCTCTCTCTCTCTTTTTTGACTTTCTGACTTCACAATGCCTTCACCCTGTTCTCTTCCTATATCTGAAATGCTGACAGTAGCTTGCTGGTGAATATCTGACAACTGTATCCCTGAAGGGAAACAAACAAACAAACAAACAAAAACCTCTGATGTGCAATGCTTTCTGATTTCTATGGTGCAGATACTCTCACTCTGGTCTATGGTTTCATTTCAAATGACCAACATAAAATCACTGAATGCAGAATTGACAAGAGATGTGAACAGTTATGTCTTCAACTGATTTAAGTCAACTCCAGCGTACTACCAACTCTTTGTCTCCTTTTATTAGCTTGCTCCTCAAAATAGGAGTTCTCTGAAAGTGTGGTTTCCAAGTTGAAGTGCATGTATTCCATGGGTTCTACAAGATAATCTATTGGAGTGTGAAAGTAATATATTAGAAATTATACTTAATTTTAGCTTTGTTTTCAAATGTTTATCTTATGTGGGTTTTATTATGTAAGTATTACATTAGAAAATTATACATATATATATGTATGTTATATATATGTGTATGAATAACATTTATTAGAGTCTTACTATATGCTAGGTGTATGTTAGGTTCTTACTATAATTCTATAAGCACTGAAGTCCAAAATATTTAAATAGTTAGCTCAAGATGAGTTATAATTTTAGAGTAAGTAAATACAATACATTGATGATGCATCCTCATTTTTTAAATTGATGAATTAAAGAATCTAAAAGTTGTGGAGGTTGTAGCCTGAAGCTTGGCTTACTTTATACTCTGTTTACTCCTACCAGATTACCTCACATGCACTGATGGTTTTAATAAACATTCATAAGCATTTGATTTACATTTTTTTATCCAGTCCTGGAGAGTTTTAGACCTAAATTTCTAAACCTTCTGGTAGCCCAATATGTTGAAGAAGTAATGAGAAGACTTCAGGGCTCATGTATTGAGTTTTTTGCTAGTATAATTGATTCTAATTATAAACAAAGTTATATTTCCAGAAAAATGTCAAAAACATAACGTTAAAAGATATCACTTGTTGTAATACGTATTTATGTAAAACCATTTTGTAGGGTCCTAAAAAGTTAAATCAAATACATCGTGGCCTTCAGTTTCCTCATCTATAAAGCAAAAAAGTTGAATTTGGTGGTTTACTTGAAATATTTTTATCCTTGATTCCTAGTAATACCCTACTTTATTAGTGTTTTCAGCATAAGTTTCTGCCTAAGTTACCAATCAATAGCAATTTGCTGGTTTGTGGACTTACACACTTAATAAATGGAATTCTGATTTTCTTCACATTATCTCCTTTAAAAATGGATATATGTGTCTGTTACAGAAATGACCTCTGATTTCTGACTTGGAATTGACTCTTAATTTCAAAATAATGAGTTTCACATGAAAGATTATTTAAATATATGTTGGCAAATATCCAGATTGACAGGTTTCCAAGAGAATTTTTAGTAAGCTACTTAGGAAAGAATGTAATGTACCCTTTGCACTCACTATAGGCATAAGGGAAATCTGTGTTTGTAAAACATTTGGTGATCACTAAGCTTTTGACACTTGCCTACAAACGTTATTGTATAATGGATATAGTCTCAAAAAGACAAAACTATTAAAACGTGATGGGGCAAGGGAACATAATATTAAGGGTTTATTTCACAATCTCTTGTTGGAGTGCCAACTAGTTGCAAAGTACTAGAGTTTTCTTAGTAATAGGTACTTTCTTTCTTCTTTACTCTCAGGCTTCCTATTTTCATTATAGCTTAATGATTCTTACTTAGAACAAGAGCATTTATGACTCCAGCAAAGATGATTTTGAAATAGAGACAGGTAAGACTTTAATATCGTGACATGTACTGGTTTATAAGATTTTGAGAAAATTAGTTCTATAATTTCTTAATTTTCATTTTGTAATATGAGAAATAGGGTAAAATGGCTTCTTTGCATCTAGATGATGTTTAATCCTTACAGATTTTTTTCACTTAGAAATGAATTGAGATTTTTCTTTATTGATATATCTAAACATTTTGAGGTACATGAATTAATCTCCCATTGCATATAGGTGAAGCCGATTATATTTCCAAGGTTATTTTTTAATCAACAGTTTAGGTAAATCCTGTTGGCTGTGAAGTTGAAAAAAATCCTTTTAGCTTTATATATATAAATTAGTGGAGAAGGCAATGGCACCCCACTCTGGTACTCTTGCCTGGAAAATCCCATGGACGGAGGAGCCTGGAAGGCTGCAGTCCCTGGGGTCCCTGGGGGTCGGACACGACTGAGCGACTTCACTTTCACTTTTCACTTTCACGCATTGGAGAAGGAAGTGGCAACCCACTCCGGTGTTCTTGCCTGGAGAATCCCAGGGACGGGGGCGCCTGGTGGGCTGCCATCTATGGGGTCGCACAGAGTTGGACACGACTGAAGCGACTTAGCAGCAGCAGCATATATATTAGAATATATATATATATATATTTATATGTCAGAGAAAATATTTGCTTTTAAAAATGACATTCTAACGATAAGAGAGCTAAATATACCAGGTCACCTCTGAGTAAATGTAAGTTATCAGAGCTCACTATCCATCTCCTGTAGAAGCTACAGTCTGTTCTGCATGCCCAGTTTATCCATTTATGAAAGAGAGAGAGGGGTAGCTGGAGAAAGATTTATGAAGGGATAGCCAACCATTCTAAGGAAGATCTTAAAATTCTACTGACTTTCTTTGCCACTAAAGCTGTGTGAAAGTTAATATTTTTAGTCCACAGAGACTTATGCAAATTATTTTTGAAGTCCTAGTCATGTGAGGTCATTTCCCTTGAGTGTCATCAGAAATTCTGATTTGTATTAGCTGGGATTCTCAAAGCTAAACTTATCCAAAATGGCTGAAATGTACCAGGGAGATGTTGTGTTCAGGAGATATATTTCTTAGAGGCAGAGAGAAGAATTTGATAGTTATTTTTAAAATTATGAAGATAGTACTTTCTTGTTTTATAAATCAAACAATATAAAAGTTTATAAAACCAGAAGTTCCATACGTCAGCCACTAGAGTTAACCAGTAATAATTGTCTTTTTTTTTTTTTAAACAAAAAATGGCGAATCTGCCCTTACTGTTGTATAACTTGCTTTTATTTACTTTGGAATATGTCACTAACATCTTTCCAGACTTATGCATATAGATCATACCTATTTATATACTTCTCTATAGAAGGGTATTTAGATTATTTCTAATTTTGGACCGTTACCAGCTATAATAGAAACTCTCCTTCTACTTTAAGGCTTTCATGCTGCTATTTATGAAGGCTTGGTGCCAGAAATAAGGTTGTTTAATTCATTTAACATCTTTACAGGTGATGTATAGAAGGACTTTATAAAACTTTTTCATTATAAGATCTTGATCTTCACATATAAAATAATCCTGGGTTAGAGACCAAGTGGAGCTCAGCTAGGCTTGGTCTTCAACACAAGAAGTGGTTATGTATTTCTTTGTTGGGTTTAATTGCCTGACAGTCTACAGCCAGCTTTATGAACCAAGGTAATGCATATCTGTGGAAATGAAAACCACTGAATCACTTATGCAAGTTTAATTTGGCCTTATGAATATTTTTAAACATCATTCAAAAGGAAACTATAAATAATCTTCCTTTAGTATAATCTTTCTCTTAAGGAAAATAATACACACCTCACAGATTGGGTATGTTATTGCCTGCTGCCATACCTGATTTATATCTGTGCTGTTTTGCATTTTTATACTCTGAAGACTATTTTGTGAGTTAATAAATTTGCATTGGCACATCTATATGCTATCACAGATAGTGGACACACTGCCCTAAGGCAACTGAGTGAAAATAAACCATGGAGAAATTAGTGTTAAGATTTGGGATGCAACAGTGTCACTGA
>SJYV01004965.1:976408-1065165 GCA_006410875.1 Neotragus pygmaeus
TTCTCTAGTTACATCCATGTTGCTGCAGATTTCATTATTTTTTATGGCTGAGCAGTATTCCGTTGTATGTATGTACCACATCTTTATCCATTCATCTATAAAGTGACTACATATTCTATTGCTTCATCTACTGGTTTAATAAAATGAGAATTGAAAAAGCTTGGGGACAAGAGAATTTAATACCAACAGTAGCTATGATTTTGCCACTGAGATCCTGAAAGTTATAAAGCAAGGAGATCAAACTGGTCAGTCCTAATGAAAATTAACCCTGACTGAAAGGACTAATGTTGAAGCTGAAACTCCAATACTTTGGCTACCTGATGTGAAGAACCGACTCATTTGAAAAGACCCTGATGCTGGTAAAGATTGAAGGCAGGAGGAGAAGGGGACGACAGAGGATGAGATGGTTGGATGGCATCACCGACTCAATGGACATGAGTTTGAGTTGGCTCCGGGAGTTGGTCATGGACAGGGAGGCCTGGCATGCTGCAGTCCATGGTGTCACAGAGTCAGACATGACTGAGCGACTGAACTGACTGACTGACTGATCCATTGAAAGGACTGATGTTGAAGCTGAAGCTCCAATACTTTTGCCCCCTGATGGGAAGAGCTGAATCATTGGAAAAGACCTTAGTGCTGGGTAAGATTGAGGGCAAGATGAGAAAAGGGTGCTTGAGGATGAGATGGTTGGTTGGTATCACTGACTGAATCGACATGAGTCTGAGCAAACTCCAGAAGATGGTGAAGGACAGGGAAGCCTGAAAGGCTGCAGTCCATGGGGTCACAAAGAGTTGGGCACAACTTAGCAACTGAATAACAACAACAAAATGCCAACAGATTGGAGTACTTATATAAAAACAAGTACTGATGACCAGTACTGATGACTTTTATATCTTCTTTCAGTAAAATTATTTCATCACGATGGTGATGTTTTATCTTTCTGTACTTGATGTCTGGGCACACTCAGAAATGTTTGGATGAACAGATACCAGTTTTTAATATCTTTTAGTTGTTCATTTTAGACCTTTTCAAAGAGCTAATTTTCAGCACATGTACAATTAAGACTTTGAGTTTCTGTTGGGGAGAGTTATAAGCAAATTGTTTCCAGTGCTTGCTCTTACCATTCCATATGTTGGCCCCCAATTAAGTACTGGTCAGGTCTCAACTGGGGCAATCAAGGCCCTTAGTAATTTTATTACTGTGCTCAAATGTAGAGAATTCATCAAATGGTCTAGTGGTTCTTTTTTTTTGATATGATATTTTTCATCTTGCTCTGCTTTCTACTTTCAGGGAGAGATTAAGATATTTTCTTAATAGTAACCACTTTATTCTCACCACACTCTCAAAACGAAGGAGCCAAATCTTTTCTCAGAACTATAGCAATAGTTTTTGAACTTCTCTGCCTTTTATCCTGTTTCTACAGTTACTGAATGCTCTTTATACAGAACTAACTTGTTCTATCACTCCCTTGCTTCTTTCCATGGCTTCCTTTTGCCCACGGGATAGAATTTGTACTCTGGTTGTGCAGGTAACGCCTGCTATGATCTCAATATTCTCCCAGCCTTTTCTTTCAGGAATACCCCTTTGCCTAAGAAATTCAGTCATAAGAGATTGCTGTGCATTTTCTTTCAAAAATACCCCTTCGCCTAAGAAATTCCAGTCATAAGGATTTCTCCAGGACTGTAACTTCCACACATCTTTCCTGAACACTTTCATCTAGAATACTTTCTTCACCCTAACACCCTAGCCCTGGGAAGCTGGTCAGTCAGTGTTTTGTGCTGAATTGTATCTGTGAGTACTGTAATAGCTCATTAACTATATTAGTTTAGATATCTATTTTATATTTCTGGGCTGAAAGTGCTTCATTGACAGAACTAAACTTATACATTTTTATATTGCCAAGTCTAATCTATAGTAGGCAATGCCTAGTTGGCCAAATAATTAATGAATAAATATTAATATATCCATTGCAACCAAAGGGAAATCAGACCTAGTTATCAGAGTCATAAAATTGTATTTTGTGTGTGTGTGTGTTTGTCTTTTTCTTTTGTCTTATTCTAAAAAGGATTTAAGTTAATGAAAAAATTGTGCATATTCATTCTAACAGGATAGTAAATAAACAATGGTTGACATTAGGATAAAATAAACTAAGATGAATTGTAAAATCATGTTTAGAGCTCTGAGTCTATTGTTTTAGCCACAATCAACTGTACCCTTAGTTACGGTGTTAGGAAAAGCAAAAAGTAGACTTGAAATTCTTCAAAGAGTAATCTGGGTCTTACTAAAGGATTGTGGGTTTAAAAAAATCAGCTTGACATAGAAATTAGAATATTTTGAAAGGAAATATCAAGCAGTGAAATTAAGTATAATTTTATTAAATTATACTTCAGTTAATAAGTATAAAATATTATACTTGTAGTTATATTTATAATACAAAATTTATCTAAATTTCAGAATTAATGCATTGTAGAATAATGGTATCTCATTGTTATTGCCAAAGGCCTGAGACTATACATGTATTATCATTGAATATTAAACTACAGCTCTTGGGGTTCTCAGGAAACTTTAGCTTAAAATTTTTAAACATATTCTGGAAGCTTGCCATCAAATATGGCATGAAAGACAAACTAGACATACATTCATTCAAGGAAATAAATTTTTCTTTGGCTAGGGGAGAAACAATAAAAGTTTGATTTTTCTTTTCCTTGGAACACAATTTTAGCTAGTTATCCATGCTATTTCATTGTTGTATTTTAAGACATTTAGGACCTTAAAATCTGAAAAGTTCAGATAAGCTGAAAGAAAAGAAACTGTGTGGAATTTGAAGGGACATCTAAGAATGAAAACCAACAGATGATTATAAAACACAGAGATTATTATATTTTATACAAAAAAATTTTGTTATAATGACAACTCCAAATGGTAGAATTTGTCCTACCATCAAATCTACATAATTGTACTTTATTCACTTGGAGAAGACTGAGCATCTGAACTTAATGTACAAAACTTAGGAAAAATGTAAAATATTTACATTTAATCACATTCTACCCACTTATCTAAGTTGCAGTAAGTTCAAGAGTAGTTAAAATATATACTGATCAGTGATTATCTTATTTGCATATACCCTTATTAAAATATTATTAATGTGATTGACTCTCAAGTAGAAGAAAGATACATATATCATGGGGGTATGATTGCTGCTTTCAGAAGAGATGATCAACCACATTTATTTAGTTTGTGCAGTTCAGAATTGAAAGGAGGCACAAAAATTAAGTGATACTCTTGTGAAAACCTCTAATTAAATTTCAGGCAAATATCTAGTGTGTTAAGAACCCTTGATCTCTTGGAAGTAGCACTAAACTTGTTTCTTTGTTGAGAGTTAAGGTTGATGTTCAAATATATATTCTAATTTCTGCTTATATAGTGAAAAATCTCTGATGAGATCAGTTCATCAGGCAATCATCAGAGTCTTCTGTCTTTTAAGAAAAATGTGTTTTATCTTTCCACATTTTGAGTTAAAGAACTTTTATGTTCACTCAGCTGTGGGAAAAGAAAATGGGAAACATATGACCAATTTATTTCCAAATTATGAGCAAAAGAAGGTTTTTAATTGGGGATTTTCAAGAAACCCTGCCTACAAAATTTTTCAGTAGATAATAAAGCTGATTCCTCCAGTGAATGCTAGCAAGGTTGTCAGCTGCCAGGTGTAGATAATAAGTTACTTTCTCCCTGTATCTTCTTTTGTCATCTCTTTTTCCATGTACTATAAATGAGAAGGAGAGATGAATTTGGTGGAGATGGACATCTGGACATGGGAAAGAGGAATTCAATACCACACTGAATTCTTTGGGTTGATTTTGATTATAATAGAGAGTGTTAGAGGCAGTAGCTGAAGTGCTTATTTAGTAGAGATTTTCCAAGACTATGGTTTTGGGGACAGCTTTAGGCCAAGCGAGTAAGTTTGGAATGCAGTTGTGAAGAAGACCCTTTCCACTGCTTGTGTACCATACCCATCATCTCCTGGAGAATGAGATGGTTCTGAGTGAAACCAGAAACAACCCACTAGCCATGGCCATTGGCTTGCTTACACTGAGTGGCAGCAATGGGAAAGCTTCTCTGAAAGTCTTTGAAAGCAGCTCACATAGACCAGTGGGAGCACAGCAACCTCTGAGAGAGTGCCAGCAGAGCCAACTGGCTAGGGTGTACAGAGAGCCTTGGGAGGCAGCATTTTCTGGAAATCACTATGAAATATTTGAGTACAAGGTTTAATGGATGTGTGTATATGCTCAGTCACTTAGTTATGACTGATTCTATGTGACTGGAATGTAGCCACTGAACCATCTGAGCCGCTATTTATAATGTGCTGTGCTTAGTTGCTCAGTCATGTCTGATTCTTTGCGACCCCATGGACTGTAGCCCACCAGACTTCTCTGTCCATGGGGATTCTCAAGGTAAGAATACTGGAGTGGGTTGCCATGCCCTCCTCCAGGAGATCTTCCCATCCCAGGGATGAACCCAGGTCTCCTGCATTGCAGGTGGATTCTCTACCATCTGAGCCACCCGGGAAGCCCACTATTTAGCACAGGATTTAATTAATCATGAATACAGACATGCAAATCATAAGTACTCATTGCTCTTTGTCATCTGTTCTTTTTATTTCTTTAAAAGTTGATGGAATGCTTAACTCCGTGGACATAAAGAAAATGTCTCCATTCTGGTATTCACTTTTGTTTGTGTTGTCCTTAACTCTTTTTCTGTATAGGATTCCATTTTTTTCCTATGCTGTCCTATAAAGTAATTATTTCCTTGGGTTATGACTTTCAATTTTAATTAAGAAATTTCTTAACTTTATAGTTGGAAATTTCTCAACTTTATAGTTGGAAATTTCTCAAAGTCAGACCTTATTAAATATGAAATATGAATTAACTGTATTTCTAAAGTTTTGCTTCCTTCTAATGCATTTTGTTTGGAGAAGGCAGTGGCACCCCCACTCCAGTATTCTTGCCTGGAAAATCCCATGGACGGAGAAGCCTGGTGGGCTGCAGTCCATGGAGTCGCTAAGAGTCGGACACGACTGAGCGACTTCACTTTCCCTCTTCACTTTCATGCATTGGAGAAGGAAATGGCAGCCCACTCCAGTCTTCTTGCTTGGAGAATCCCAGGGACGGGGGAGCCTGGTGGGCTGCCGTCTCTGGGGTCGCACAGAGTCAGACACGACTGAAGTGACTTAGCAGCAGCAGCAGCAACGCATTTTGTAAAATGTTTACCACCAACTCATCATTGTCCTGGGAATGGCTTCTCTGTGCTTTTGAGTTTCTTGAAGTCTGTTTTGTGTTTTGATCTGATGCCCAGTGCTCTGGATCTGCTGTTTTTTTCAGTTCACCTGTAGCAGGGAGTTCTGACTTTTCGTTGGAAAACCAACCTGTTGAATAACCTGTGCTGAAGAAGAATTTCCCTGCCTAAGATACAGACACCCTGATACTTCTCGTTTAACACTATTAAATGTCTTTTGTGGTCACAGACACACAAAGTTTTATAATTCCATTTCAAATACTCTGTCATGTGAGCTACACAAGATCTGTGGTGCAGATGTCCTTCCAGTTCTTTGATTAGGTCAGTGATATTATTTTAAAATAGCTATTGAAATTCAAAATAACTGCCAGGACTTATGAAGAAAGTGGCCTTCAGTCTTTCTTCCTATCACTGCTATGTGCATCAAGTCAGATCATCTCAGCTGGCTTGGTCACATCTTTGACCAGAGTGTAGTGCTCACTGCAAATATTTGTAGACTGGATGTAAGCAAGTCAATAACTTGCTTGCCATTGTGTATGATGAAAGACTGACTGTGGTGGTTAATTTTATTTGTCGACTGGACTGAATCATGGGGTGCCCAGATATTTAGCTAAACATTATTTTGGGGTGTGCTTGTGAGGGTTTCTGGATGAGATTAGCATTTGCATTGGTAGACTTGAGTAAAGCAGATCGCTCTTTTGTCCTGTGGTGTGCATCCTCCAAAGCCATCCTTTTTGAAGGCTTGAATAGAACAAAAATGCAGAGGAAGGGGGAACTTGCTGTCCCTCTGCCTGACTGAGCCGGAACTTCTGTCGTCTGTCCTCAGATTAGGATTTACACCATTGGCCCTCTCATCCTCAGAATTACACCACTGGTTCTCCTGATTCTCTAGGTTATGGATGAAGATCCTGGAACTTCTCAGCTTCTATAATCACATTAACAAATTCCTTTTAATAAATCTCTTTATGTCTGCATCTATATATTATGTGTACATATATAGATGCAGATATAAATAGATTTTTATCTTATTATAATATGTGTTATTGGTTCTGTTTCTCTGAAGAACTCTAATACACTGACCTGATTAGATCTTCTATCTTGGGTAGCATGGAAGTCACATATATAAGAGCATTAGGGCCATCGGAGTTGAAAATTGTCAAACAGTATCTTCATTGTGTCCAGGTTGCCTATCCTACTTACAGAGGTGGTACTTTACTGTAGTTTGATTTGCATTTTTCTATTAGTGATGTTAAGCATCTTTTAGTGTACCTGCTGCCAATTATATTATGTACTTGTTATGGGTTTGAGGAGCAGAAATGGTATGAAAAAAAGTTAGTAGGTCAGTAACAATAGGACAAATGTTAGCTATAACCTGAAAAGTTACTGGTCTAGTGTTTTTTTTTAATTTGTAATAAAAAGATGTTGTTTCATAATGACTGTGAGTTGTGAAAGTATCATAACCTCCCCAGTTGTCTTCATATAGGTGAGTAGATAGAGAATAATGGTCTCCTTTTCTAACATTTGATTGCTGATCTATAACCACTGATTAACAGGCCACTGTGATACATTACTGAGCACCTGATTCTCTCAAATTCACTTCCTCTTCATCCTTTTCATTCTTTTCTCCACACTAACTTCCCTTTCTAATGTCACTGCGGTGACACTCCAGTCTAAGTTTGAGCATGACTTTAGACTGAAAGACATTTTGAGCTTCTTACTGAAAAATCATAGAAAAGCAAGGCATTATCATCAACAAATAATTTTTATTTTATTTTTTATTATTTTGTACTGATAGGAGTAGCAAAAGACAAGAACATAAGCTAATGTAACCCCTATGCTTTGGTGTACAGTGAGTTCCCTACATACCTATGAACCTACAACTTGAGTACTTTTAAAGATGTGAACATGCATCTGGTTCCAGCAAGGACCAGTGCCATCAATGTCCATTGTGGATAAAATTGCAGCTTACCCTCCATCTCCTATTGCTGACCATCCTTCAGTTCTACCATCTCCCACCTCCTCTCCCTCTTCTAGTCAGTAACTTGTCTTGCCTGTTCATTCTTTTGTGTTTGTTTGTTACGGATTATTTCTGTGAGAAGCATTATAAACCTACTACAGTTCAGTACTATATAGGCCATTTTATTAGTTGGGTACTTAGGCTAACTTTGTTAGATTTATGAACAAATTGGACTTAAACACATGCTCTTAGAATAGAACTCATTTGTATGCAGGGGACTTACAGTATTTTTCTTAAAATGCATATTTAGAAGGTACTCTGGATATTGTGACCCTACTTATTTAACTTATATGCAGAGTACATCATGAGAAACGCTGGACTGGAAGACACACAGGCTGGAATCAAGAATGCAGGGAGAAATATCAATAACCTCAGATATGCAGATGACACCACCCTTATGGCAGAAAGTGAAGAGAAACTAAAAAGCCTCTTGATGAAAGTGAAAGTGGAGAGTGAAAAAGTTGGCTTAAAGCTCAACATTCAGAAAACGAAGATCATGGCATCTGGTCCCATCACTTCATGGGAAATAGATGGGGAAACAGTGGAAACAGTGTCAGACTTTATTTTGGGGGGCTCCAAAATCACTGCAGATGNTGGGAGTGTATATATCAAGTTGATGACCTCTGAGAAGGATTATAGAAAGAACAGGCTAGGAAGCAGGTGACTTCTACTCTTCATATTTCTATATCTTCTGGGTTTTTATAAGCTATAGAGAACATACTTAGATATTTTTATATAAAGATAATAAATATATTTCAGAGCCATTTCTGTTTGCTCTGGAAAATATCTAATAAGCTTTCTTTGCTTCCTTTTTCATCTAAAAATTGTCAACATAGTTCTACAGTCTATTTTGGTTCTAAGTATGATCAAAATTGATGGATAGAAGATTCAGATTCACGGGAAAGTCAAAACTCGGATATGCTGTCTTTCTTCAGTGACTTCAGTTTTCTTGATTATCCTTTTATCTATTTGGTCATGAGACATCAGAAGGTGTAGGAATAAGAAAAGCTTAAAGTGGGTATAGAACACTTAGATTTGAGTGGGAATCCCAGGTGGCTCAGTGGTAAAGAATTCACCTGCCAATGGAGGAGACACAAAAGACATTCAGTCCCTGCATCAGGAAGATCCCCTGGAGAAGGAAATGGCAACCTAGTATTCTTACCTGGAAAATTCCATGGAGAGAAGAGCCTGGTGGGCTACAGTTAATGAGGTTGCAAAGAGTCAGACACAACTGAGCATCTGAGCACCCATACACTTGTTATTCAAAGTATGAGCTATAGGACTCCACTTACTCTTTCCATTTCCTAGAAAGAGTCTATTTCTCTATTACGTGGTTTGCCTGGAATTAGCCTTACTTCCAGCTCCCACAGTGGTCTTGTAAGGCAATCCTCCCACCCTGATCAGCCGAGGAATAATGAAACCCAAACCAATCAGTACATCACGTTTCCATGGATAGCAAATAGCCCCAAGTGGGCATATGACTTAATCAGAAGCTTCCTTTTCACTTTGGCTGTAATGAAGACTGTCTGGGAGAGACTACTGTAAGGGTAGCTCGCTTGAAGCTGACATAATGAGGAGGGCAAAGATGAGAGACTGAAACTATAAGCCTCGGTGCCTTAAGCTCACACTACATTTTTTAGTTAAGTGCACCTATGAAGTGAAGTGACATCGCTCAGTCATGCCCGACTCTTTGTGACCCCGTGGACTATAGTTTACAATGTTCCTCTGTCCATGGAATTTTCCAGGCAAGAGTACTGGAGTGGGTTGCCATTTCCTTCTCCAGGGGATCNCTTTGGCTGTAATGAAGACTGTCTGGGAGAGACTACTGTAAGGGTAGCTCGCTTGAAGCTGACATAATGAGGAGGGCAAAGATGAGAGACTGAAACTATAAGCCTCGGTGCCTTAAGCTCACACTACATTTTTTAGTTAAGTGCACCTATGAAGTGAAGTGACATCGCTCAGTCATGCCCGACTCTTTGCGACCCCGTGGACTATAGTTTACAATGTTCCTCTGTCCATGGAATTTTCCAGGCAAGAGTACTGGAGTGGGTTGCCATTTCCTTCTCCAGGGGATCTTCCCGACCCAGGGATTGAACCCAGGTCTCCCGCATTGGAGGCAGACGCTTTACCATCTGAGCCACCAGGGAAGCCCCACGTTCCTTTATTTGTTAAATTAGTTTTGATTTGGGTTTCTGTTGTTTGTTAAGCGAAAGCATCCTAACTATGGACATAGGACGACTCATATAGTGAGAAGAAGTAGGAAGTTCTGGTTTAGAGTGTGATCCTGGTGTCAGAGTATTGGGGTTTGAATCCTGGTATCACTCACTGGCTCAGTAATCCTGGGCAAATACAATAGAATTATTAGGGGTACATCTCTCGTAGAATTGTTATTGTGATTTAAAGAGTTAACACATATAAAATGCATGACACTGGCTGGCATGTAATAGTACTCAATGAATTATTACTACAGTAATAGTCATTGAATTGAAAAAAAGAATTGCATTATCAGATAGGTTTGGGGAAACTGTCAATCAAAGTAAAGATGGTTTCTCTACTGTGGGAACTTCTTAAAGCTTATAATATGCAAACATGCCCTGTAAATTTCCAAGACTGAAATGTTATATGGAGTATTGTTCAGAGTCATTTGTCCATAGGAAACTTTAAAAAAAAAAAAGCTTTAGTGACTTCTATAGAGGGGCTTTCCTGATATCTCAGCTGGTAAAGAATCTGCCTGCAATGCAGGAGATCCTGGTTGGATTCCTGTGTTGGGAAGATCTGCTGGAGAAGGGATAGGCTACCCACTCCAGTATACTTCGGCTTCCCTTGTGGCTCAGCTGGTAAAGACTCCACCTGCAATGTGGAAGACCTGGTTCAATCCCTGGGTTGGGAAGATCCCCCAGAGAAGGGAAAGGCCACCCACTCTAGCAAATTTTGGCCTAGAGAATTCCACGAACTGTATAGTCCATAGGGTCACAAAGAGTTGGATACAACGGAGTGACTTTCACTTTTAGCGACTTCTGTAGAATCTTCTTCTAGAAATGTTGACTTTGAAGGAATGTTAATTAAAATAGGACTCAGGGTGCCAGATGCCCAAGAGTCTGTTGGTTCAGCTCCTTTAATAACCTCTGTCTAATTCTGCAACTGCTAGATGTATGCTGAGGTATTTTTGTCTTATGACCCCACTCCAGTATTCTTGCCTGGGAAATCCCATAGACAGAGAAGCCTGGTTATAGTCAATGGGGTTGCAAGAGTCAGACACTACAGTGACTAAGCACACACCCCTGCAAAAAAGGGACACTTATATCTAGTGCTCAGTCTGGTTTTGAAAACATCGTTTTCACTTGCAGCCAAAGTGATGAGAAATTCAGTGCACATGTTTCTAATAATAATAATAGCTATCATTTATAATGGGCTAAGTACTTTGCTAAACTCTTCACATTCATTGTCTCAATCATCTTTTCAATAGTTATTTGATGTAGGTATGATGATTCTATCCCTTTTGCAGATAAGATAACTGAAGCTTAGAAAGGGTTAGTAATTGCAATGGTCATCAACTGGTCAGGGGCAGAACTTGAATTCGGAACTGGGTCTGTCACAACTTAAGACAGTAACCAACACATCATGCTGGTATAAAGAGAATTTCCTTTATAAATTGTCTTAAAGTGCACATCTAGATGGGCTTCCCCGGTGTCTCAGCTGGTAAAGAATCTGCCTGCAATGTGGGAGACCTTGGTTCGATCCCTGAGTTGGGAAGATCTCCTGGAGGAGGGCATGGCAACCCAGTCCAGTATTCTTTTCTGGAGAATCCCCATGGACAGAGGAGCCTGGCGGGCTACAGTCCATGGGGTTACAAAGAGTTGGACATGACTGAGTGACTAAGCACAACGCAGCACACAGCACATCTAGACATTTATAATCTAAGATGGGTGACCCAATAAAATCCTTAAACCAATCTGTGCACAAAGAGTTAGTTGTGCACACAATACTGTTAAGACTAATGAAAGTGCTCCTTTTTTTTTTTTTTATCATATATGGATTTCAAAGCCATCCATATCAAAGCACCATCACCTGAGAAACTAAAACCCAACCACATGGCTTCTTTATCAAGGAGTGTCTGTTTCTTATAGCGATCAGATTGCCTTTCAGCCTTTTTCTGCATAGTTGATAATTCAGAAGCATTCTCCTATACAGTAATTAAAGATGAGTTTTCCAGCCCTGTTGAAAAAAC
This sequence comes from Neotragus pygmaeus, assembly GCA_006410875.1. Taxonomy (NCBI): domain Eukaryota; kingdom Metazoa; phylum Chordata; class Mammalia; order Artiodactyla; family Bovidae; genus Neotragus; species Neotragus pygmaeus. The sequence goes on from SJYV01004965.1 coordinate 987,946, forward strand.
TCCTCAATTTAGCTATGACAGGTTATATTTTATAATGAGGTGAAAGGATATCATTGCTGGAGAAAAAAATCCACGGACTCTGCTACTCACAAAAGGCTGTCAAATACTATATCCTTCATTGTAGAGGCTCATTGTGAAAGGAATGCTTCTGTGGGGTTTCACATTTTCCTTGGTCTCTCTGTATTCTCAGAACAAACAACTGTGGAAAAATGGTAAAGCTCTGGAAGGAGTCAGACTCTCAGTGGCTGACTGGACTGTTTTTCCTTTGGAACAGCAGCAAATGCTCACGAATAGCCCTGCTCACGGTCTCTCCACTGCCCATTCAGAAGAGTCCTAATTAAAGTCCAGACCTGCAAAATTAAGGCACAGCTAGAGGACAGAAAAATTCACTCTAGGTTTCACAGACTTTCTGTGGGCCTGGGATGTTTATTAGAAACAATTTTTTTTAACTGTATTAGTAGACTATCAACCTCTCACACCGTTCTGTTTTCTCATTGAGTGTTTGGCAAAATTATTGTGACTGTCACCTTTGCACTGACAAAAAGATAACAATGACCTAACTTTATTTCCTGTTTAAATTTAAACCAGAATATCTGGGGAGTTCCTATCACATGTATTGGCTCTGTGTGTGTGTGTGTGTGTGTGTGTGTGTGTGTGTGTGTTTATACACACAGATACATTCATAGACATATCCATTCAAGGCTGAAACCCATGTGCCTGCCATCTCAAAAGAGATCCCTCAGTCCCCGAGGGCTTGCAGCCATTTGCCCTTTGGAAGTGCCTGACAGGTTGGAAGCTGGTTCATTTCCTGTGGTTCTTTTAAACACAGCCAGCTGTGTGGGGACGGAACTTGCTGTCTTCCATGTTGTTCCAGTAGATGTTTCAGAAACTTCCTGAAGGGAATTTTTTTTTTCTTACCAAGTTGAGAGTTTTTAAAAAGTGGGGATATATATATACATACACACACACACACACACACATATATGTATATATATATATAATTTTTTTATGATAAAAAGATCTCATGGGAAGTTCACAGTTGTAAATGACAGACAAAGAATCAAAAGGGACAGGAAAGACTGACCACACCTAAGTTTATGCACAGTCAGTCCCATGACATCAGGGACTCTAGTGTATAAACAAAACTAAAAGGGGAAATTAAATTTGTCGGCTAGAAAATTTTATTTAAAAAATAGTCACAGTTACAGGAAATATTACAGATTATGTGACACCAGATAGCCTTTATTTATCTGCCTTTTCATTGCCACAGAGTACATGTTAACCTTGAGAGCACCTGAAAAAAAATTCAAAATATGTGAGCCCTTGATTTCCTATTTACTTTCAATAATAATTCAGGTTTTGTGTCAAAATACTAATAAATATTGCCAAAAAGACAAATTATTTCTGGATTTTGTTTCTTCAGAGGATGATATCACATTAAAACTTGGCAGAAAATGTGTTTGTTAAATATTAACTTCAAAAGCTTGAAAGGAAAAATATTGGGAACCAAAATATGTTGGACAAATAACATTATATCTTAGCGTATCTAGAGAGAAGCTAGTCATAAAGAAGAATCTTTAGTGATGGATGTCCCAGTAGGACAATACTATTTCAGTATATTTTGTTTGTTTGTTGCTCTGTTCTCTGCATCACTCTAACATTTATTGCATTTTGGTGTATATTTAATCTTTATTGCTTTTTCTCCAAATTGTTATATTTATAAGTTTAGGGTCCACAGAGTACTGTCCATTCCAATTCATGGTAGTACCATATAGTGGCAGAATGATAGCTTTTTCTCATTAGATGTAAGTAGGATAATGGATGGAGAAGATGCTAGGAAGAGAAACCATTTTATGAAGATCAGGGGTTGCTTAAGTTGGACTAAAACTACTGTTCTACTTTTGTGTTACTTTTACCTATTTTCTGCACATCTTTATTTTTTCTCTAAGAAAAGGTTTATAGGAAGATGATAATAACCAAAATCAGTTCATTAATTCAGTTTCTTTATGAGGGCTTACAGTAACACCTTATATTCAATGAAAGCTAATTTTCCTCTGTATTCAATCTCTCCTTTTACTTCTCAAGTTGATAATATTACTATTCTCTAGGACTTCCTACCTTAATTGGCTCCCCTGTCTGTTTTCTTTTCCTGTGTATGTTTTCCTAAACCGTTTCATATGAGAATCCTATTTTTAAAGATGTTTAGTAGTGACAGATTTTATTTTCTTGGGCTCCAAAAGCACTGCAGTGACTATAGCCACGAAATTAAAAGATGCTGCTCCTTGGAAGAAAAGCTATGACAAACTTGGACAACATATCAAAAAGCAGAGACATCACTTTGTCATCAAAGGTCCGTATAGTCAAAGCTATGGTTTTTCTAGTAGTCATGTACAGATTTGAGACTCGTTTCATAAAGAAAGCTGAGTGCCAAAGAATTGATGCTTTTGAACTGTGGTGCTGGATAAGACTCTTTGAGAGTTCCTTGGACTGTAAGGAGATCAAACCAGTTAATCTGAAAGGAAATAAACCCTGAATATTCATTGGAAGGACTGGTGCTGAAGCTGAAGCTGAAGCTCCAGTATTTTGACCATATGATGTGTAGAGCTAACTCATTGGAAAAGACCATGATGTGGGGAAAGATTGGAGGCAAAAGGAGAAGTGGGTGGTAGAGGATGAAATGATTAGATGGTGTCATCTACATTTTAGCTGTAGAAGACCTCACAGTGAGGTGGGGTGGGGTGAGTGGCAGTTTGCGTCTTGAAGAGTAACCGGAGGTTTACAAGATGAAGTAGATGAATAATAATAAATCTATAGGATTGATTCCTTGGGTTTATTCTTTTAACACAAAACAGGACTTTAGTCTTTAATTTTACTTGTGTACCCACTTAATTTTTATCCAAAACCTGTAGTAAATATGGAGCAGTTAACTGAGTTGACCTAAAGATGATAGTTAGAAAAATAATTATTAGAGTAACTTTGCTCACACTGTTCCGTATTCAAAATAATACAGATTCACTCCCCATTTTATTTAACCTAACTACTATGAGTAGGCTTTTCTTTGCTGAGACAGAGAAATAAAGTGACAAGTTGCCAAAATTACCAATAGCTAAGCTAGAAGTCATTAAGAGATTGAAATTTACCTTTTCCTAGTATGGAGGTCTTTTATATACAGAGGCAGAGTAGATTATGATCTTTGTTTTCACTTCTAATCATATATTTCTTTTAAATTAATTTGCTAATTTATTTTACAAATTTTACTACTATTTTATGCCAGATGATATTTTGAGTACTGGATATTTCACAATGAAAAGAACAAAATATCTACCCTCAAAGGGGTGGGCAGAAGGAGAGAATGTAATTGATATAATATTTAAAAATGTATGATAAGACATATTATAATACATAATGTCATTGAATAATTTTAGTAGTATATGTGCTATATCATTCCAAATCAAAAGAGGAGTTCATAAAGGCTGTCACCCTGTTTATTTAAATTATATACAGAGTATGTTATACTAAATGCTGGGCAGGATGAAGCACAAACTGGAATCAAGATTTCCAGGAGAAATATCAGTAACCTCAGATACATAGAATACACCACCCTTATGGCAGAAAGCAAAGAAAAACTAAAGAGCCTCTTGATGAAAATAAAAGAGGAGAGTGAAAAAGTTGGCTTAAGACTCAACATTCAGAAAACTAAGAGCATGTCATCTGGTCCCATCACTTCATGGCAAATAGATGGGGAAACAATGGAAACAGTGAGAGATTTTATTTTGAGGGGCTCCAAAATCACTGCAGATGGTGATTACAGCCATGAAATTAAAAGACTCTTNAATGCATGAAAGTGAAAAGTGAAAGTGAAGTCACTGAGTCCTGTCCAACTCTCAGCAACCCCATGGACTACAGCCTACCAGACTCCTTCATCCATGGGATTTTCCAGGCAAGAGTACTTCTTGCACTATATTTATGAGGACTTTACATTTAATTTTTTTTAGTAACCAGTCTTAGTTAGTTTGTGCTGTTATAATAATATACTCTGGGTAGCTTAAATAACAAACATGCATTCCTCATAGTTCTGGGGGCCAGGAGTCCAAGGCCAGGGTGTCAGCATGATCAGGTTTTGGTAACAATCTTCTTCCTGGTTTCCTAAAAAAACCCAACATAATATACCAAAGAGAAATATACAAATAAATGTAACATTGGTCTGTCTATGGATTTCACACTTGAGTGAAAGATTTGAGTGATAGGTTGTGAAAATCAAGAACAGTGTTAAAGTTTCTAAATGGGAAGGAGGACACATGAAAACAAAACGACTCCAACGACTTGGAGCTAAACCTGTATTATTAGGAAAAAAATTTGAAGCCAGCTGTATATGAAGAGAGATTCTTGATCAAGTGGAGAACTGTGATTTTGAGAGAATATAAACTGTATTACAACTTGGAACAGGAGATGCGATTCACAAAGTAACTTAGGAAAANAAAAAAATTTGAAGCCAGCTGTATATGAAGAGAGATTCTTGATCAAGTGGAGAACTGTGATTTTGAGAGAATATAAACTGTATTACAACTTGGAACAGGAGATGCGATTCACAAAGTAACTTAGGAAAATGCTCCTCCCTAAAGCTGTAGGAGGCAGTAAAGAATCTACAGAGTCCAGGCCATACTGTTTGAATTACAACCTGAAAATAGAGTGTGACCAAGCTCTGAGAATGGAAAAGAAAAGTTAAAGATGAGAAAATGCTGTAAAAGATGAATTGGTAAAATCTGATGATTTGAATGTGGGACATACAGGATTAGGGATCAAAAAAATATTTGGTTTATGGGCCCAAAAAATGCAGAGTTTGGTTTGAACTCCCCCAAAATTCATCTGGATTTTGAAAGTATTCCAGTTTCCTGGAAGAACTATAATTGATATTTTGGAATGGATGGAATGGTTTGCATGTACTTGAGGCAAACCATAGTCTATTTTGCAATAATAAGTAGACTGTCAGATTTATTATTGTATATAAGTGAAAAAATATTACTAGGAATAAATGTTTAGCCTTTCTGCTTTTTTATGATGGCACTTCAAGTTCTAAACCACAGTCAGCAAATTTTATATTTTCCCAGCCAGGTAACTAGTGCCCCTTTTTATAATTTTATTACAACTGCTTTTTTAGGTTTGGCTGGTGGAAGTCTGCACTGCTAGATTAATTTGAGGATTTATTAGGTTTGATTTCAAAAAAGGAAGCATAAAAAGATATACAGTCAAAAATTAATGGGGACAGTTATTAATAAATATATGTATGCTTGCATGCTCAGTCATGCCTGACTCTTTGTGACCCCATGGACTGTGGCCTGCCAGGCTCCTCTGTCCATGGAATTTTCCAGACACAAATACTGGAGTGGATTTCTATTTCCTTCTCCAGAGGATCTTCCCAATCCAGTCATGGAACCTGCGTCTCATGCATTGGCAAGCAGATTCTTTACCACTGGTGCTACCTGGGAAATCATTAATAAATGCTTAGTCCTAAACTATGGATGGATTCATCAATTAAAATTAAATATATTTTTTNGATTGAAGGCAGGAAGAGAAGGGGACGAGAGGATGAGATGGTTGGATGGCATCACCGACTCAATGGACATGAGTTTGAGCAAGCTCTGGGAGTTGGTGATGGACAGGGAAGCCTTGTGTGCTGCAGTCCATGGTGTCACAAAGAGTTGGAGACGACTGAGTGACCAAACTAAACTGAACTGAAAGTGCTATGATGAGAAAATTAAGCAGAGAAAGGCAATAGAAAGTGTTGAGAGTATGTTGGAGCGCCCTAAGACCAGCATTCTATGATTCACCAGAAGGATTCACAGGGCTCAGAAAACTGTTACATTTACAGTTATGGTTTATTATAGGTAAAGAGCACAAATTAAAATTATCAGAGAAAAAAAGGTGCATCGAGAGGAAAACAGAGGAACCAGAAGCAAGCTTTCATTTGCCTTATCCCAGGGGGGTTGGGGCTTCCCTCATAGCTCAGTTGGTAAAGAATCTGCCTGCAGTGCAGGAGACCTGGGTTCAATCCCTGGGATGGGAAGATCCCCTGGAGAAGGAAATGGCAGCCCACTCCAGTATTCTTGCCTGGAGAATCCCATGGACAGAGGAGCCTGGCAGGCTACAATCCATGGGGTTACAAGAGTAGGACACGACTTAGCAACTGAACCATCACCACCACCACAGGGGGTTTGGGGGGAGATCACAGGGCTAGTGCTGAATTCTCTAAGCAACAGAGTGTGACAACACTTGCAAAGTGTTTCCAACAGGGAAGTTCACCCAGGTCTTGGTGTCCACGGTTTTTATTAGCGATCAGCATGTGGCTTCTGCATGATTGACTTGAGCTACTCAGTCTGCAGCCTCCCAGATGTCAAACTGACGCAGGGTGTCCCAAAGCTTAGGCACCAAAAAGACAAGCATTCACCATAAAACATGTTGTTAGCACAAACTATTTTGCATGGCCGGAAGGTTTTTTATACAAAAGACACTCTTATCAGGCAGGATACTTCAAGGGCTCAGATGTCTCCCAGGAGGAAGACTGAGGGCTAGTCCTGAAAATGTTGGAACTGAGCAGGGTTTGAGTAGCCCAGGGCTGCGAAGTTAACCCTTTACTTCCTAGAGTGAGAACAAGGATTCTAATAGGGGCTTCTCCTCCTAATCTCCTCTTCAAGTGTAACTCAGTTTACATTTCTTGGGCTTCCTATTCCTGGTGTGCTAATCAGCTTTGCCTCTTATTTCAAGACTAATAACTACCAGTGTGTGTCAGGGCACACACACACACACACGTGTGTGTGTGTGTGTGTGACATTCTAGGACAAGCAAGCAGCATTCCAGCACCTGTCTTTCCAGGGCAGCATGGATTCATGCACATCCCATTAAATTAATGCCTAGATCTCTGTGGGCTTTTTGATGGTAACAATACTCTTTGCTGTGTATGGGCTGATTCATGCATCCTGACTCAAAATGTGTAAATTATTTTCATTATATATCTTATCAGTCAACACTGAGAAATGTGAAGATTTTCTTTCTCTTTCCCAGTTTTTAACAATGTCAGTTGACTTGTAACTTGAATTCAAGAGTATATGTGTGCTGGAGATGGTAGGGACTGGAAGGAGGAAAGATACAGAAGTATAGAAGAGAGTTTTGCAGTTGAGAGCTATTTGTATATTAGCAGTTTAAAAAATCTGCATTCCACAAAAGTAAACTGCAACCTATTATATAGTATGCCATGTATATATGCTTAGGAAACAAATACATAGTCATTATATCCTTTTTTTAAAAAAAGATGATTATGCTTCATGAAATTTGAAGTCTTCTTCAAAACACATTTATTCTCATCTCCCAAAAAGTATGCAGTGGAAGGCTAAGCTCTCTCTCCATCTGACTGTAATATGGTGGGTTTGCCTTTTGAGGAGAAACCTGCAGATGCCAAATTCAGAGAAAAAATGAAGGTCCCAGCTCTTTTCACTATGAACAAGGAGGACGTGAATGATGTACATTTCCCCCTGGATTTGGAAGACTAGTCAATTCTGTGAAGAGGAGGAGGATGTTTTCCTTCCAGATCTTTCTTTGAGCAGTTGGTTTCAGAGAATGTTTCATAAATGTATCATTACTACTGTCCACTGGCCACTTCCTTTGCCTGTGGCATCTTTCTTTTTTGTTTGTATTATTTTTTAATATAAACTTATTTATTTTAATTGGAGGTTAATTACCTTGCAATATTGTATTGGTTTTGCCATACATCAACATGGATCCACCACAGGTATACACGTGTTCCCCATCCTGAGCCCCCCTCCCTCCTCCCTCCACGTACCATCCCTCTGGGTCGTCTCAGTGCACCAGCCCCAGTGCACCAGCCCCAGTGCACCAGCCCTGTCTCAGTGCACCAACTTGTTCTTATGAACAAGTCAGAACAAGTAATTTTTTCAGCATGTTGCCACTCTTAAGTGGAGAAGGCAATGGCACCCCACTCCAGTACTATTGCCTGGAAAATCCCATGGATGGAAGAGCCTGGTAGGCTGCAGTGCGTGGGGTCGCGAAGAGTCAGACACGACTGAGCAACTTCACTTTCACTTTTCACTTGCATGAACTGGAGAAGGAAATGGCAACCCACTCCAGTGTTCTTGCCTGGAGAACTCCAGGGACGGGGGATCCTGGTGGGCTGCCGTCTATGGGGTCGCACAGAATCAGACACGACTGAAGCGACTTAGCAGCAGCAGCAGCAGCCAGTCTTAAGTGGAGCTGTCCATATGTATTCCATAAAATGTTTGTTGGAATTTCTAATCTACCAGGGTTTTGTTTATCTCCTTTCCTTATAGTTTTTAGCGCCAATTCATGGGCTACCAGTTTGAGTGAGGCATGTTCATTTGTCTGACAGTATACACATTCACCTCTTAGAGTCTAATCTAATCTTCACATTAGTTGTTCTAGACCCTTTTCCTTCTCTGTCAAACCCCTGACTGTATCTCTTATTTCTCATTCTTAGCCGGTTACTAACACTCCCACTTGTGAATTCCCATTGTGCTCTGGCCCCTCCTTCAGGCATCACTCGTTTTTTCCTCCAGTCTTTGTGGGAAGGAATCTCAGCATCTCCTTGTCCTCTCCTCTCAGGTCAGCCTACCAACTTGTTCACTCCTATTGCTATCATTTTAGCTCATCACTTCATTCATTCTTACCTCAACTGGGTTTTTTGCTATTCTGCTGCCTCAGTTCTTTCACCTGCAAATCACACTGCTGATTAATTTTTTAGCATCTTTATATCATTTCATTCTCAAATACCTTCAATGGCTCCCCAGTACTTATTAATGAAGTTCAAACTCCTTAGCTTTGTGTGTTGCCAAGCTTCCCAGCTCTCCCTCAATTAACTCAACTTTATATTCTCTATTGTTCCGAGAAGGCAATGGCACCCCACTCCAGTACTCTTGCCTGGAAAATCCCATGAACGGAGGAGCCTGGTGGGCTACAGTCCATGGGGTCGCTAAGAGTTGGACATGACTGAGCGACTTCACTTTCACTTTTCACTTTCATGCATTGGAGAAGGAAATGGCAACCCACTCCAGTGTTCTTGCCTGGAGAATCCCAGGGACGGGGGAGCCTGGTGGGCTGCCGTCTATGGGGTCGCACAGAGTCGGACACGACTGAAGCGACTCAGCAGCAGCAGCAGCAGCATATTCTCTATTGTTGGTTCACACTACACCCTTGCTGGTTGTTCCCTGTATAAGCACTGTACTTCCTCATCTTCTTGTCTTGGCTCACACTGATGATTCCTTAGCCTGGATTGCTAACATTCAAAAGAGCCTTCTTTCTTTGCCCACTTCTACTCAAGTCCTCGGTTAAGGTCTAGCCCCAATTCAACCTCCTCTCAGAAGCTTTCTCTACCTAGAAATGCTGTTTGTTTTAAATAGCCTTCTTAAAGTTCAGTTTGTACCCCTCCTGGAGTACTTTTTCCATTTTGTACTGTTACCACTATTTCTCTCTTCTGCTAAGAGTGCAAGTGCAACTCCTTAGGCTAGAGTTCGTAATTACTTCTTTGTTGTATGTTCTATGGTGCCTATTTCTAGCACAATATCTGAAAAACACTAATGCTGTGTTTATTAAATAAATGAATGCATATCTCCAGAAGAAAGAACTGCTGATGGAAGTATCCCTCATATCCTAACCCAGTATCTAGGTGTGAATAAATTAAAATAATTACCCACAGCACATCAATTCTTCCAGATACTTTGTAATTGCTCTTATCATGTAAAGCATATCAAGGTAATTGGATACAATGTGTTTACGAGCTGTAAGATATATTACTGGCCAGATTGAAATTTGTTTCCATCTAGATTAGTCATACTGCTTTCTAATGACCTCTGAATCTTGCAGCAGAAGTCATTAGGGTATTTATCGGAAATAGAAATCAGGTGGAAAGGCCATTGCATCTTTTCGTCCTCTCTTTACCCCAACCTAAATGCAGAAAATATTTAGTGTCTTCAAAACGTTTACTGTTCTATAGCTTTTAAAGAAAACCCCAAACTGAAAACACAAACAACATATTGTGTGCCTTTCTCATATTCTGACCTATAAAATTGCACGCTTTAAAGCTATTTTGAAACTCAGAAATAGAAATGGGAGCATCAAAATGCAACAATGTCAACAAACTTAAAAATTTTGTATGTTTGAGCTTTCAGAAAGGGACCTATTATTATCATTCCTCTTGCTGAAACTCCCATTAATACAGTGCTGCTCTCCCCAAGGATCCCCAATAAGCTTCACCCATTTTCCCACCACTGAAAAGAGAGGTACCCCTAGGCTGGAGAGCAGCTCCCATTTAATAGTGCATAACAACAGAACCGGTGCTGTCAAACTCTGACAGCTTGAATGAGGGAAGATTTCAAACAATTATGAGTGGGATTTTAAATGCCTCACCTGAAACGCATTGCAGAGTCCTTATCACAAAAGGGAGATACTTGGGAAACTGCCTGAAAATTCATCCAAGAGGAATTAAAGAGAAACTTGGCAGATGCTCATGACACAACAGTTGAGAATAAGAAATGAAGCTGGGGTGCTGAAGGGATTTGGGGAAGTTGAACATAATCATTGATGTAAGAATGAGGCCAGGACCCAAGAGATACAGTCCCTTGCCCTTTGTTACAAGACCTCAGGGACTGCAAGTGTCTAAACCCTTCGTTGTTTTGTATTTCATCTCAAGCCAAGTTGTGTTATTCTCATTAGCTAAAAAATAGGAATTGTCTCGTCGAGTAAAAGCTTATTCAGGACTGGGCAGAAAGGGACACTGTTGCTATTAATACACCACCCTTTACACATATCCATTCATCCTTAACAGCACTCTTGATAGAAAAAAATCCATGATCAGTGCTGGTAGGTCTGATCTGTTGATAAGGACTTTAAGTGAATAAGTAAATACAAATCCTGTTGTAGTCAGGTTGAAGGTGAGATTGTTTTCTGATAAGTCTGGCCCTCTCTTCTTTCCAGACAGTCCTATCACTGTGCTCAAATGACTTGCCAGTTTTACTCTTAGAACACTTTTCTTGTTCTAGTATTAGATTTTTTTTGTGGCATGTTTGCCCAGCAATTTATTTAGACTGTTTTTGACTTTCAGGCTTCTTTAAGTTCACATTTGCAAGCAATTTTATTCTTCTCTTCTTCATACAGTGATTATGACTAACCATTGTAAAGCCATTTGAAATGAAGAATTTAACAGAATTTTCTTTGATAAATTAATTTATTTTAATTGGAGGCTGATTACTTTACAATATTGTAGTGGTTTTTGCCATACATTCACATGAATCAGCCATGGGTGTACATGTGTTCCCCATCCTAAACCCAGCTCTCATCCCACCCATCCCATCCCTCAGGGTTGTCCCAGTGCACCGGCCCTGAGCGCCCTGCCTCANTCATGTCGATGTATGGCAAAGCCAATAGAGTATTGTAAAGTAAAATAAAGTAAAAAAAAAAAAGTTATTGTACATAAAACAGGGATCTGCTGCAAAAAACCCGAGAGCTCTCAACCTCTCCTCGTGTATGATCAGTTTGCCTCAAATGAAGAGATATTGATAAATTAACACACACACACAGACCACTAAATTTTTATGACGCAGCCAGTCAGAAATATATCTGTGCCTGTAGAAGTGATTCTCAAGATGAACCCAGGACTATGTTCATGATTACCAAGCAAGCCTCAGCCTGCATCAAACCTTTAGAGAACTGAACGACTTTATAGGCTTCAGATTAGAATCAGAGCGTTACAGTGGTACACAAGGCTGTTTCCAGATTTCCATTTTTAAGCCTCTGCTCCCCACTTCACCTCCTTTGCCCACTCCGGAGATTTCAATGTTTAAATGTGCTTCAGGCTTGAAATCTGACATTCAGGAAGTCAGCTCAGCAACTCCTGAGTAATTTATCTGGGTTTTCAGAAAGATGTTTTTGGTACCCTTTAAAGACAGACACTTGACTGAAAAACAAAGTGCTGGGCAGGTCAGAGATTTGCTGTGGGTCCATACAACTCTGAAAACAAGGTGTGATTTTTCTTAAAGGAAAGTTTGCTGTTTCTGATCCACATCAAGGTCTCGCTCACTCTCTCTTTTTTTTTTTTCTGAATTATTTTAGTACAGGTTAGGGGGTTTGAAAATGATCTCTAGAGACTTCTGATTGTCTAGTGGGTCAGACTTGGCCTTCCAGTGCAGGAGATGTGGGAAGCCAGGAATCCCTGGTTGGGAAGCTAAGATTCTACATGACTTGTGGCCCAAAAACATAAAACAGAAGCAATATTGTAATAAATTCAATAAACACTTAAAAAGCCCACATCAAAACAATCTTAAAAATAATTTCAAGTGAAGCGCCATATTTTTTACTACGTGTATTCCCATGACTCTCTTGCTCTTGTAGCAGCTTTGTTCAGAGAGAAATAGAACTAAAACTGGATCTACAGTCCAAAAGGTGCAATTATGGTCATTTAAGCCAATAACATAATTATGTATATAGTGTATATATTTATCAGATATGTGCAGCCATTTTGAACTCTTTATGTATTATCATTGCCACTTTGCAGCTTTCTTGAAACAATTTTCAACATCATCTAAGCAAACATTATGGAGAAGGTTAAGTGCTAAAAATATACTTTTAGATTACGTTGAGGTTATGGCTTAAAGCCTGAAAAATCAAAGAATTTCTATCTGACAGTCCTCTTTGATATTAATTAATATCAGGAATTTAATTAATCCCTATTGTTGTCAACAGTCTTTCATGTTTATTTCAAGAAATATGGTTCAAGAAGATGCCTACCCATGACCTAAATGCAAACTGTTTCAAACTCTATTCAGAATATAAGCTTACTGTTTCATTTATGTGTGACATTAAATCTCCCTTCTCAGAATAAACACTGAACCACCTGGGATTACAATCACTCTTCATTTTTAAGCCAAAAATTTAGTAGTGTTTGAAGTCTAGTTTATTTCGCACCTTTGTGAGTTTCTCTTTAATGCAAGTAGGTAGGTTCTCTAATTTTCCTATCTTGCTGCAATCCAACAGTTACTAATATTCACATGTGTGTGTTGGTGAAAAGGAAGGTTGCTTTTAGCAAGCATGAGGCAAGGTTTTCATTTGTAGCTGATAATTTGCTACTGGAAACGTACCCTGATTAGTCTTCTGACTGCACTAACAGTTTTTGAGGTGGTGTGAATTACCTGCTGTGTATGTTTTTACCACTCACTCAGGGATGAAAATGAATTACAACCTAGCCCTCAATTAAAGCTTGAAATAAGAAAACCTCAAGCTTCTTTTATGTCTGCACTTCTAAAGAACAGAATTAGTTGCTTCTGATATCACTGGAATTGTAATTCACACTCTTCGAAATCCTGCAATGGATCTTTCAGCCCCAGTCAAACAAGCGCATCTTGGCTGTTACCCAATAACATTGCCTTTGCTCCAAGTCAAATCATCATCCAACAGCTGAGAATTGAAACAAACTCCTTTTGTGAAAATGAACCATGCGTTTATCAATAATGGGAAATGTTTTTAAGTGTTAATTCTCCTCATCCTACAGAAATTGCTATGCTATTTTGGTGCTATTAATTGTGAAATCTAGGCAACGGAGTCGTGGACTTTGATTTAATTTGTCATTAATGTACTGCTAAATTTTCAGCAGTGTTGGAAAGAAATACATTAATGAAAATTTTGAGCAAATATTTTTGACATGTTGTTGTTAGATCTTTTGAAAAAATGCCCATTACTTTTAACCAGTTTGTCACAAGCCTACAAAAGCTTGTATTTGTTTGTTGGGTGAACTTGACATCCAAACGGGAGCACACAGGCAGTACAATAGTCTGTGCGTTTATTCAGTGGTTTGTGTTCCTATTAGGCACTTATTGTGTGTTTCATTTGCTCATGCCATAGGAAACTGAAAGCTCATTTGTCTTAAATACTTTGTCTACATAGGAAAATGGGTTTTACCACTCACTCTCAGGAACAAACATCTTATACTTTGGTCATATCTCCTGAATCTGCTGCTGTTCCTCAAATCTTTTATTTTCTTCTGGAAAAAAAGGGATACCTGAGAATTTCCTTTCCTAAGATCAGCACAGTAAGTGACATGTAATCAGGAAAGCAAAGAGGGCCTGAAACTGTAGGATGTTTTTCTGTTGTGATGCTTGGGAGAGCCTGATGCCAGTTGGAGAGTGCCTTTTGTTATTCAGATTCTTTGTGACCCCATGGACTGCAACACACCAGGCTTCCCTGTCCTTCAATATCTCTGGGAGTTTGCTCAAATTCATGTCCACTGAATCGGTGATGCTCTCTAACCATCTCATCTTCTCTGTCCTCTTCTTTTCCTTTCAGTCTTTTCCAGCATTAGGGTCTGAGTCTTTTCCACTGAGTCAGCTCTTCACATCAGATGGCCAAAGTATTGGAGCTTCAACTTCAGCATTAGTCTCTCTAATGATTATTCCAGACTGATTTCCTTTAGGATTGGCTGGTTTGATTTCCTTGCTATCCAAGTAACTCTCAAGAGTCTTCTCCACACCACAGTCCAAAAGCATCAATTCTTCAACATTCAGCCTTCTTTATGGTCCAGCTCTCACATTCGTACATGACTACTGGAAAAACCATAGCTTTGACTATATAGACCTTTGTTGGCCAAGTTATGTCTTTGCTTTTTAATATGCTTTCTAGGTTTGTCATAGCTTTTCTTCTAAGGAGCAAGTGTCTTTTAATTTAATGGCTGCAGTCACTGTCTGCAGTGATTTTTAGAACCCAAGAAAATAAAATCTGTCATTTTATTTATGACAGAAAAAAAAATCTGTCATTTTTTAATTTATAAAACTGCTTCCAGTTTTCCCCTTCTCTTTGCTGTGAAGTGGTGGGACCGGATTCCGTGATATTTGTTTTTTGAATTTTGACCCTTAAGCCAGCTATTTAGCTCTCCTCTTTAATCCTTATGAAAGGCTTTTTAGTTCCTTTCCACTTTCTGTCATTACAAGTGGTATCATCTGTATATCTGAGGCTGTTGATATTTCTTTAAGCAATCCTGATTCCAGCTTGCAATTCATCTAGCCAGGCATTTTGCATGATGCATGTGCATATAATTTAAATAAGCACGACAATATACAGCCTTGTCTTACTCCTTTCCCAATTTTGAATCAATCAGTTGTTCCATGTAAGGTTCTAACTGTTGCTTCTTGATCTGGATTCAAGTTTCTCAGGAGAGAGGTAAGGTGGGTCTAGTATTCCCATCTCTAAGAATTTTTCACAGTTGATTGTGATCCACCCAGTCAAAGGCTTTTGCATAGTCAGTGGAACAGAAGTAAATGTTTTTCTGTAATTCCCTTGCTTTCTCTAAGATCCAACAAATGTTGGCAATTTGATCTCTGGTTCCTCTTCCTTTCCTCAACTCAAATTGTACCTCCTCATTCACTTAAAAAATTATTTTCTTGATGTGGCTGAGGACATAAAAGATTCTATTTTAATTCTGAGAGAGGAAACAGAGAACTACTCAGCTAGGAGTTGATCACTTACAAGGCTGTGTAGGAAAGAGAGGAAAAAAATAGAAGAAACGGAACCGAGCACTTTCAAAAAGATTTTAAAGTCCTTGGTAATAGAAATCTGATTTTCTATTTCATCTGGGTTTCTCATAACATCTTGTTTGGGGCTGGATTCACAATATTAAGCAGTTTCTTGATTAACACCCATAACTCTGGTTTACAAGACCAAGTGAAGTATAGTTATGTTATATGCTGGATGTACTCTTTAGCAGAGTTTACTTTACTTTTGGTATTAGCAGAATTACAGCAAAGTTAGTAACTAATTTTGATTATTTTCCTCTCATTCACAGTCATAAATTTCCTAGTTGCAGTTCTGTTCTGTAATATCACAGGGAAGATGATATGTGAAGCTCTGCTTGCTCATGTTCCTGGAAAGAGGAAAATCATCATTCACTTGGTTCCTCCTCCCTCTTTCACTATCAAATAACAGGACTGTTGATAAGTAGCTACATATTATGCAGTGTTACAATTTTCTTAGAACTCTTTAGTCTTAAGAATAGAGAAGTAGACTTCCAAGGATATTATAAATGGTAAATTAATGAGTGAAAAGAAGAAAGTCTTCTTTGATGTAGGAAATACATTATTTTTGACTGGTTTAGCCTTTCTGGAGGTCTCTATGTTGTTATTTGTTGATATTGTTTAAGTGATGTTTCCCTTAAGACAATTCTGCCATTGGATTTTGCTAGATTTAATGCAATTTGGGAAATTAATTATGCCTTCTCAGATATGAGTTAGATCTTTATTGATATGAAGACAGTACCTAAGAAGCCATTCAAGATTAGCCTGAAATTGAAATTGGACCACTATGTGGTTGATTTTATTGCTTATATATTGAGTGGTAGCTCTAATAAGAATTGAGATAAAGCCATGTGTGGCTATATGGTAGGTAAAAGATAGGTAGGTTCATTAATTCAGTTATCTCTCTACCAAACCAGTAACTTGGAATTGAGCAGAAGTAGAAACATGAGGTAAATAAAAACACAAGGTCATTTTGCTGGACAACCTTGTAAGAGAATTTTTCTTTCTCTTTTCACTTTATCCTTCATTTACTCCTTCACTCTCTTACTTTCTCCCTCTTTTTTTCTTTCCTTTTCTTTCTTTAGAAAATTCACTACCATATATAACTGGTATATTACTACTTCTATCATAGATTATCTTCCTTTAGTCTAGAGGTAATGTAAAATAGCATAAATTCATATGTATTTCTTATTTTAGATACGTGATACAGCTAAGGATGACAAAAAAAAATGCACATGGCCAAAAATTTGATCAGTTGTACATACAGTCAGCCTTCTGTATCTATGGGTCCCACATTCATGGATTCAAACAAACTACGGATTGTAATTTTTTTTTTAATCCAGAAAGTTCCAGAAAGTAAAACTTGACTTTGCCCCACATGAGCAATTCTTTACATGTCATTTCCGTTATATTTACAACTATTTGCATAACACTACAGTGTGTTCTCTTGAGAAACCTATATGCATATCAGGAAACAACAGTTAGAACTGGACATGGAACAACAGACTGGTTCCAAATAGGAAAAGGAGTACATCAAGGCTGTACATTGTCATTCTGCTTATTTAAGTTATATGCAGAGTATATCATGAGAAACGCTGGGCTGGATGAAGCACAAGCTAGAATCAAGATTGCTGGNACTCTGTGCAGTGGAAGCATGGAGTCTTTTTTCTTTCTTTTTTGCTTATTTGCTTATCTACAATTGGATAATAATTGCTTTACAGTGTTGTGTTGGTTTCTGCCATACATCAACATGAGTCAGCCATAGGTATAAAGATGTCCCCTCCCTCGTGAACCTCCCTCCCACACCCCCTACCCCATCCCACTCCTCCAGGTTGCCACAGAGCACCAGCTTGAGTACCCTGTGTCATGTAGCAAGTTTCTATGGGCTTTCTGCTTTACATATAATAATGTATATGTTTTCATGCTACTCTCTCAATTTATCCCACTCTTTTCTTCTCTACTTTGTCCACAAGTATGTTCTCTATGTCTGTGTCTCTACTGCTCACCTACAGATAGGTTCATCAATATGCTTTTTCTAGACTCCACATATATGCGTTGATATCCAATATTTGTTCTTCTCTTTCTGACTTACTTCACTCTGTACAACAGGCTCTAGATTCGTCTATGACACTAGAATTGACTCAAATTCATTCTTTTTATTACTGAGTAATATTCCACCTGTATATGTATGACAGCTTCTTCATCCATTCATCTGTTGATGGACATCTAGGTTGCTTCCATGTCCTGGCTATTGTGAATAGTGCTGCAATGAACACTGGGGTACATGTGTCTTTTACAATTGTGGTTTTCTTAGGGTATATGCCCAGTAGTGGGATTACTGGATCACATGGTAATTTTATTCCTAGTTTTAAAGAAATCTCCAAAGCATGGATTCTTAACCACTGGACTACCAGGGAAGTCCATGGGACCTACTGTATTATAGCAAACAGTAAGCAAACTTTTTGTTTGCCCTGAAGAATCCCTCCAACACAGATATATGTACAGTTCTGAGAAATGGCCCCTGTAAAAGCAGTCAGGGCCTTGCTCTCTTGGTATACCCAGCAAAACATGTGAAAACACAGGAGACCTACAGAGGAGTGTCCCTCAGCAGTGTGAACAGAAAGTGGCAAGTGATGAGATTCATTAATAATTTAAGGAATTTTAGTCCTAGTGCATGTCAAACAAAGTCAACTGCTTTTTCTTTTAATTGTTCTTTTTTTAGGATTTATTAATTTATTTTTGGATGTGGTGAGTCTTTGTTGCTGTACGCTAGGCTTTCTCTAGTTGCAGTGAGTGGGGGCTACTCTTTGATGTGGTGTGTGGGCTTCTCATTACAGTGGCTTCTCTTGCTGTGGAGCACGGGTTCTAGGTACCCAGGCTTAATTGTTCTTTGGCATGTGAGATCTTCCCGGACCAGGGATTTAGCCAGTGCCCCTTGCATGGCAAGGCAGATTTCTTAACCACTTGACCATCAGGGAACCCCTCTTTTAACTGTTCTTATTGCCAGCTGTTTGTGAAACATCTAACAATGGATGTGTTTCATAGTGGAACATCATGGTGTTAAAGGATTCTAATCCTATGAAATGTTCAGCAAGGTTTCTGTCTGTATTACAACCAAATTCAATGAGATATCTTCACTTGGCATATGCTTCATCTCTTAACAACACTTGACCATTTTTCTAAAATTAAATATAACTTTTCTTAATGAAAGCTCATGGAGAAACCAAAGGATTCCTTAAGAAAGGACATTGACTTTCTGATATCTCATATTGAAATGGCACCAAAACTCCACAAGTTTTCATTAGGAAAAAGTCACATTTGATTTTCATCTCTTGGTGCTACCTAAATTAACAGGTTTATGTCAAAAGAGATAGCATGGTGTATTGATGTTTCTTTTGACCAAGTAGAGATTTCAACTGGTCTCTTTTGAGAGTCTAGGCTCATTCCATTGGCATCACTGTACCCTGGGAACCAGGAGACTTGGGAAGTAGAGAAGAGAGCTTCTTAGTCTTTTTCAGAGCTGGTTTATAAAATAAGCATGCATATGCTCCCTCCAAAAAGCTTGATCAACATAAACAAATATTCTTCATTTGCTGAGCTTGTCACATTCAAAATTTCTCTTGGAAATTGTCATTGCTGTGAATGTGTGTAGGGAACAAAAGTGTGAAGAGTGAAAGTGAAAGTTGCTCAGCTATGTCTGACTCTTTACGACCCCATGGATTGCAGCCCACTAGGCTCCTCTGTCCATGGAATTCTCCAGGCAAGAATACTAGAGTGGGTTGCCATTTCCTTCTGCAGGGGATCTTCCTGACTCAGGGATTGAACCCAGGTCTCCTTCATTGCAGACAAATTCTTTACTGTCTGAGCCACCAGAGAAGCCCCATAAGAAACAAAATANTCCATGGAATTCTCCAGGCAAGAATACTAGAGTGGGTTGCCATTTCCTTCTGCAGGGGATCTTCCTGACTCAGGGATTGAACCCAGGTCTCCTTCATTGCAGACAAATTCTTTACTGTCTGAGCCACCAGAGAAGCCCCATAAGAAACAAAATAATCCCTCAAATATAAGTGAGCTAATAACTGAGAGAAGTTTGTTTTTAGAAGTAGGAAAGGGCCCTGCACTTTGCTGTTTGAGATCCTGGTAAAGATATTACCTTGAACCAGCTGACAGGAGAGAAAAACATTTAGTGAGAGAGTAAAAAAGAGAGATTTACTATTAAGTCAAAATATAGGGAGCAGTACAGGAAAACCTTCCTTGGGAGACAGCATACTCTTCAAAAGAAGAGTCAGTTTGTTTTGGCAGGGGTCCTTGAAATTCTAGTTTGCAATTTAAATCTTTGCTAAAAATTGCATTTTTAAGGCAGGTGCTTGTCTAGCACAGGTGGTTGCTGTAGCAGTCACTATATCGACAGAAAAATATTATGATGGGATGTAGAGATACCAACCAAATGAAATAAAGTGAAAGAGAACAAAAAAATTTATTCATTTCTCTCTTTTTTCCTCCCTCACATACCTCTTCAAATAATTATAATTTAATGTTCTGTTTAGAAGAACATATTTATAACAGGGCCCCTCAATATTAATCTTAAACTCAGAAAAATAACTTGTCATTTATTTAACCCCAGCCTGATGGGAGGTTAGATTCACTACTGAAAGTCTGTTACAAATAGCTGGGACATTCTAAGGTCACCAAATGATGGCTGTCATTTTCTTATTCAGCCCAGTGATGAAGGAGCTTTTAAATGTTTGGACATTCAATCTATGTAGTGCCACGACCTGGACATACCCTTTTACTAAACACTAGCCCACTAAATCCTCTTAGAATGTTGTTTACCTCCAGATAAATCAAACTTGACAATGTAGGTTAACTTCACTGATTCATTTTTCAGCCACAAATGATTAATAATTTTTACAGAATGAAAGCTACAGACTTCTTATTATACGGCGGACTACAGGGAGTGATATAATTCTTGGATGTCATGTGAAATGTGAAGCCATTTTTCTGAAACTATGTTCCCAGTTCTCTCCTAAACACAGTAGCTACCTTTCCTCCACTAGAAGATCATCCAGCAGGAATGACCTTATCCATTACTGTAAGTCAGCATCTTTCCCCCAGAGTTGGAGCAAGCCGTTCCCTGCAATTTGTATCGGTAGCCCAATCCGAATACATTTCCAAACCCAGGCATGTCACATGTTGTAGCAGTGAAAGACACGCTGCTGTAGTAAGCAAAGACCTGGGCTCTGTGAGGAGAGCTTTGCTGGCTGATTAGAAACCCCACACAATGGAGAGAGGCCAAAACACAAACAGGAAACTGAGCAGAGAACGACCCAGGATGTTTTCACCCTGGAAAGTTTAAGGGGGAGATTTTGCCCATAGTTATTTCACTTTCGTTTATTTTGGTCAGCTTACCCTTCTCTGTTGACTACCAACCACATAGCTCTAGAGTTCATTATGCTTTTAATAAAGATTAGGAATTAAGGTCAGCAAAGGTTTTGCTACAGTTTTATTGAAAAGTCACCTGCTACTGGTTTGCACAGTGAGGATTCTGCAGGATTCTCCCTGCAGGTTCCTTTGTGAGATTTTCCCCAATCTACTTTACCTCCAACACTTTGGAAATAATATTTTCCATTATGTCATATTTCCAGGGTAGCCAAGCTTTTGAATGGTCTTATTTCTTTGACCTCATGTTTCACCATTCTTGAATAGCTAATAGTGGTGATAACATTTTCCACACTTAGAATTGCTTTCTGGTGACCTAGAAGGGAGAGATTTTTCTGAGAGATGCAGCACATATAACCTCTCTTGACATCAAGGACACAGACAAAGTTGCTAAAATACATGATTGATTACCTACTCTGAGCTCAGCACTTGGATTTTCCATTAGGTTCAGAAATTTCCCTTAGGTTTACACCTGGAAAATGTTGGCAGTGTCCTTTAATATCTTTATCTGCTGGGATACACTCTTATATTCCTGCTTTGGGACTAGCTGCACTTGAAAAGAGCAGAGGAATATAAGTTAAGAACATTTTTTCCCTAAAAATATATTAAAATTTTAATAATAATTCTTTTGGATTTGGTTGATGTTCAGGTTGAAGCTTTAGATTAGGTCTACTTTTATGTCTACCAGCTTGACCATACGTATTCTAATCCCATATGAAAACTAACATTTAATTCTTTCAAAATGAAATTACGGTCTGCTATATAGTAAGAGCTCCATCCATTATGTGAAATGTAGATTATGCAGACATTGGACACAAATATGAAATGGCTCCTCTTCAGCTGTTCTTTTATACTGTGTAATTATATAATTAGTATATAGACTATCCATCATACAATTCTTTTGTAATTCCATGGGAAAAGCTACTGAATATGGACAACAGATGATTCTTAAACCTCAATATCACAGCTGGTTTACATTTTTTACCCTAAATCCCATAAGTGGGCAGGCCATGTTACAGAATCCTTTCATGCCAAATTTCCTTTTTAAAAATTGAAACCACTTTGGTATTATCCAAGAGAAAGAGAGTATTAAAGAATGGTCGACTGTTTACTTGATGTTTATAAGATTATCCACATTGTTTTTCACTGAATGCTTTCCTTTCTCTAAAAATTCACTATATTTAATTCCTATTGTGTCTTTCCATGCTCCCTATTTAATTTTTTATTATTATGCATGTTTTCTACTTAACTCTCTCTTTCCTCTCTATTTGGTACCTTCTCTATTATTGTCCAAGTGACAGACAACCTACACTGTAAAGTCTCTTAGGTTCCCCAAGTTGACTCTCATCCCAAGTCATCCTCTTTTTAGTGCTCAATATGCCTACCATCTACCTTGTGTCACTTTACCTCTCCCCCCCCCAAAAAAAAAGAAAAAAAAAAAGGATTTTTCAGTTCTAATTCAATTAAAAAAGCCCACTAAAAAGTTTGACAGCATTTGTCTTAAATAGATTTTCAAATTATTACATAATAATAGCTTAACTTGAGAAAACCCAAAATTTNCCCCCCCCCAAAAAAAAAGAAAAAAAAAAAGGATTTTTCAGTTCTAATTCAATTAAAAAAGCCCACTAAAAAGTTTGACAGCATTTGTCTTAAATAGATTTTCAAATTATTACATAATAATAGCTTAACTTGAGAAAACCCAAAATTTGATGCAAGAAAGAATATAGGTCTCCTGCTATCATAAATCTGGCTCAGTGGAAAGACAGCAGGATATAGAGTCAGGGAATACAATTTTAGAATCACTTTCATAGATAACCTGCAGTGAGAATTAGCCCCAGTAGGTCTTCTGTTGCTCATTGCTTAAATTTCTATGACTACTTAATGGGAATACATTAAAGGAATAAAATGTTTTTTGACTTTAATGCTGTTTAGTTAACATATATTGACTATCTAGTCTGGGTGAGATACTCAGCCAGGTGTGTTGGGACAAATAGACTTGCTTATATCATGGCCCCTTTCCCTCAAGTTTATAGCTTATTTGGCAAATATGCCTAGTGAGAATGAAATAAGCAAAGAAAAGACAGATATTCAAAGTATCACACATAATGTATAAATGAAGCATGAAAGCACATAAGAATAATTTCATTTGGAGAGATGTTTATTGTGGCTAAATGGAAGAATTGACGTTAGAACTGAGCCTTAATCAGTTGACATGAGTACAAAGTGCAGAGAGAGAAAAATATAATTTAGAATGGGAGAGTAATGGGAGCAAAAGAACAGAGGTATGAAAGTTCAGGAAACATTTAGGGAATAATTAGAAATCTGATGGATGAGATTGGAAAATTATCATTTGATTTCAATTATATTTTTATCTGTAGAAGTTCTATGTCTTCTTTTTTAAAATCAGCTTTGTNTAATTTAGAATGGGAGAGTAATGGGAGCAAAAGAACAGAGGTATGAAAGTTCAGGAAACATTTAGGGAATAATTAGAAATCTGATGGATGAGATTGGAAAATTATCATTTGATTTCAATTATATTTTTATCTGTAGAAGTTCTATGTCTTCTTTTTTAAAATCAGCTTTGTCCATCTATGGTTTCTTATTCTTTGTTTTGTTTTCAAGATTCAAGTATTCTTTGTCAGGTTAAACACAGTGTCTGAAATTTGCATGTCTTGAACTCTGTTATCTATTATTTCTGTTTACTTCCACTCAGGATAATTTGATGTGCTCTTTTGGATTTTTGGTTATGGGTGATTCCATTTTTGGGGATTCTCTGAGGCCTGATATGAAATAAGTTCTTCCAGAGAGAATTCTCTCTTCCTTTTGAGAGTTGTGTGGTGATACTACCAACATAAGATGACTTCAAGCAAGTTGTTCGTTTGAAGTCTTCTGGACTGGAGAGGCATTGAGAATCCAGGCCTATGAAACCACAAGTGGAGACCACATGTGCTCCTCAAGGCAGATTTCCCTCCCCCCACGACCAAGTTTTAAGAACAGTTTTTCAGCTTTCTCCTCCTGCTTATTTCTTATTCATCCTTACACTAAGTGTAACGCCCTAAATGTATGTTGATGTAATCCATCCTTCCTTCTAGGTGAGGACTATGGGTTTTTCCTACTGCTTTTAGGCATGATGTAGCTGTTCCAGAACTCAAGATCATCATGAATTCCCTCTGTTACTTATGTTTTAGATCCTCGAATATTCTTTCACGTGAGCCTAACAATTTCAAAATAGTATTTTTGCATTTTATTTAGGATTTTAGTTGTTTTAGCTATGAAAGTCATTCAGGGCATATAGTCTGCTAAACTGTCAGAAATGGGTCATAGGTATAATTTTTAGATCATCAGTATCTTATTTTGGGGGGTGGGGCAGAATGGTTTCCTTGATAGCTCTGTTGGTAAAGAATCTGCCTGCAATGCAAGAGACCCTGATTGGATTCCTGGGGCAGAAAGATTCGCTGGAGAAGGGATAGGCTACCCATTCCAGTATTCTTGGGCTTCCCTTGTGGCTCGGCTAGTAAAGAATCCGCCTGCAATGTGGGAGACCTGGATTCAATCTCTGGGTTGGGAAGATCCTCTGGAGAAGGGAAAGGCTTACCCACTCCAGCATTTTGGCCTGGAGAATTCATGGACTGTATAGTCCATGAGGTCACAAAGAGTCAGACATGACTGAGTAACTTTAACTTTCATCTTATTTTTTGCCTCAAAGTTTAGACAATATTCTGTAGTTAGTAGAAATCTACTGCTTTCTGTTTGTTTTTCTGGGAAATGACAAGAACTGTAATTTGAAAGGTAAGTCTGGCAGTGTAATATCAGAGACTAGAAATGAGAAGTTTATCATTGTTTAGAGAAGGGGTAAGAGGTGTGATCTGGGAGGAAGGCACAGGGAATGAAAGAAAGTCTTATACTGAAAGAGTATAAAAAATTATATATAGAGAGAATATAAGAAAATAATATATATAAATTGAAAAGATAAGTGAAACTTTTTTCACTGGTGAAACAAACTTGTTGCAAAGTAAAGAGAGGTGTTGTTGAAGATATATACCATAGAGAAGTCTTGGAAGCTCTGTCAATATAAAATCTAACTAAATTGTTAAGAAAATATCTGAATACTAACCTCTCTATTATAATAAGGACATATTCATGTAATTGAACTTTCTAAGAAAACACTTCACTAGTAATCATTTTTTAGTCTGAACTTAACTTGAGTTGGAGAAGGAAATGGAAACCCACTCCAGTATTCTTGCCTGAAGAATCCCATGGACAGAGGAGCTTGGTAGGCTACAGTCCCTGGGGTCACAAAGAGTCAGACATGACTAGTGACTTCACTTTCACTTTCACTTAACTTGAGTAGGAAAGTCTTAACCTATCTTGAGGATGATAAATCCCAGAGAAATGCCACCTTGCTTTTTGTAATCCAGGAAACAATCTTGCTTTTACTGTAATCCTATGGAATTAAATAATCACTTCAATAGCCTGAAAAATACATCATAAATTCAAATTTAATCAATTCTTCAAATTATAATCTTCCTTTCATTCAGCAAACTGAAGCAAAATTTATTAATTTTTTCTGTGCAAAAAGAAATTGATGAGTATAGAAATATAAAGGAGATAGAAATGATTAAAATATAGGAAATAATATGTCTCATTTTGTCAGCATTCTTAAGAAGTTATAAAGAAATGAGTTATGATGCTGTATGCTGATGACTTTATGTATGCTGCAGAGAACATGGTTTTTTGCCTGGAAAAATCCTATGGACGGAGGAACCTGGTAGGCTGCAGTCCGTGGGGTCGCTAAGAGTCGGATACGACTGAGCGACTTCACTTTCACTTTTCACTTTCATGCATTGGAGAAGGAAATGGCAACCCACTCCAGTGTTCTTGCCTGGAGAATCCCAGGGATGACGGAGCCCAATGGGCTGCCATCTGTGGGGTCGCACAGAGTCGGACACAACTGAAGCGACTTAGCAGCAGCAGCAGCAGGCTGTCTTTCTGTGGTATGTTTATAATTAAATTCCCCTAAACTTCTTGAACTAATGGGATGATGATTAGAAATTATTAAAATTGAGAGGGAGCTTTAAATATCATTTCTTTAGACTTCTCTTTCCACTGGAATGGAGGACGGCTGTAAGGAAAGAATGATGGTAGTACTAGGGTAAAAAGGAATCCAGAGTCGGAAACACTTGGGCTCCAGTTCTACCTCTGCCTTTTACCCATATATGATCTTGGGTAAGTAACCTTTTTTATGAAGTTCAGCTTATTTATAAAAACAGGGATAATGATACTGGTTTCACAGAGTTGTGGTGGATATTAAATGAGATATTTATGCAAATGCGTAGCATAGTGTCTGGCACATTATAAAAAGTGACAAAGTCACTCAGCCCTGTCTGACTCCTTGTGACTCCACGGACTGTAGCCAACCAGGCTCCTCTGTCCATGGGATTCTCCATGCAGGAATGCTGAAGCGGGTAGCCATTCCCTTCTTCAGGGGATCTTCCCAACCCAGGGATTAAACCCAGGTCTGCCGTATTGCAGGCAAATTCTTTACTGTCTGAGCCACCAGGGAAGCCCATTAGAGGTACTCAGCAAATAGTAACTGTTGCTATTGTTCCATCATATCCAACTTCTTTTTAATATCTCCCATAGTGTAGAACTTATTGTGATGCAGTCCGTTAAGTTTTTGTTATAGGTTTTCTACTGGGTAAAAAATATGACTCCCTGAAACTTCGATTCTTTGATCCATGTTCTGTCCCATGAAACAACAGAGGATACATATTTTCTTCCTTCTGAAAGACAAACCTTCAGCTATTTGAAATAGAGGAGATAGAGAGGAAATCATTGAGCTATGTCTCTTGAGACAACTGAAGGTAATGAGCTTCAGAGATCAGGTGGAGACACAGTCCTCTCTTCTTTTATACCAGAGGGAAATAAAGGAAGTCTAGGGAGAGGTGCAGGCACATTTGTAGGTTTGGTGACATTTTGGGTACTTCTCTCTATGAGGTGAGGACTTCAGCTGAGAGAGAACATGTCTGTAGTGGGGTGAGAGGTTTTAGACAAGTGGAAAAGGCTTGAAACTGTTTCTGTGCAAAACTGGAGAAACTGTTGACCGAGTACTGTTGGTCAGTGATGAGGGGTCCAGCTAAGGTTGAAGACCAGATGTTAATATTGGCACCAATTGCTTGATTGCGCTTTTTTTTTTGGTTGTACTTAGTGGCCAGAATGGAGGTCAGAATTGGTGACACTTGAGTTTTCTCAACTTTGCAGGCTTCCCAAGAAAGTGGAATAAATCACTGCTATGGCAGGAGATTTGAGGAAAATAGCAAAAGAGTACTGAAAGTATTGGATGATGGGCTCTTAGTTAAAAGAGAAAAAAGTAAAGGCAGGAAATGGATAATAGCTGGAGAGAAGAGGGACAAAGGAGCTACAGGTCTCTGAGTTTGGAGGGAAACATGAGTAAATGTCATCCATTTTTTGAATGTAACCTTTGTGCCCAGCACTGCTCACATATAGGGTGATGAGATAGATATTACTTGAGAAGAGAAAAGTCACAGTGCTGCCTTTGGAAAATTCACTTTTTATTAAACGTAAGTGGATTATTCTGAGTGTTTGCAGTATTAGACTCTTGAACATTTATATGGAGTTTAAGAAGGGCAGAGATTGATGAAAAGCCATATTGGAATGACCGTTTTTGCTTCCTCAAAATGGCTCCATTCTAGAATTAGGTCTTCTTCTCTTAACTAAGTTGAGTTTTAAAGAGTAAGTTTTTCGTTCTCTTTTGCTTTGTGTTAAAATTTTCTTTTTAAAAAGTAATTCCACACTAACATTCCCACAATCACTCATCAATTTAGCATTGAGGCTCTGATCTTTTCACTCTCCATTTCCCTAGTTTTGTAGAAATTACAAGAGCATACTGACAATGCCTGGAGCTCACACACAGAGTTTGTGCTTAATGATGAGCCTGGGAATTCTGTGTATTTCAGGGGTAATATGATCACTAAAATACAGTGCACAGAACTGAGGTTTGCTATGTATAATTGCCTTAAAATTATCACTGATATTTTTAGAATACTATGTACTAACCGTAATTTTTACTTTATTTCAACTTATTTAAATCCATGGACTGTAAAAAAGGCTTATCTCTCAATAGCTTTCTTCCCCATCTTTACTCAAGAATGAGAAAAGATTAAATATTTTTTATAAATAGGAAGCTCATATATATTTTAGAGCAATGGGATGGTGATNATTACAAGAGCATACTGACAATGCCTGGAGCTCACACACAGAGTTTGTGCTTAATGATGAGCCTGGGAATTCTGTGTATTTCAGGGGTAATATGATCACTAAAATACAGTGCACAGAACTGAGGTTTGCTATGTATAATTGCCTTAAAATTATCACTGATATTTTTAGAATACTATGTACTAACCGTAATTTTTACTTTATTTCAACTTATTTAAATCCATGGACTGTAAAAAAGGCTTATCTCTCAATAGCTTTCTTCCCCATCTTTACTCGAGAATGAGAAAAGATTAAATATTTTTTATAAATAGGAAGCTCATATATATTTTAGAGCAATGGGATGGTGATGAGTCAAAATAAAATGTATTTTCTCTAAACTTAATGCAAGAGTTGTAAAAATCTATAAGATTGATAAAGTAGGCATTTTCTACAGTTCTAAAATAATTTTCTCAGAGAAAGTTGGTTGAATTGAGTCAAAGAGCATGTTATTTTGGAGAAAAAAATGATTCTAGAGCTAAATCCATTGGCAAAGTTGAAAAGGAAATATATACCCATTTGAACGCAGAGCAAGGAGAGATAAGAAAGCCTTCCTCAGCAATCAATGCAAAGAAATAGAGGAAAACAGTAGAATGGGAAAGACTAGAGATCTCTTTAAGAAAATTAGAGATACTAAGGGAACATTTCATGCAAAGATGGGATCAATAAAGGACAGAAATGGTATGGACCTAACAGAANGTCTGAGCCACCAGGGAAGCCCAAGGTTTTTGCTAGAAGTTTCTAACAGAAGAGCTGGAGAAAGAGGAGCAATTCTTTCTCTGATCAGGGACTGTTCACCCATGAGTCTGGCATGCCCTACTCAGTCTTAAAGAGTTCAAAGTACATTATTCTCCCTGCTATTCCAGATATTTTCCCTCAGGCTCTGGCTGATATTTAATGTGAGTTTTCATGTAATTAAAAATTTTAAAGTCAATGATTAAAAATATGTAAAAACAGCTAGAAAAACATTTTGCTCATTATTTCTTCAAATATTTTGATCTATCTTTTGTCCGTCATTTCCTTCAGTGATTCCAATTATATGTACATTAAGTTACTCAAAGTTGTTCCACAGGTTACTGATCTCTTCAGCTCTTTTATCTTTTTACCCCCTCTCTTTCTTCATGCATAGGTTCTACTTTGTTGTGTCTTCAAGTTCACTAATGTTTTTCTTTGATAGAGTTTAATCTATTGCTAACTCTGTTTGCAATATTTGCTTTAATNATATTTTCCCTCAGGCTCTGGCTGATATTTAATGTGAGTTTTCGTGTAATTAAAAATTTTAAAGTCAATGATTAAAAATATGTAAAAACAGCTAGAAAAACATTTTGCTCATTATTTCTTCAAATATTTTGATCTATCTTTTGTCCGTCATTTCCTTCAGTGATTCCAATTATATGTACATTAAGTTACTCAAAGTTGTTCCACAGGTTACTGATCTCTTCAGCTCTTTTATCTTTTTACCCCCTCTCTTTCTTCATGCATAGGTTCTACTTTGTTGTGTCTTCAAGTTCACTAATGTTTTTCTTTGATAGAGTCTAATCTATTGCTAATTCTGTTTGCAATATTTGCTTTAATTCAGAAAGTTTTATTTTCATCTCCAGAAGTTTGATTTTGTTATTTTTACATGTTTTTAATTTTTTTTTTCAAATTGAAGGGTAATTGCTTTACAATATTGTATTGGTTTCTACCACACATCAACATGAGTCAGTCACAGGTATACATATGTCCTCTCTCTCCTGAACCCCTCCCCTCTTCCTCCATATCCCACACCTCTAGGTTGTCACAGATCACTGGGTTGAGCCTCCTTTCCTCTACCTTTTTGAACATATGAAATATAAAATACTATTTTAATGTCTTTATCTACTAATTTTGACATCAACGTCAGTTCTGGGTAGGTTTTGACTAGATTATTAAGATGATATTTTCTTAGTTCTTTGCATGCCTGGTAAAATTTGATTGAAGACCAAACACTGAAAGTTTTACACTGTTGGGAGCTGGATATTTTTGTACTTCTCTAGATAGTTGTGGGCTTCTCTAGTAGCTCAGTTGGGAAAGGATCTGACTGCAATGCAGGAGATGCAGGTTCGATCCCTGGGTTGGGAAGATCCCCTGGAGAAGGAAATGGCAACCCACTCCAATACTCTTGCCTGGAGAATTCCATGGACAGAGGAGCCAGGCGTGTTATGTTCCATGGGGTCACAAAGAGTTGGACACAACTGTGTGACTAACTTTCACTTTCAAATAGTTGTAAAGTTTGTTATTGGATACAGTTTAATTACTCAAAATAAGTTTTTCAAGGCTTCCTTTTAAGCTTTTGAAGACCCAGTCAGAAGTGCCTTTGACCGTTGAGTAAATATGAGAAATACTGGAAGCAACTTCTGACTCTAGAGAAAAGGTGCTAGAAGGAATTAAGAGATTAGACTTCAGTTGTCTGAAATGGGTTTATGGCTGAGCTCTTTTTCCTAAGATGTTTGGAGAGACTGTAGGAGGTAGGAGAAAAGATGTTGTTTATGGCATCCTATCTGAAGAGCATCAGGAAACATGTGACACCTGTCATCCTAGCACTTAGTTCAGTTCAGTCCCTCAGTCTCATCTGACTCTTTGCGATCCCATGGACTGCACTAGTTATTTCTGGTCCGCTTATAAATTTAGCAGATCATTTGTTAAATGCAAATATGAAATGATCACCTAATATGTAAAAGAATGATTTTTTCCCAAATCACACCAAAAATGTAGAATAAAATATGCCCCATAAATTTTTGCAAAATAACAAGAGTAGACATCTGGCTACATGAAGATGAATGCAGTTGCCAAGAGGTCAACTAGACTCACTCAGTAGTCAAGGGATTTGTCTTTAGCAAAATTACTTATTTCTACATGTCATGAGTCTTTGGGGTTTCTTACCAGTAGTCAAAATCTTGAATGCTAAATACATGAATGCCAAAGTTTTCTATTATTTAGGGCTACTGTTTCCTGAACATAAGACATGAAGGTTTGGGAAGAACTAAAAAAGAAAGAACCAAACCAAAAGCAAATGTTTGAGGCCCAGTTATTCTTTGAATTTATACTGTATTAATTTACTATTACTCTGAGAACCCCAAGCTGTAATTGGAACATCAGCATGACATCAGTGCCCCTGTCCTCTGAATGACAGACAGTGCTTGTCACTGCACTGCTTTTACTATGTACTGGAAAGAGTTAGCCAACCCATCATCTCTTTATATCCTCTTTAATTCTTCGATCTTAAGTATTTCTAGTCCAGGAAATAGGTGTCATAAATCATCTTTAGTGGTTGGCCACCTAGTTCATTGAAATAAGCTTCTTAAAGATGGTCTTTAAAACAGTTTTATATTGAGGGAAAGCAAATGGCTGGATGTTTCAGGCCTGGGATGTTGTTCAAGGCACACAAGTTGGAGTGGAAGGAAAAAATGAGACAGTAGCTGGCTGAGAGATTTATTTAGGCTGCATTTAGGAGAAAAGTGATGCAATAGGATTTATGTTTTGAGACTCTGCATAGTTTCTGGCTATTGAATTCCTGCTTTCTCTGAAATTGGGACCATTTAGGCTTCACTTTCAAGTTAAACTCATCCCATTCTCCAGGGCCAATTTAGATGGAGCTGGATTCTCAACCATGACACATATATACATACAGGCAATAAATATTTCTGTAAAGAGTTATTTAAAACCCATGATAAAAACCATCACAAATGGTTGACATTAGAGAACCTTAAATCTTTGAGTTCAATTCACCTTCCTTCAAAATTCAGCTATTCAGAATCAGACTCTGGCTAGAAAATTTGAGAACAAATTGGGGTGATTTTGCTAATCATTTGCTATTTTAAAAACTGTTATTGAAATAATCTTTCAGAAAAAATCCCTTCTCTTTTTGAGCTTGTGCTTTTGAGCTTTAGTTAAAATTAAGGAGGTTTTTGGTTTAGCATTGAATTTGTACATGTATGATTCAGTTCAGTATTTATTTTACAACTACTATGCTTAAGGTAGCTTATTAAATGCTATGAGTAGGAATAAGAAGAATAAAACACAGCTCCTGCCATGTAGGGAAGGTGAACTGTGAGTCAAAGTAAGCTTGTTCTTTCAACTGTATCTGTCATCAGAAGCAGGAACAAGTCTTGATGGGATATCACATGAAGAAAAGAGCATTTGTGGCTGAAGGATTATGGAAAGAAACCTTGGAGCAAACAGGCTTTTGGAGGAATGTTGGATTCGGAAAGTTGATCGGGGAGAATAAAGGCTGGGGACATGTTCACCTAACAGAGAATCAGAGAGTCAGAAGAAACTGTGTAAATAAATATAGAATTCAACTGCATATTTTTACCACATTTTCAGCTAACTATATGTCAATTCTTGAATGTGCATATTCTTTTTCTTTGGTCTTGGATCTTGGAGAAGAAATTATTCATCTCATATTCTAGAGAGAGACTTAAGTTTGAGCAAATGTCTGAACTGGTGTTTTCCAGTACAAGCCCACCTTAGATAGCACAGTGCTTAACACAAAACAGCATCTGTTTATAAAGCAACACTAAGTTCCCAAGTCTTCTCTAAAATGTAGAGAAAAGCGTGGGACACTGGGGTGAGGTTTCAGTTTACTAATGAGTGGGTTTGGTTTTGTTCTAGTAAATTTCTTCCTGGGGTCCTGAAGATAGAATCCTGCATTGCCTTATGCTGAGTATTTGCTTGGGATTCTGATTATAAGCCTACATCAAAGGATCATGCCAGGAGCTGTGTTAGCACCTCATTAACGCTCCCTACACAAGAATCTCAGGTATTGAAAGTATCATGTCAAGTCTGTTCCCCACTTAGGCATAACTTATACCTCTTCCTGAGTTAAGTGGGTCTTTGTTTTCTTTGGAATTTTATGTTTGGGAAGGAAAGGAGGAAAAGGAAGAGGCAGGTTAATAAGTGGTATAAAAATGTAATTCAATTTGCTTCTTATTTGCTTACTGTGTATCTAATGAGAACATTGTTTTTAAATGTGCAGTATTGATTTCTCTTAGGCATTTTTAAAGAAGAGGAAGAAAAGATTATATGTCTAGTTGGTTGATGGCTAAATTTAAGGAATCTGTAGGTATAAGAGGCATTGTTTTAAAGACATCACCAGTTCTTTTCACTCCTCCTTTCTTGGAATGCTGATTAGCCATAATGGATAAATAATGATTATGGATGAGATTTACATAATAGATGAATCTGTTTATAAACTACACTGAACTTCTGACCAGCCTGCCAACCTTTTTAGAAATCCATATAAATTATCTGTTAGTGTCTACAGTGCCCAAATAGCTTCTCCTAATTACAAGTATTTAAACATAAATGAAAGTGAAAGTTTAGAATTGATGCAGTGGGCAATTCTAATAAAACTTCAAATTGGCAAGAAGACCCAATTCTACTTCCACTGCATGTTAATTTTTTTCTATTTTATAATCAGCAAAATGTGTTCATATAAATGGCAGCAGACCCTAATTATGGGAGAGGGGAAGGAGTGAATTATTGACCTTCACAGATGAGATCTTTTTCAAAGGCTTATTCACTGAGATAACTATGAAAATGTAAAACTGTAAATGAGATTTTTTCCCCCTATTGATTTGGTTGGTTGGTAAAAGAGGAATGACAATAAAAAGGAATGCACAGTCCCCATATTCTGATCTTTCTGAAGTTGCAATAGAGAGGTTATACATTTCATTTGAGCTGACAGGAATTTGAAATGTTATAGATAGGTTTCCTGTGCTCAACCATTATTTACTGTTTGACTGTAATGTCAGTCTCTTTCTGCTTCTTCAATATTGTTTGCACTTTACCTTTCTGAAAAGGGTCTTGATTGAGCCATAGAGGGGGAGATATTTCTATCTTTCTGCAAGATCAATGAAGACATGTTTACAGGTCCCCAGCACAGTGTACATACCACAATAATGGATTTTAGTCCATGTTGACTGAAAGCTCTTTTTCTTTGTTACTTGTCAATCTTGTATCTATTACTTGATTGCAACATTAAAAGCTATTTGACCAAACACTGAAACAACAACTATCAGGCAAGCTGAAATAGTTATCCGAACTAAATATATGCAGCCCTTAGCCAGACAAGTCCCTCGCAGCCTTAAAGCAGGCAAGGCTTCGTTTGCTTTTCATTTAGCAACCATTTCATGGTTGTACTTACCTCGAGTTTTCTTTTTCCTCCTAAAGAGGTTTTAATTAATGTGCAGTTGTGATTGCCAGGGGTTCAGTCCCACTTTAATCAGAGAATTATATATAATAACTCTGTTATTATTTCTTGAAGGAGAGACTTCAGTTCCCAGAAAGAAAAATTCCATGCACTCATCCAGGTCTCCTCTTCCTGGTAATATCGGCTATTTTTTGAGCTTGTAAAGAAGACAATGACTCTATCCACTGTGTATAATATATATGACTATTGAGCAAATGATATGGAGATTGAAGATGAAAGATTTTTTTTCCTCTTGTCTTTTCAGTAACAAACCCATTATATTTAGATATTCCTGTCTTAATCATTTAACCTCTAGAGCAGTTAAAGTTTATGGCCTATACCACCAAACCATCTTGAAGATGGCTCAGAATATCTATGTCAGTACTGACTCCACACCCTGGACATAGATTACAGTTATTCTTAGACTAAAACAAGAGTTAGACTGGTGTATGTGATAAGGTGATTGCATATGGAGAAACTTTTTCAGGAAAACATTTCTTCCCTCACACTTTTTTTTTTCTTTCGCAAAAGGCACTTAAGCACCACTCATCTGGACACCATGGTTAAAGAAAAATGTAATAGAAAATTATTTGGGAATAGATACATTATGGCTTATTCTGCAGACTGTTACTGCTTTCTAAAGTAGTGGGAATGAATTTTACTACTATATGCAGGTATAACTTACTATAAGAGCTACTTAGAAAAGATTTGTGTAACTCCAGTTTCAGTAGATAGAACTGTACTTTGAAGGAGATAGGAAACCAGCCATTAGAGAAAAGTTGCCTTAAATCTAGTTTTCATATTAAGAACCTCTTTTCCAATGTATATAGTCATCTGTTAACTGTTTTTTTTTTAATTGTGTATTTTTTTAGAGCAGATGAAGCACAATTGAATAAACAAATATCCTCTCTTGAAAAATCCTGTGTTGGTACCTGAGAGATTTTGAGTTGGATGGTATCCTCACCTCTCAGACAAAAGAACTGAGACCAGGAAGAATTAAATGACATATCCACAGTCTTGTAGCTGGCTTAGTAACAGAGGTCTCTAGAAGCCTCTACATGGGACTTGTTCTTCCCCCATGTTCTTTGAAGAAACAAGAAAGAGATTCCATTGAGGAGCTCTCTTAATTTCCTAGGTCTCTCATAACAAAGCATGACAAACTAGGTAACTTAAAAAGACAGAAATTTATTACCTCACAATTGTGGAGGCTAGAAATCTGAGGTCCAGGTGTCAGCAGAATTGCTTTCTCCTGAGAGGAAGGAAGGTACCCACAGCATCTGCTAGAGTTACATTCACTGTAAACAACAACAAAATTGCTTTAAGCCTCCTTCAAGGGCAATTTCAGAATTACCACCAAGATTGAAACTCAAATGACAGAGAAAAGTGTGTTGATACTCTGTTGTAGACCTGGTCAAATCTGTTTTGGATCACAAAGAAACAGCTAGACTAAAAACACTGCTCTTACTGATTGTTCAAATGATGTATTTTATTGTGGCCCAAATCTATCCCTGAACAACTGTTTAAAAAACTAGGGTTAAACCTAGTTTTTTAATATGTAGCATAAAAGAATGTATTTATCAGTAATTCATTCTCTTGCTCTACTTTATAATGATTATGGACACGAAGACATGCCAATTTGAAAAGTGTTTAGCTACACTAAGTGGCAGAAAAATGTCCAAGCGATAAGCATTTTCACAGTCACAGTGCTGACTAGAAAAAGCATATGCAACTGAGCCTAGGTGGGGCAACATTGGAGATATGAATAGCCTACAGTGATGGCCAAGGTGGTCTCTCCCCAGCAGGAACCCCTGCAGCTTCAATCAGAATACCACCTCAGTGGCCAGCTTCTCGACTTTCTTGGTGTATACCACAAGGTATGAAAAGATAAGGTTTGTTTAAAGCAGTGGTCTTCCCTGGTGGCTCAGACGGTAAAGAATTGGCTTGCATTGCAGAAGACCTGTGTTCAGTCCCTGGGTTGGAAAGATCCCTTGGAGAAAGAAATGGGTAGCCACTCCAGTATTCTTTCCTGGAGAATTCCATGGAACAGAGGAGCCTGGCAAGCTACATTCCACAGGGTTGCAAAGAATCTGACGTGACTGAGCGACTAACACAAAATAGTAGTTTGAAAAATCTTCTTTTAAGAAAAATTTTTTTTAATTAATTAATTTTTTTTTAAATTTTACTTTACAATAATCTAAGAAAAATTTATTTTAAAACACCAACCCTCACAGTTGTATCCCAGTGTTGTTGTTCAGTTGCTCAGTCGTGTCCAACTATTTGCGACCCCATGGACTGCAGCGCATCAGGCTTCCCTGTCCTTCACTATTTTCTGGAGTTTGCTCAAGCTTGTGTCCACTGAATCAGTGATGCCATTCAACCATCTCATTCTCTGTTGTCCCCTTCTCTTCCTTCCTTCAGTCTTTCCTGGCATCAGGGTCTTTTCCAATGAGTCAGTTCTTTGCCTCAGGTGGCCAAAGTATTGGAGTTTCAGCTTCAGCATCAGTCCTTCCAATGAATATTCAGGGTTGACTTCCTTTAGGATGGACTGGTTTGATCTCCTTGCAGTACAAGGGACTCTCAAGAGTCTTCTCCAGCACCACAGCTCAAAAGCATCAA
The DNA here is from genome assembly GCA_006410875.1 of Neotragus pygmaeus. Lineage (NCBI taxonomy): Eukaryota > Metazoa > Chordata > Mammalia > Artiodactyla > Bovidae > Neotragus > Neotragus pygmaeus. Next base: position 1,025,065 of record SJYV01004965.1, read on the forward strand.
TTCTTTGGCACTCAGCCTTTTTTATTGCCCAGGTCTCACATCCTTACATGACTACTGGAAAAACCGTAGCCTTGACTCTATGGACCTTTGTCAGCAAAGTAATGTCTTTGCTTTTTAATATACTGTCTAGGTTTGTCATCCCAGTGTTACTGTGGTTCAAAGAGCAATCATAGCAACCATATATCTTTTTCTTCCTTCCTTCCTGCCTTTCTTTTAAATTTCTTTGGCTGCACCAGGTCTTTGGTTGTAGCATGCAGGATCTAGTTTCCTGATCAGGGATCTAACCCAGCCCTCTGAATTGGGAGAGCAGAGTCTTAGCCACTGGATCACCAGGGAAGTACCGTGCAACCACATTTTCAAAGAATATTCCTTGTGTTTATTGAATAAAATGAAGGGATGTAGTGTAGTAATTTTTGCTTCTTTCTCATAAATCATAATTGCTCCTTTTTCTTTCTCCTCAGAATTTCTAGATAAACCCTTCCAGACCATGCTGGAACCTCACACTATCTTGTTTCGTTTCTACTTTCTCTCATTCACAAGGCCTGAGAAATGCTTGGGGAGGAAGGAACTCTCTCAAGGGCAAAAGACAGCAAAAAGCCAAAGTAAATGAAGTTAGAAATCTTACTAACAAGCAAGAAAAGGGGAAAGAAGAAAGGCTTGGAATATCCACAGAGTAATAATTTTTATCCTTTCAAATTTATAATGGAATGAGAAGTGACTGGGCAAATGTCTCCTAAATAGTTGAATGCAGTATAACATTATGGCTACAGATTGAGCCCTGGAGAGCCTGAGTTAGAATCCTGTCTCTACATTTTTTTCTCATGTAAAATGGACGTATTTATAGTACCTAACAAGTAGAGTTGCTGAAAATATTAAATAGATAACCTATATACAGCAATTACAAATCACCGGCCATAGTAAATGCAGCATAAATATTTTCTGCCATTCTCATCATTATTATTACATCAATATTATTATTGCTTAACAGGTAGAAAGTGCCAGAGAAGGTAACTGATCTTGTGTGTGTATGTTTAAGACATTGGAGAAAATGAGGTATCACAGTAAAGGGCAAAACCCTGGAAAGAATGAGTACATTTTCACCTTTATAATAGAAAGCAGCTGATTACATTGATTTGTTTAGCAGACTCCGTCAGTTAACATCCACACAGTGGAACTTGAAATCAGGGTCCCCAACCTCCAGGATCTCATCCCTGATTGATTTGACATGGAGCTGATATAATAATAACAGAAATAAAGTACACAATAAATGTAATGCACTTGAACCATTCCCAAACCATCCACTCCCCACCCTAGTCTGTGGAAAAATTGTTTTCTACAAATGTGTTCCCTGGCACCAAAAAGGTTGGGGTCCACTGCTCTGAATAGTTTTATGTTACCTGAAATAGTTGAACTGAAATTAAAATTTAAAAGTTATGAAGAAAGTTAATGTAGAAACTGTGAGTTTCATGAGATCTAATTCACTTATATCTTATGAAAATTTCAGATTTATCATCAAGTACATAATATGTGAGTCTTTAGGTCTTTGTTTTTAATTGAGAAAAGAGTCTTTGATGAGTATTTTCTTAAGATAGGGAAAAAAGCACACATAGAAATTCCAATTTCATCATTAGGTACGTGTAACTGACCCTGTAGTAAGATGTGTGGAGTGCAGTGTTAATTGCTTAGTCGTGTCTGACTTTTTGCAACCCAGAGGACTGTAGCTTGCCAGGCTACTCTGTCTATGAAATTCTCCAACAAGAATACTGAAGTGAGTAGCCATTCCCTTCTCCAGGGAATTTTCCTGCCCCAGGGATTGAACCTAGGTCTCCTGCATTGCAGGTGGATTCTTTACTGTCTGAGCTATCAGATAGTAAGACATAGTCATTTAAATTCCCACTGGGTTTCCTAGGTATTGTAGTGCTAAAGAACTTGCCTGCCAATGCAGGAGATGTAAGAGACACGGGTTCGATCTCTGGGTTGGAAAGATCCCCTGGAAGAGGGCATGGCAACCGACTCCAGCATTCTTGCCTGGAGAATCCTATGAACAGAGGAGCCTGGCAGGCTATGGTCCATAGGATTGCAGAGAGTGGGACACAACTGAAACGACTTAGCATACGTGCAAACTTATAGACATATGAACTTACAAATATATAAATTTATTCTATTGATTGATCAGTTGATCCATCTGTTAAACCATAAAAAATCTCTAAAACAATTTAAATTGTAACATGCAAGATCCAATACATGTTTTCAGACCCTGATGAGCTATATTTATATGTTACTATTCCTGACATTTTTTTCTCTCTCACTGTTGATCAAATCATTGACATAATCCACTCAATGAAATAAAAGTTATGGAAAGAAAAATTAATGTTTCAGAAACTGAAATAACTTAGAATGGACAGTCTTTGAGCTGTGCTTCGGTTCACATGATGTGGCATTTCTCACTCTCATGATACGGCATGACTGGGGTAAAGAGAAGAAAAGGGCCATAGAGACACTGCGAGCTATATATTGGAATGTACCATCTTCATTCTGTTTTTCATGTTTGTTTATATATTTTTCTTCATTTTGTACTGTTCAGAAAAAAATTAAAGCTTTAGAAGAGCATCAGTAATACTTGCCATGTGTTAGAGCCATAATTCAGTGCTTTTCTAGAAGCTTGATGTTTAGGCTTGTGGCACGAACATTGGTTATTTTGTGTTTTCGAAAGTGCTGTCAGCTCAAGGATATCAATGAGTAATGCTGTAATGAGACAGTCTTAAATGCATTAATAATACAGGTTTTGGTGAGAGTTAATTGTGATAATATATGTAAAGCCCATAATGCCAGCTATATATCAATTATTCCAAAATATTATCTAATTATTACTATGATTATCACTATTGTTATTAAAATTTGTTGTCAGAACATCTGAATAAACATCATGAGGTTTATTTTGTGCCTAAATTTGCTTCTTGGGATATAGCCAGGTTGGCACTGTTTATTATTATGTGTTGAAACACACTGTGAAGTTTTAGACATAGACTCATAACCTAAATAAAACAGGACCACTAGTGAATGGGTCTTATCTTGGAGGATCTTACAGGTCAAGATAAGGAGTTGCATTTCTGCTGGGAGAAAATGTATAGCCAATAAAGGCAGTCAGACTGTGGTGGTACGATAGATCTATCTGAAATAATTGGCTTTCAGCAACATGGCAGATCAAGTGGGTTCAGCACTCTATTTCATTCAAAACATTTAGAAGTTATGTGTAAAACAGTTCATAGTGAAATACTTTAAATGCTGCATATGTACCAGAAATGAAGAAGTTTGAAGCTGAAAATTATACCGCAAGGATAATTTCACAGCTTACAGTGCATGTGATGCCCACGTGAAAAGTCATGCCCAATGATTTTGAGTTCACAATTGAAATTATACAGCACAGGGAGAAACAAAAAAGTTGTGATGAGGAGCCAGCAAACAAATAAACAAAAAATCTTCAGGAAAATTAAAAATTCTTTGAACTTGTGACAAGAGAGTAAATCTGGAAAAACTATAAAAGTGAAAAAAGAAAGTGAAAGTGAAGTCGGTCAGTCCTGTCCAACTCTTTGCAACCCCATGGACTGTAACCTACCAGGCTCCTCCATCCATGGGATTCTCCAGGCAAGAATACTGGAGTGAGTTGCCATTTCCTTCTCCAGGGGATCTTCCCGACCCAGGAATTGAACCTGGGTCTCCCACCTTGCGGACAGACGCTTTAACCTCTGAGCCACCAGGGAAGCCCAAAAGTATAAAATTTGTGTTTAAAATAATTTTAAAAGGAGTAAAAATCTTGACTAAAATAAGATAATGTGAAAAAAATTAGGCAGATCTGAAAAAGACCTAAATAAAATTTTATGAAATTTAATATACAAACATTGAAATTAAAAATTCAATCTGTAGTTTTAAGAGCAGTTTAGACATAGGTAAATAGAGAACTAATGAACTTGAAAGTTCTGTGGAGTGTAGTCAGTAATTAAATAATTAGAAATAGGTATATTAAAAGACATTGAGTATAGTTTCCAAAAGTTGTGAAATGTTTTAAAAAAGTCAGGAGAAAATAGAGAAAATGAGACACACAATAAAGCATGATTTCTCAGGTTAAAAACCACCTAGGATCCAAAGTAAGATGAATTATTAAAATTTTTAATAAAACTGCAGAATAGCAGAAAACAAAGGTGAAAATATATGTTGAGATATATATATGTATTTGTGCATAGAATATGTATTCCAGAAGGAAAAGCAAGGTTTCCTGAAAAAAGCAACAACAATTAGAAAAAGAATAATAATCAATCTCCTATCAAAGGACTAAAAAGTAATATACTAATATTAAGAGTGCTATGGAAAAGTGACCTTCAAACTGGAAATCCATACCCAGTAAAATTCAATCAAGAATAAAGGGAAGTAAGTATTTTTACTACAAGGACCAAGAATGTTTATCTCTCAGAGACTTGGAGTAAAAATGATTCTCAAGATATAAGTTAGGAGCAAGGGAATTGAATTCAGAAGGAAAGAGTGGAATGCAAAAATAATTGTGAGAATAAACAAATAACATGTGGAAAAAATAATAGCATTAATTTTTATGACTATTCATGAACATTGAAAAAAGGTAGAGCTGGATAATGGGCAATAATTAGAGAATAGAGTGGTGATTAGAATTAAATTGCTCTAAGATTTATTTTGAAGGAGAATATAGAAAATGATTAACTAATGATTAACTTTTAGGCTTGGTAAATCAAGAATGCATGCTCCAAATGTAAAGATAATCAATAATGGAATAGATGCAGAATGAGTAGCTTTTAAACAAGGAAACACAAACAAAGAAACAAACTAGATTTGTCCAATGGAAGTTGAGAAAGGAAAAAATAAGATTAAAAAATGGTCAACAGAAAATGCTAAAAAAAAAAGTTGAGGTGGACATAAATCTGTCTCTAAAAAAATTTGAATAAACCATTCTCCTGAAAGTTTAGTTTTGTTTATTTTGAAGTTTATATATGTAGAATCATATTTTTGGTATTTTCTGTACCCTGTGTCTTTGACTCAACATTTATGAGGGTCATCCATGCTAATGCACGCATCTTCATTTAGCTTACATATTTATATTCTCAAGTGATGTTTCATTGCTTGAATTGATGACAAGCTATTTAGACATTCTACCATTGATAGCCGTTGAATTTCTCCCTAGCATTGGCCAATNTGCATTTCTGCTGGGAGAAAATGTATAGCCAATAAAGGCAGTCAGACTGTGGTGGTACGATAGATCTATCTGAAATAATTGGCTTTCAGCAACATGGCAGATCAAGTGGGTTCAGCACTCTATTTCATTCAAAACATTTAGAAGTTATGTGTAAAACAGTTCATAGTGAAATACTTTAAATGCTGCATATGTACCAGAAATGAAGAAGTTTGAAGCTGAAAATTATACCGCAAGGATAATTTCACAGCTTACAGTGCATGTGATGCCCACGTGAAAAGTCATGCCCAATGATTTTGAGTTCACAATTGAAATTATACAGCACAGGGAGAAACAAAAAAGTTGTGATGAGGAGCCAGCAAACAAATAAACAAAAAATCTTCAGGAAAATTAAAAATTCTTTGAACTTGTGACAAGAGAGTAAATCTGGAAAAACTATAAAAGTGAAAAAAGAAAGTGAAAGTGAAGTCGGTCAGTCCTGTCCAACTCTTTGCAACCCCATGGACTGTAACCTACCAGGCTCCTCCATCCATGGGATTCTCCAGGCAAGAATACTGGAGTGAGTTGCCATTTCCTTCTCCAGGGGATCTTCCCGACCCAGGAATTGAACCTGGGTCTCCCACCTTGCGGACAGACGCTTTAACCTCTGAGCCACCAGGGAAGCCCAAAAGTATAAAATTTGTGTTTAAAATAATTTTAAAAGGAGTAAAAATCTTGACTAAAATAAGATAATGTGAAAAAAATTAGGCAGATCTGAAAAAGACCTAAATAAAATTTTATGAAATTTAATATACAAACATTGAAATTAAAAATTCAATCTGTAGTTTTAAGAGCAGTTTAGACATAGGTAAATAGAGAACTAATGAACTTGAAAGTTCTGTGGAGTGTAGTCAGTAATTAAATAATTAGAAATAGGTATATTAAAAAACATTGAGTATAGTTTCCAAAAGTTGTGAAATGTTTTAAAAAAGTCAGGAGAAAATAGAGAAAATGAGACACACAATAAAGCATGATTTCTCAGGTTAAAAACCACCTAGGATCCAAAGTAAGATGAATTATTAAAATTTTTAATAAAACTGCAGAATAGCAGAAACCAAAGTGAAAATATATGTTGAGATATATATATGTATTTGTGCATAGAATATGTATTCCAGAAGGAAAAGCAAGGTTTCCTGAAAAAAGCAACAACAATTAGAAAAAGAATAATAATCAATCTCCTATCAAAGGACTAAAAAGTAATATACTAATATTAAGAGTGCTATGGAAAAGTGACCTTCAAACTGGAAATCCATACCCAGTAAAATTCAATCAAGAATAAAGGGAAGTAAGTATTTTTACTACAAGGACCAAGAATGTTTATCTCTCAGAGACTTGGAGTAAAAATGATTCTCAAGATATAAGTTAGGAGCAAGGGAATTGAATTCAGAAGGAAAGAGTGGAATGCAAAAATAATTGTGAGAATAAACAAATAACATGTGGAAAAAATAATAGCATTAATTTTTATGACTATTCATGAACATTGAAAAAAGGTAGAGCTGGATAATGGGCAATAATTAGAGAATAGAGTGGTGATTAGAATTAAATTGCTCTAAGATTTATTTTGAAGGAGAATATAGAAAATGATTAACTAATGATTAACTTTTAGGCTTGGTAAATCAAGAATGCATGCTCCAAATGTAAAGATAATCAATAATGGAATAGATGCAGAATGAGTAGCTTTTAAACAAGGAAACACAAACAAAGAAACAAACTAGATTTGTCCAATGGAAGTTGAGAAAGGAAAAAATAAGATTAAAAAATGGTCAACAGAAAATGCTAAAAAAAAAAGTTGAGGTGGACATAAATCTGTCTCTAAAAAAATTTGAATAAACCATTCTCCTGAAAGTTTAGTTTTGTTTATTTTGAAGTTTATATATGTAGAATCATATTTTTGGTATTTTCTGTACCCTGTGTCTTTGACTCAACATTTATGAGGGTCATCCATGCTAATGCACGCATCTTCATTTAGCTTACATATTTATATTCTCAAGTGATGTTTCATTGCTTGAATTGATGACAAGCTATTTAGACATTCTACCATTGATAGCCGTTGAATTTCTCCCTAGCATTGGCCAATACAGATAGAGCTGCTAGGAGCATTCTTGAATGTGGCTCCTTGTGTGCATATGCTTCTTTACTTAGCTCCTGAATCTATTTGATGGGAGCCTTGCATTTTTGATAGCTTTCTTGAATTTTTGATATGAAAAGATATTTCAGCCCCATTTTGTAGGTATTCTGCCCCAGACTTGGATTCGGCTATTTTTTAAGGAGCTCTGATTCCTTTTTAGTGAAAAATGGTAATTAAAGAGGAGCACGGTCTGGGTGATAGGGGTGTTCACTGATTCTAGGTTAGTCATTGTTGCTAACTTTTTAGCATGCATAGCTAGGAATATGTATTATTTTTAAAACAGAAATACACAATAAATTCCAAATCAGGTGTTGGGCTACAGAGTTATAAAATTCCCATTCTACATCCATTTCATATACCTAAAACTTCTGTTTTCAACAGCATTAGTATTTTTTTTTAATTCCACAAAACACACATGACAACTAAATAAAAATATAAATACTATAACCAACAATACAATTTAAATACAGATTTTTAAAATTTGTATATATATATTTAACCTTTTAGTGATAATTATGTTTTGAAGTCATTTGTAATATAGTAGTCCCCCCCTTATCCACAGTTTCACTTTCTACATATTCACTTTTCATGATTTCAGTTACCTGTGGTCAATAGTAGTACAAAAATATTAAATAGAAAAGTCCAGATATACGCAATTCATACATTTTAAATTGTATGCCACTCTGAGCGGCATGATGAAATTTTGGACCGTCTTGCTATATCCTGCCAGCAACATGAATAATTCCTTTTCCAGTATATTCCACCCCTTAGTCACTTAGTAGCCATCTCTGTAATCAGATCCACAGGTATAGTACCACAGTGCTTATGTTCAAGTACCCTTATTTTATTTAATAATGGCTTCAGAGAGCAAGAGCAGTGATGCTGGCAATTCAGAGAAGCCAGAGTTGAAAGTGTTAGTAGCTCAGTTGTGTCCGACTCTTTTCCAACTCTTTGCAACTCCATGGACAGTAGTCTGCTAGGCAGCTCTGTCCATGGGATTTTCCAAGCAAGACTATTGGAATGGATAGTCATTCCCTTCTCCAAGGATCTTCCCAGCCCAGGGACTGAACCCATATCTTCTGCATTGGCTGTGGATTCTGTACCATCTGAGCCACCAGGGAAGCCCCAGATAAGCTGTAAAGGACTACCTTTAAGTGAAAATGTGAAAGTTCTTGACTTACTAACAAAGATAACATTCCACATAATTTCTATTATAGTATGTATTATAATTGTTCTGTTTCATTTTAGTTGTTAGTCTCTTATAGTGCCTAGTTTATGAATTAAACTATCATGGTATGAATGTATGGAGAAAAAAAAACCCAGTATATATAGGGCTTGGTACTATCTGTGGTTTCAGGCATCCGCTGTGGGGTCTTGGAATGTATCTCCCACAGGTAAGGTGGACTTCTGTAGTTCATCTCCATGTGGTTGCAAAGGTTTTTTAATCAGACTTCAAAGTCTGAAGGAGAAGCCCTCCTCAAGACTTCCCTCACTTCTGATACCAGCCACAAGTTCAAAACTCCCAGGATTACCCTCATTTCAGATCAGCTGTGAGCATTTCTAGGACCGCCCTCAGGTCAAATGATTGTCAGGACTCAAGACAGTGCTTTGCTTACAATTACAGTTTTATTAGATGTGGCTTAGTCACTAGGTTGTGGCTTAGTCACTAGGTTATGTCTGACTCTTGGAACCCCATGGACTGTAGCCCTCTAGGCTCCTCAATACAGAAGTGGGTTGCCATTTTCTTCTCCAGGGGATCTTCCCAACACAGAGATCAAATCTTTGGGAGCTCACCTGAGCCTTTGGCATCCAGAGTATTTTGGGGGACTCAATCACATACTGCCCTTGTGGCTTACACTCCTGGAGGCCAGGACTGGCAGGTCATGATTCAGACTTTACAACATAGATCACATTGTTAGACTGAATGTTGACCAAAATCCCCAAAGAACAAACACTAGAGTCAGGCAGGAAATGGCAGGGGCCTAGAGGTTACTTCCCACTTGTACAGGGTAAAGGCTAGACCTCTCTTTGCTGCTACTGCTAATGACTACTAAAATAATGAAGACTAACAACCATTTCTCTACAGTGGTTTTTCATTCCAGTTGATCATCAGAATTGACTGTGACCTCTTAAAAATACAAAAGCATAAAAAGAAGGAATGCTTATGGTAAACAAAGGTATGCTGCTGCTGCTAAATCACTTCAGTCGTGTCCGACTCTGTGCGACCCCATAGATGGCAGCCCACCAGGCTACCCGGTCCTTGGGATTCTCCAGGCAAGAACACTGGAGTGGGTTGCCATTTCCTTCTCCAATGCATGACAGTGAAAAGTGAAAGTGAAGTCTCTCAGTCGTGTCCGACCCTTAGCGACCCCATGGACTGCAGCCTACCAGGCTCCTCCGTCCATGGGATTTTCCAGGCAAGAGTACTGGAGTGGGGTGCCATTGCTTCTCCACAGGGTGAGGTTAATTCTTCATTAGACAGTGGTTCTGTCACCAACTAGATATATTGTTAGGTTTGTTTGTTTCTTTCTGATTTTAGTTGTTAGGAATTACTTTAAAAATAACTTAGGTTTTATAATTTTATAAAATATTTAGGGTCCCAAGGTCAAATTTACAAAATAATGGATATTTAAAGAAGTCTAATGCGTATCTTTGTCTCCTTATTCCATCATTCTGGTATAAACTTTAGTTATTTCATAGCTTATCCTTTAATTTTTAAATATAAAAAGATATATGAGTGAATCTGTATTCTCATTTTTTCAGATAAATAAGAGTCCTAGCACATTTTCTTTTTGGAAAAAATTATTCTTTCCTCACAGATTGGCAACAGTACCTGTCATATACCATGTCCACTGTATGTGTAGGTCTTTCCACACACACTTCTGTGCCCCTTATCAATCCAACATTGTTACCACATTGTCCTGATTACTGCAGCTTTATAGTAAGACTTAATAACTGGTGGGAAAGTCCTTCTGCCTTGCTCTTTTTCTTCAAGGGTACCTTGGCTTTTCTTGGTCCTTTGAGAAATTTGATTTACATTTTAACATTAAATTTCTCCAAAAATAGTATTGTGCTGTTATCAATACAACATTGAATTTACATGTCAACTTCATGCAAAATTACTTCCTTACAATATTGTCTTTCAGTTAATGAATATGTTATATCTATTCATGTATATAGAGCTATGTGTTTTTCTGTTAAGTTTTATAATTTTCTCCAGGATCATCTTAAGCATTTTTCTTAGATTTATGTCTATGCACTTTGTATTTTTGGAAGTACTCTAAATAATAGCTTTCTTAAAATTTTGATTTTTCTGTTTGGGCCTTTGCATAGAAATAAAATAAAATTTTAAAATAATAATTTTATATCCAGTAAATTTTCTAAACTTTTTCTCAATATAGTCTAACATTTTATCATAAATTCTTTTATATTTTGAGTGTATATAACCATATCATTTTTTATAACAATTATTGTATCTCTTTAATTTCAATCCTTATACCTTTTTTTCTTGCCACTTTCAGTGGCCAGGACCCCAAGATTTGGATACAGAGAACATCATTTCCTTGTTGAATATTGAGGGAATAAATTTCAGTATGCCAACATTTTCAATGACTTTTTTTTAGATAAAAAGAAAGTCCTCTTCTATTTATAAGTTGCTAAGAGATATTTCTTCTAAATCAAAAGCAAATGTTGAATTTTGTGATTTATTTAATTAATTTTAATAGATTAATTAATTGATTTGTTTTTTCATCTTTAACCTTCCTTAAGATTAGAATTATCTTGTGGTAGTCAAGTCCAGTCATGAGGCTAATCTTTTCATACCTTGTTTAATTCACTTTGCTAGTATTTCATTTAGGATTTCTGCATCTTTGCTTATAACAGCTTTTCCTTTTCTAGCTCTGTTAATGTTATGTCTCAATATCAAGGCTGTACTAGCTTCATAAATGTATAAGTGAGTATCTTTTTATTTTCTATGGAAGAATTTGTATAAGATTTGAATGATTTGTTTTCTAGAATGTTTGAACCTAGGGAAAATTTTTTTTGAGGACTGAGAAGTGAAAAAAGTCATGGTCTTGTAAGAAGGTAGAAGAAGAGGTAGGTACCTTACCGTGTTCACTACAAATAGAGATCATTATCTCTACTTCTCAGAGATGTTGTAAAGTTTAAACAAGGAAGCAACATGAAACTACACTACTTAGTTCCTGGCTTCTGTATTCATTTTTCTTTTCTTCTAGTAGCTCTCAAGCTTGGGTGGCAACTCTTCTGGTGGTCACCATATTCCTCATAGTGCTGGAATCTCAAGAGGTCACAGATATTTACAACAGTTGTGTCCACTCCCTTTCCTGTACAGGTGCCTCACTTTTAGCTGGCCCCTGTGATACCAAGGCTTTAGAAAATGAAGAGTTCCACCTCCTCCTAAAGAATCAGCCCCCCTACCTAGCTCAGAAGAGTCTGTTTCTCACTGTGCAGTAAGAGACTTAAGGTGGAGGTGTGGATATCACTCTTCTTATTGTCAGCATAAAAGGACTGCGTTCAGTTCAGTTCAGTCACTCAGTCGTGTCTGACTCTTTGAGACCCCATGAACTGCAGCACAGCAGGCTTCCCTGTCCATTACCAACTCCTGGAGTTAACCCAAACCCATGGCCATCAAGCCGGTGATGCCATCCAACCATCTCATCCTCTGTCATCCCCTTCTCCTCCTGCCTTTAATCTTTCCCAGCATCAGGGTCTTTTCCAATAAGTCAGCTCTTCGCATCAGGTGGCCAAAGTATTGGAGTTTCAGCTTCAACATCAGTCCTTCCAATGAACACCGAGGACTGATCTCCTTTAGGATGGACTGTTTGAATCTCCTTGCAGTCCAAGGAACTCTCAAGAATCTTCTCCAACACCACAGTTCAAAAGCATCAGTTCTTCAGCACTCAGCTTTCTTTATAGTCCAACTCTCACATCCATACATGACTACTGGAAAAACCANGTCGTTTCGATTTCGGCCGGCTCCTCCCCTCTGCAGCTCTGTCTCCCCATCTCTGAAATAGCTGGAGTTTCTCCTCAGAGGAGAGATGGGTGGGGTCCAGCGACCTGCACCACGCCAGCATCCGGTACATACCTGTTGAATGAATGAACGAACAAATAAATGATCGTGGAGTGATGAAGTAAAGTGATGACCGCTTGGCGTGATGACCATTAATATCCTTTACCTCTAAAAGGACTCTCTTGGGGACTTCCCTGGCAGTCCAGTGGTTAAGACTTCACCTTCCAATACACGGGATGGGAGGTTCAAGTCCCTGGACAGGGGGCTAAGATCCCACATGCCTCGCAGCCAAAATAAAAAAAAATTTTAATCCATAAAATAGAAGCAATATTGTAGTCCATTTAGTAAAGACTTCAAAAAATGATGCACATTTAAAAAAAAACTTAAAAAAGGAAAAGGACTCCTTCCACTCACCCTCCCCTCTCTGCTGCCTCCCACCCACAGCTCGCCAAGGCCTTGCTGAGGGCGGGGAAGCAGGAACACCGCCGGGCTAGCCGGCTCTCCAGCCAGACGCGGGCGACCCTTGGACTGGCCTCCCGGCAGCTGCTGGCCTCAGAAGCACACAGACAGGAGCTGGAGGCGGCTGAGCGGGTACGAGACCCCCACCCCTTTTCCTCCTGATCCCGGGAACCAGCTGGGAGCCGCTCAAGCTTTTCCTCTCCCCCTGCCCCCCAAAAGGACCATGCTGGGCTGAGCCAGATGGAACGGCAGATCCGGGAGTCCCGCGCCTCTCTGGAGAAGGACATCAAGGCCTTGTCGGAGCTGCTCACCAGGCTGGGTAAGGAGGCCCCAAGGCCGGGCCCTGGGCCCCCGGGCCCCCGACACACCTCTGGGATCTTTCTGTGAAGCCCAGTCCAGGGGAAGGTTGTCTCCTAGCCCTCCTGTCCATTGCTTCCGCATCCTGAGCCTTGTGGTCGAAACTGCTCCAGCCCCCTCACATAAGGCAGGGTTGGGGTCCAGAAACAAGCTCACTTTGTGCCTCCAGGGGCTGCTAGTCAGGAGGAGGGAGCACTCACTGCCTGCACAACACCTGTAGGCACCAGGTGACTGGATCCGCCCTCAGTGGTTGAGGATTTCAGAGAAGGAGAGAGAATGTCACAGGAGCAAGCGTGGCGCCGGGGACCAGGTGCTGGCTTGGGATCAGAGAGACCAGGATTCAAGTCTGGCACTTTGCCTTCCTGGGCTGTGAGATCTTAGGAAAATCACTCACCCTCTCTGAGCCTCAGTCACGCAATCTGTGAAATGGGGTCACGGGGGGTAATTTACAGGGTGCTTGCCACACTGTGCGGTGTGTGCGTGCCTGTGCGCTCAGTCGCTCAGTCCTGTCCGACTCTTTGTGACCCCAGGGACTGTAGCCCGCCAGGCTCCTCTGTCCATGGGATTCTCCAGGCAAGAATACTGGAGTGGGTTGCCATGTTCTCCTCCAGGGGCTCTTCCCAACCCAGGGATCGAACCCACGTCTCTTACATCTCCCACATTGGCAGGTGGGTTCTTTACTGCTAGTGCCACCTGGGAAGTGTGATGAATCAGTAAATCATGAAGGGGACAGCCCCCAAGACGTGGAGCCCTCGAGCNCTCTTCCCAACCCAGGGATCGAACCCACGTCTCTTACATCTCCCACATTGGCAGGTGGGTTCTTTACTGCTAGTGCCACCTGGGAAGTGTGATGAATCAGTAAATCATGAAGGGGACAGCCCCCAAGACGTGGAGCCCTCGAGCAGGGGTGAGGGGCTCTACTGCCTAATAGCAGTTAGGCTGAAGTATTAAACTTCAGTGACCTTCAGGGAAGCAGTTGGCTTCACTGGTAGCTCAGTTGGTAAAGAATCTGCCTGCAATGCGGGAGACCCCAGTTCAATTCCTGAGTTGGGAAGATCCTCTGGAGAAGGGATAAGCTACACATTCCAGTATTCTTGGGCTTCCCTTGTGGCTCAGCTGGTAAAGAATCCACCTGCAATAGAGGAGACCGGGGTTTGATCCCTGGGTTGGGAAGATCCCTTGGAGAAGGGAAAGGCTACCCACTCCAGTATTCTGATCTGGAGAGTTCTATGGACTACAGTCCATGGGGTCACAAAGAGTCAGACGTGACTGAGCAACTTTCACTGCTGAAGTGGACAGCATGCTGTTTTAAAACACACAAAACGTTAAATTCGCCATCTTAACCATTTTTCAGCATACATGTCAATGGCGTTAGGTACAACATTCACCTTATCAGGTGGCCCATCACTACCACCCATCTCCAGAACTTTTTCACCATCCCAAGATGAAGCCTGTCCGCATTATACACAAAGCCCACTCCCCCACCCCCAGCCTCTGGCAACCCCTGTTCTACCATCTGTCTCTGTGAATTTGGGGCTGTAGGCACCTCACCTAAGCGGAATCATACAGTATGTATCCTCTTGTGACCGGTCTGTTTCACTCAGTGTGACATCCTCAACGTTTGTCCATGGGATAGAATGCATTTCAATTCTCACTGTCAATAAGACACGGGGGAATCAGCGTGTTCTGCATTTCGCCTGGACACCAGGCCCCCACCCAGCTATTTGCACACACAATCAGATCTCATTCGAACCTTTCCAGCCAAGGATCCCGATGCTCCTGCTATTCTGCAGATGAGGAAACCAAAGCACAGGAATTTAAATAATGTGCCCAGGGTCCCACAGCCTGTCAGCAGGGAGGCTGTGGGTCACACTCAGGTCTGACTTGACTCAGAGAGTGTCCACTCATAGCCACGAGTCTATACCCACAAGAACTCAGCACACTGGACGTGATTCAGCCCGGCCTGAATCAAACGCTCTGTGTGGGTAAAACCATTCTCACTATTGTTGTCATTCACTCATTCACACTGGCACTGGGATTGACCCAGAGGTGTAGGAGTGATCACGCACACCTAGACCCTGTCCCCCCCCAGGAGACCCAGCTGGGCAGGCAGAGTGGCGGCTGTGAGCTCCTCCGAGGCCAGACAGTTTGGACTTTACGGTGGATGGTGGGGCCTCTGAGGGTCTTTGCTGGGAGCATCTTCCCTCTGCCTCTTCCCGCCCCGGGCTCAGCTCCTGCAGCTGCCTGCCCTCCAACCCAGCCTTCATGGCCCAGGAAACTCAGGGCCATGGGAGCCTGTGGGGTCCTGTGGGTTCAAAGCCATTTAGGGGACTTCCCTTCTGGTGGTCCAGTGGCTAAGACTGTGCGTCCCCAATGCAGGGGGCCTGAGTTCAATCCCCAGTCAGGGGACTGGATCCCACAGGCTGCAACCAAGGGTTTGCGTGGCCGCAACTAAAGATCCTGCATGCCGAAACGAAGATCGAAAAATCCCACGTGCCGCAACTAAGACCGGGCACGGCCTGATTAATTAATTTTTAAAATACCATTTAGAATTTGTCCCCTTGTCCCCACCACTCTCCTGCCTGGCTCAGCGGTCTTCCCGTTGAGTGTCACCTTAATGACAAGCTGACAAAGCCCAGGCAGGGGAGAGAGCCGGTGGATTCCATGCCACCAGCATCACCAAGTTCATAGGTGAGCACCTGGCCCCACGCTCCTCGTTTCACACTTGGAGAGGCTCCGGGGGGAGTTCTTCACCCCAAGCAGCAGAGCTAATCCAGGCCCCGGGGCCAGGACTAGACCCCCGCTGCCGGCTTCCCAGGCCTGCAGCCCCTCCTGTCCCGCGCCACCTCATTCTCATGCCGGAGACCTTTCTTTTCACCTGGTGTCCCTGCATCCCAGGTGAAATCTATCCATAAGCGTGCGCTCTCAGCGAATCGACAGCTTGGGGGAGCCAGCAGACACGTTGGGACCTCTCTCTCACACATGCTGCTTTGTAGATGAGGAAACATGGGCTCAGGACTCACCCAAGGCCTTCTCTTCTTTAACAGTAATAGTAATACCAGTACCAAAGCTTAGCGGCTTCTCCATGCCACCCGAGGGAAACTTCCAAGGCTGGCACGTAAGCTTCAGTCAGTCAGTCAGTTCAGTCGCTCGGTCGTGTCTGACTCTGCGACCCCATGAACCACAGCACGCCAGGCCTCCTTGTCTGTCACCAACTCCCGGAGTTTACCCAGACTCATGTCCATTGAGTCAGTGATGCCATCCAACCATCTCATCTTTTGTCGTCCCCTTCTCCTCCTGCCCTCAATCTTTCCCAGCATCAGGGTCTTTTGAAACGAGTCAGCTCTTCACATCAGGTGGCCAAAGTATTGGAGCTTCAGCTTCAACATCAGTCCTTCCAATGAACCCCCAGGTCTGATCTCCTTTAGGATGGACTGGTTGGATCTCCTTGCACTCCAAGGGACTCTCAAGAGTCTTCTCCAACACCACAGTTCAAAAGCATCAATTCTTCTGCGCTCAGCTTTCTAAGCACATAAGCTTGGTGGGGTACAAACCCAGCCCAGTCCCTCTCCTACCTCACCACGCTGCCCTCTTGGGCTCTTGCTTTCCTGGTAGCTGGTGGGGCAGCTGGGATCCTGAAAATTGGGGGCTGGGGTGGGCCCTCCAGGGGTGGGGAGCCGGCCCCTCCCTGAGTGTGTCTGTGCTCCTCTGTCCAGGGTCGCTAGACACCCACAGGGCCCCAGCCAGGGCCCTGAACGAGACCCAGTGGGCCCTGGAGCGTCTGAGGCTGCGGCTGGGTCCCCCAGGGGCCCTGCAGGGGAAACTGAGGCTCTTGGAGCAGGAGTCCAAGCTGCAGGAGCTGCAGATCCAGAACTTCGAGAGCGACCTCGCAGAGATCCGCGCTGACAAGCAGAACTTGGAGGCCATCCTGCACAGCCTGCCCGGGAGCTGTGCCAGCTGGCAGTGAGGGCTGCCGGGCCCCGAGGTGCCCCCAGACCCTGAGGTGCCCCCCCTTCCCGGCCCAGGGCCTGCACACCCCCGCAGGTGCACTGTGCAGACACACCCACCAGAACCTGCTGCCTCGCACCCTCCCGAGTCCGTGCTCACACTCCCTCCCCTCCGGCAGGAGTGAGTGTGCATTCAGAGCTCACCCAGGTGGCTACGGTGTGCACACTGCCAACAGCGTGCACTCCCATGCCGTACATACACGTGGGCGCCTGCGAGTATGCACAGCACTCATGTGAACTAGTCCATCCATGTGTGTTGCGCCTCCCCACTGGACTCTGAACACCCTGTGACATACCCAGGCAGGGTCAGTACCCAGGAGGCTGAGTCGGGGGCCATCTGCAGAGATCCAGGGCGGATTCAGCCACAGCCCCCAGCTCCAGACCTGCCCTCTGTCCTGCAGCGCCCCCCGCCCCCGCCCCACCAACCTATCTGTCATCCACCATGAACACCCAGCCCAGCCGAGGGACCAGGCAGGTCAAGAGCTGCAAGATGCTAAGGCTTCTCGGTAGAGGAAGCCGAGGCCCAGGGCTCCTGGGGCCCCAGGGCAGCCTGCTTGCTCGGCTGGCCGGGGCGTGGCCCACCTGGGAAGGGGCCTCGTTGTTGGCTTCAAGGAGTGCCTCCCTTCTCAAGATCCTGGGACTGGGTTGCACTCACTGAAGGAACCGCCTGCCCTGGGCCCACGGCCCCTTTTAGAGTCATGACCCTTTAAAGGGTCATGGCCTGTCCAAAGAGCTGGGTCTCATGGCCTGAGAGGGCCTGGGTTTTGGAGCTCTCTGTGACCCTGCCAACCTGGTTGGCCTTTGACCGATCAATACTTCCCAAACTGGCCCCGCAGCCCTGCAGCCCCGGCTGCCACACCAGGCCCAGCCAGGCACTGGGCGGGGAGGCCTGGCTGACTTTCTACCCTGTCATGCCGGGGAATCCCCATGCGGCCAGGCCCCCTGCCGACCTCTGCCCAGGAGTCTCGTATCTCCTCCTGGCTCTCCTCCCCTTCCCCGGGCCCTCTTCCAGCAGATGGCAGGGCCCTGGCACTGGGAGGGTGGGCGCCTGGCACGGGGAGGAGCCTAGCCCCTTCCCAATGCCCTTCCTGCCTCCCCGCCCCCAGCAGGGGCGACAGGCAGCAGCTCAGACCAACTCTGTTTAACCAGTTCTGTTTAACGTGGCAATAAAGAACTCCTTTACTAGCTGGCGGTGTGCCTCTGGTCCAGCAGGGGCCTGGGCTGTGGGTGCACCCAGCGAGCGGGTGGCAGAACATTCGGTGACGCCTCTCGGCCTACGTGAGGGGCCAGGACGATAGCAGAGCTGAGACCACCGGCTTTGCCAGTGTCTCCACTGCCGGGACTCCTCAGGGGTCCTGCGACCCCAGCCATCCGCCCTCTCCTCTCTGCTCCGAGGGGCTTATTAGACAAAGTCTCGAGGCTGGGAGGGGGCTTCTCTGGTGGCTCAGACAGTAAGAGAAATTACTTGTGATGCGGGAGACCCAGCTTCGATCCCTGGGCCCGGAAGTTCCCCTGGAAAAGGGCATGGCTACCCACTCCAGTACTCTTGCCTGAAGAATTCCATGGACAGGGGAGCCTGGCGGGCCACAGTCCATGGGGTCAGACACCGCTGAGTGACTAACACTTTCACAGGGGCTGGGGGGGCGTGTAGGGTGGGGTGCAGAGAGGTTCTCAGCTGCCCCCTGGCTCAGGCTGGAGACACTGAGGCAGGAAAGGAACTCAACACCGGTGTCCAGCGGTGCAGGAAGGCTCAGGGAGGGACCCCAGTGAGGAGAGGAGGGCTTGGGGCCAGGCCTCAAAGGGTGGGGAGACAGCAGGGAACATTCCAGGCAGGAGAGTGGGCAGCAGCCCAGCATTTGCAGGGTGGGGGCTGGCCTGCACGGGTCAGTCTGGGAACCCAGGTTGAGGGTGGGATTCTGGCCCACGCTCAGTCAGGGCTCTTGACCACAAGGACCACCCGCCTCCTGCTCTGGTTTAAGCAGAAGAGTGGCACTCGTGGCCGGGCCGGAGGCTCGCCCCTCCCCTCCTTCCTGCCTTCCCCTTGTTCTCTCCCTCTGCTCTCCCTGCGTTTACTTTTCTTCTCCCCACAAAGCACCTTTCTTTGCTTTTCCTGTGCTTCGATGGAAGAGAATGTCCTCACTACCCCCACCGCCTCCACCCAGACCCACTGTGGCCCCTCTGTTGACTTGTCATCAGGTCAGATGCTTGGCAGAGACAGGCTAGAAACTGTCCTGATTCCAGCTTTCCATGAGAGACCAACCCAGCTCAACCAGATTCCCCTGCTCTGATCAGAATAACAAGGGTCTCTCTGGGCTTCCCTGGTGGCTCAGATGGTAAAGAATCTGCCTGCAGTGCAGGAGACCCAGGTTCAATCCCTGGGTCAGGAAGATCCCCTGGAGAAGGGAATGGCAACTCACTCCAGTATTCTTGCCTGGAGAATACGGGCGGGCTACAGTATCATAGGGTTGTAAGAGTCGGACACAACTGAGCCACTAGCACTTTGACACTTCCTTTCTTTCTGGGCCCAAGGCCGTAATGAGAGCTGGGCTGTGCCTCTCCCATCTCTGCCAACCTCATTCAGAGAAGGGGTGTGCTCCATGGAGAGACCAAAAGCCGAGGCCAGGGTTGGGGGGTGCAAGGTGACATAGTGCACAACAGTGACCCGAGGAGGGGCCAGGTAGGTCTGGGTGCGGAGGCCAAAGCAGGAGGGTTTTACTCTCCCTAGAGTTTGATGATTGATGCCTGTGTAAGTGGTGCCAAGGAGATGGGGGTTCTTTGAACACCTCTAGGGCAGGGTCTGATGCCCCCCAACCCCTCTTCCTGGCTGACAGAGGCACACAGCTGCTCTGATGCCTGCTCTTGGCATTCCACTTTTATCTGCCCAAGCCATGGGGTGCTCAGTAAAGCCCTGTCCCAGCATCCCCAACGGGTGGAGAACAGGCTTCTTCTCTGTTCCGTGGTGACGTACCTCGGGCCTGACATCTCATGACTCATGCAGTCCAGGCATGCTTGGTGTGGAGAGCCGTTCTCTGGCCCCAGAGGTGGGGCTGTGGCTGGGTGGAATGTGGCATTTGCTGAACATCTGGCTAGGCATGCAGCCCAGCAGCTGAGCAGTGGAAGACAGGGCAGCCTCTGCCCTGCAGAACCAACCAGCCCAACACCCAAGGCAAACAGCTGTCTGAGCCTGGATCAGGAAGCGCGTGATCAGGGCCCCATTCTAAGTTTGGATGTTAACCAAAGGGTTGCTGGTTCGGGCCCACCCAGGGACGGGCCTATACTTTGGGGCTTCCCCAGTGGCTCAGTGGTAAAGAACCCGCCTACCATGCATGAGATGCGGGTTCGATCCCCGGGTTGGGAAGATGCCCTGGAGAAGGAAATGGCAACCTACTCCAATATTCTTGCCTGGGAACTCCCATGGAAAGAGGATCCTGGTGGGCTAGTCCATGGCGTCGAAAAAGAGTTGGACGGGACTTAGCGACTAAAACAATAAACATTCTAAGTCCACTCTCCTCTCTGGCGTCCAGACGAAGCATCTCCTTTTAACCCGGGGTTATAATTTCTACCTGCTTAAACCACCCTCATGGTGATAAAATTTATGATAGCCCCAGCTGGCTGAGAAGCATTGTTTCCTCCATTCTGCAGACCAGGAGACTGAAGCTCAGAGAGGTCAAGTACCTTGCCCAAGGCCACGCAGCTGGCCTATATCCAGACCCTAAGTAGGGGCGAATGGGGCTGTGGAGAATAACTGGCTGTGCTGGGGGGTGGGGCCCGCTGCCCTGGCATCAGTCTCCACCTTGGGTTGTCCCGTCTCCGCCAGTCTCCACCTGTGTAGCCCTCTCCTTTGGACAGCCTAGCCACTTCCCTCCCCAGAGGCAGCAGCAGAAAAAAAGGAGAACCAGCTGGTCCCAGGACTTCAATCCTGGGGGTGAAAATGCAGGCTTTCTGCACCCAGTGCCCGGGGACCTGCTTGCTCGGTGGACGTGTGGCTGGGAAGCGGTGACTGGGTGTGCTGCTCGCCTATCCTGGTCCCTGGCAGCGCTGTGACCCAGGCATGATTAACCGTTAGGAGTGCCACTGGGCTTCCCTNAGGGCCCTGCCATCTGCTGGAAGAGGGCCCGGGGAAGGGGAGGAGAGCCAGGAGGAGATACGAGACTCCTGGGCAGAGGTCGGCAGGGGGCCTGGCCGCATGGGGATTCCCCGGCATGACAGGGTAGAAAGTCAGCCAGGCCTCCCCGCCCAGTGCCTGGCTGGGCCTGGTGTGGCAGCCGGGGCTGCAGGGCTGCGGGGCCAGTTTGGGAAGTATTGATCGGTCAAAGGCCAACCAGGTTGGCAGGGTCACAGAGAGCTCCAAAACCCAGGCCCTCTCAGGC
Organism: Neotragus pygmaeus; assembly: GCA_006410875.1. NCBI lineage: Eukaryota > Metazoa > Chordata > Mammalia > Artiodactyla > Bovidae > Neotragus > Neotragus pygmaeus. Next base: position 1,046,672 of record SJYV01004965.1, read on the forward strand.
CATGAGACCCAGCTCTTTGGACAGGCCATGACCCTTTAAAGGGTCATGACTCTAAAAGGGGCCGTGGGCCCAGGGCAGGCGGTTCCTTCAGTGAGTGCAACCCAGTCCCAGGATCTTGAGAAGGGAGGCACTCCTTGAAGCCAACAACGAGGCCCCTTCCCAGGTGGGCCACGCCCCGGCCAGCCGAGCAAGCAGGCTGCCCTGGGGCCCCAGGAGCCCTGGGCCTCGGCTTCCTCTACCGAGAAGCCTTAGCATCTTGCAGCTCTTGACCTGCCTGGTCCCTCGGCTGGGCTGGGTGTTCATGGTGGATGACAGATAGGTTGGTGGGGCGGGGGCGGGGGGCGCTGCAGGACAGAGGGCAGGTCTGGAGCTGGGGGCTGTGGCTGAATCCGCCCTGGATCTCTGCAGATGGCCCCCGACTCAGCCTCCTGGGTACTGACCCTGCCTGGGTATGTCACAGGGTGTTCAGAGTCCAGTGGGGAGGCGCAACACACATGGATGGACTAGTTCACATGAGTGCTGTGCATACTCGCAGGCGCCCACGTGTATGTACGGCATGGGAGTGCACGCTGTTGGCAGTGTGCACACCGTAGCCACCTGGGTGAGCTCTGAATGCACACTCACTCCTGCCGGAGGGGAGGGAGTGTGAGCACGGACTCGGGAGGGTGCGAGGCAGCAGGTTCTGGTGGGTGTGTCTGCACAGTGCACCTGCGGGGGTGTGCAGGCCCTGGGCCGGGAAGGGGGGGCACCTCAGGGTCTGGGGGCACCTCGGGGCCCGGCAGCCCTCACTGCCAGCTGGCACAGCTCCCGGGCAGGCTGTGCAGGATGGCCTCCAAGTTCTGCTTGTCAGCGCGGATCTCTGCGAGGTCGCTCTCGAAGTTCTGGATCTGCAGCTCCTGCAGCTTGGACTCCTGCTCCAAGAGCCTCAGTTTCCCCTGCAGGGCCCCTGGGGGACCCAGCCGCAGCCTCAGACGCTCCAGGGCCCACTGGGTCTCGTTCAGGGCCCTGGCTGGGGCCCTGTGGGTGTCTAGCGACCCTGGACAGAGGAGCACAGACACACTCAGGGAGGGGCCGGCTCCCCACCCCTGGAGGGCCCACCCCAGCCCCCAATTTTCAGGATCCCAGCTGCCCCACCAGCTACCAGGAAAGCAAGAGCCCAAGAGGGCAGCGTGGTGAGGTAGGAGAGGGACTGGGCTGGGTTTGNCTGGGAGGGTTTGGGGGCAGGAGGAGAAGGGGACGACAGAGGATGAGGTGGCTGGATGGCATCACTGACTCGGTGGACACGAGTCTGAGTGAACTCCAGGAGTTTGTGATGGACATGGAGGCCTGGTGTGCTGCGATTCATGGGGTCGCTAAGAGCTGGACACGACTGAGTGACTGACCTGAACTGAACTGAAGCCAACTTTTTCATTCTCCTCTTTCACTTTCATCAAGAGGCTCTTTAGTTCCGCTTCACTTTCTGCCATAAGGGTGGTGTCATCTGCATATCTGAGATTATCGATATTTCTCCCAGCAGTCTTGATTGCAGCTTATGCTTCATCCAGCCCAGTGTTTCTTGTGATGTACTCTGCATATAAGTTAAATAAGCAGAATATACAGCCTTGATGTATTCCTTTTCCTAGCTGTTCCATGTCCAGTTCTACCTGTTGCTTCCTGACCTGCATATTGATTTCTCAGTGGGGCTTTAATGTTGCCAATATCTATTTAATTTCCATTGCAGTAATAAACTCATTGGTTCAGTGGATAAGAGCCCAGTGCTGATTTAGACACAAGTTGGAGGCTCTGGTTCCTTGGGTGCATTTCACATATATTTGCTATTGATCACAAAGGGAATCATGAAGGAATGTGTGAGTAGATAAGCACATACCTATCAATACACACACACACATACCATAGTCTTTTTATGCTGATGATAGCTTTGTACTTTCATTTTTACATAATAAAATATAAAGGAGAAAGGGCACAAAACTGAATCAGAAGGCTTAGCTTATGGTCTTGATTCAAGCATATGCTTTCTAAGAAAATCACTTAAAATATAATCCTTTGTTTCCTTTCCTATAAAGACTGTAACATTTGGCCTATTTCCCACAATTATTGTAAGTTTAAGATATAAGAATGCAATGAAATGTGTTATATAATATATGGAAAATTATAAATATAAAGATGTTTGTCAAAAATTATTGTTTAGGTATAAAACAATGAGGAGATAATTATTCTTTTTAAAATTTTATTTTGTATTATAGTGGACTGATAGTATTGTGTTAGTTTCAGGTGTACAGCAAAATGATTCATTTATGCATATACATGTATCTATTCTTTTTCACATTCTTTTAAGCCAAGGTCACATAGCTAATAAGTTCCATAGATGGAATTTGAACCCAAGTAGTCTAGCACTGTATTCTGAGCTTTCCATTTCTATGTTGCCTCTCCCTCTATTACCAATCTTCATTTGTTATTTCCTATTATTTCCTACCTCTTAATAAGTAAGATATAGTCTCAACACAGTAGCATTTTTACTCATATAAAGAAATACATTAAAAAGTAGTAGAATAAGTTAATGCATTTATGGACAGAATTATGGAGGGTTTAAGAGAAAGATATTACTTTTTCTGGGCTGAGTGGAAAAGAATAAAACAAAGCTTCACAGAGAAGGTGACATTTGACCTGAATATTAAAGGAAGAGAAGAGACAGTTAGGAAGAAAAAAGAGAGCGTATGAGTAAACTTATCTATTAACCATTGATGAAATCACCTGTATCTTAGCTTTATATTTTGTTTTGAGCATAGTGGCTGTCACATGGTGAGCAAGCACTCCAATAACTTTCATCTTTAGACAAGACAAGAGATCACAGAAGACCCAAGGAGTGTTGTATTGGAGCAGAATGCTCCTACACATTGCCTTCTCTGGTCAGGAGGTGCTGATGGTGATATCTGAGCTGTTTATTCTCCCTGGATCATCTTGTTCCTATAAGGCCAATAGAACATGCTGTGCCACTTTGTGAAACTTCTCCAAATGTTTTGGATTTGGAATTTTGAACTAAAGTGAATCCTTTCATTTATTCTGGGAAAAATATAATTTCTTATTTAGTCTTTTTAGAAGTAATTAGAAAGCTTTCCAAAAGCAAATTTAACCAGACATTTAAAAAGTACAAAAATGATGAACCAAGAACAAAGAAGCTCAAATGATGTAGAATATAATTTCTTAACAGACTGATTTAACATGCAGAGGTAAGGCATTTAACACAATTTACTTGGGTTTTTTAAATTGAATCCATGTTTACAATTTAAGCCTTCATCAGAGACAAAACTAAAGATGGTTACATCTCTCTCAGATTTTCAGTGTAGCCAATGAAAATAAAATTACTTTCTATACTTACTGATTATCCCCTTAAAATATGAGGGGCTGCATTTACAGTAACTAGAGGAAGACACAGAGATATATTTGTCGGATTTACCAGTGTTTGTGAAGGCAAAAATGATTTGCGGCTTCTATACTTGTATTATGCTATCAATAGAAATACACAAACTTAGAAGTCCCACATCCAAACTTGATTCTTAGTAATTCATGTCTTTATATGTTAATAGTATGGTAGTGCTGTGGATTTAGTCCAACAAATCAGGTGTTTCATTATGGTTCACTCTTACTACCCTTGGACAGAACTCTTATGTTAATGATGTTTTGGAAACAACATCATCACAGTGACTTAGAAGCTGTTCTCAAAGCACTGGCTAAACCACCAAGGTCTTGAGAAAGTATCATAAAACTATTAAGGTGATTGCTATATATTAATCTTACTGAGGGACTGTCATAAAGAATGTGGCATTTTTGGGGGGGGGATGTTGGGAGAAAAGTAAAAGCAAAACAAATATCAAAGTTTCTAAGGAAGTCCTGAAACTGAATATTTTGCTGTCTTGAAGTGAAAGGATAGGAGAATTTGGACAGGCCTTAGTAATAGACAAAGTGGTACAGTTGTGGAAACATGTTTAAGGAAATAATTCAAAAGAGAAAAAACTATTTTCATGTAAATGCTTTTTGTAGTGTTACTTATATTAGCAAAACCATAATACTCTTTATTAAATCTCAACCGAGTTCATAACTAACTACATGGTCTATTTGACCTTGGTCTCCTGGATGTCTCCTGAACACTAATATCCTTAAAACCCAAGCAATCATGTTTAAGACTGCTTAATCATTAGGGAATATTCCCCTCCCACTGCTTCCTAAATTATACTCAGTGCATTTCCTTTTTCCAATATATGGATTAATTCTTGACTCCATCAGTCACTTGCCAAAGAGACTCAGTTCTGCCTCTGTGCTGACTCTTTTCTATACATTACCATCATGCTCTAATTTATTGCATCTCCACATTTTTTTTCACACTTTATAATAACCTCCTAACATGCTGGTGGCTCAGACGGTAAAGCGTCTGCCTACAATGCGGGAGACCCGGGTTCAATCCCTGGGTCGGGAAGATCTGGAGAAGGAAATGGTAACCCACTCCAGTATTCTTGCCTGTAAATTCCAACGGACCGAGAAGCCTGGTAGGCTACAGTCCATGGGGTCGCAGAGTTGGAGACGACTGAGCAACTTCACTTTCACTTTCACATGCCTCCCTGAATTCAAGATGTCATTTTTCGCCGTTTCGTTTTCCACTTCCCTGGTGGTTGAGAGGTTAAAGCGTCTGCCTCCAATGAAGGAGACCTGGGTTCGATCCCTGGGTCGGGAAGATCCCCTGGATAAGGAAATGGCAACCCACTCTAGTATTCTTGCCTGGAGAATCCCATGAACGGAGGAGCCTGGTAGGTTACAGTCCACGGGGTCACAAAGAGTCGGACATGACTGAGCGACTTCACCTTCATCTTCCTTTTCCAACCACAATATCAACAATTCTCTACACATTGGTCCATGTACTTAGATATAAAATCCTATGTGCTTACAAAATGAACTCCAAATGCTTTAGCATTGGGATATTGGAATAAACATACCATTGAGCTCTCCTATCCCTGATTCTCCAACCTAGTTCTGATCTACCGTTTTAGCTCTATGTTGCATGCATCCAGACTCTTCACACATGGAATGTGCCTAAAACTTCAGCCTCACCCTCATAACATTTTCTTAAATTTCCTTTATCTTAGTTTCTTATTTTCTATTTCTTTTGTAATTTCAATTTCTTTATCATTTTCGTTTCTTTGTAATCTCATCGCCTGTTTTTTTCTTTCTTTAGATTTTTTTCGGATGCATGCAACTTTTAAAATCTTTATTGAATTTGTTACAATATCATTTCTGTTTTATGTTTTGGTTTTTTGGCCATGAGGTATGTGGGCTCTTATCTCCCCAACCACGGATCAAACCTCTGCCTCCTGCACTGATAGGTGAAGTCTTAACCACTGGACCATCCCAAGGAAGTCCCTATAATTTCTTGTATGCACTGTTATGATTATGTATTTTGTCCCAAATTTATATTGATGAATTGTTCCTATATCTCTGTCTTCTTTAGTGGTTTATAAATTTCTGCAGGCAATCACCTTAGATTTTTTTATGACTTTATGCCTACTACTTTCCCAAGTAATATCATTCTTCTGCTTAGAATACATCTTAAAGTATATTTATTGCACATTAAACAAAATATTTTATTAACTGATATATAATGTGATAATAATTATAAGTACAGGTTCATACAAGCAATGTACACTGAGACAGTCTAACTGAATATTTACATTTATACTTAAATAAATCAGTTGAGTGTGATGGACAGTTGCCAACATTATTATGAAGAAACTGTGTGCCAAGCACTAATCTAGTACTTACCTATTGGATGGATTCAGATGCTAATTTAAATGTATGTATTGTGGGTCTACTATGTCCCAGGTTCTGTACTGAAAGCTATTAATAGAAAGACTAGATGTAGTTCTACCTCAATGATCTGCAGAATAGTTTGGGGAAAAGATAATAAAAATGCAAACATAAATATTATATAATAGGTTCCCACAATAGAGAAAAGATGCTTGCTCCTTGGAAGAAAAGTTATGACCAATATAGATGGCATATTAAAAAACAGAGACATTACTTTGCCAACAAAGGTCCATCTAGTCAAGGCTTTGGTTTTTCCAGTGGTCATGTATGGATGTGAAAGTTGGACTATAAAGAAAGCTGAGCACAAAAGAACTGATGCTTTTGCACTATGGTGTTGGAGAAGACTCTTGAGAGTCCCTTGGACTGCAAGGAGATCCAAGCAGTCCATTCTGAAGGAGATCGGCCCTGGGATTTATTTGGAAGGAATGATGTTAAAGCTGAAACTCCAGTACTTTGGCCACCTGATGTGAAGAGTTGACTCATTGGGAAAGACTCTGATGCTGGGAGGTATTGGGGGCAGGAGGAAAAGGGGACAACAGAGGATGAGATGGTTGGATGGCATCACCAGCTCAATGGACGTGAGTTTCAATAGGCTCTGGGAGTTGGTGATGGACAGGGAGGCCTGGCGTGCTGCAGTTCATGGGGTCACGAAGAGTCGGACACAACTGAGCAACTGAACTGAACTGAACTGAACAATAGAGAAAGACAGAGGGTGCTTGGGACATTTTAAAAATACATTGGAAAAGTTAGAAAAGGATTGTTTAGGGGAGGCCGTCCATTCCAGGTACTGACAACCAGTGAAAATATATAAAGGGGAAATTAGTGCTTAGGTTACATAAGCAGTTAAATAAACATGACTTGAAGAGAAAGTGCATACATGTTGGTGGAAACTGATGAAGTTGGTGATGAAAGGAAGTGGCTTGAAAGAGAAACTAGAACTGGGAAATAGAGGTAATGGAATATCTTATATTGATCTAAAAGTTTGATTTTTCTTTTCAGAAGAAAATGGGAAGCTACTGAAAATTGTGAGTAGTGAAATGCATAATTAGAATGTTGAGAAAGTGCATTCTAGGCACTTTATATATATTATCTCATTTAGTCCTCTCCTTACCAGTTCAGTTCATTTCAATTCAGTCGCTCAGTCATGTCTGACTCTTTGCGACCCCATGAATCGTAGCATGCCAGGCCTCCCTGTCCATCACCAAGTCCCAGAGTTCACGCAAACATGTCCATCTACTCAGTGATGCCATCTAGCCATCTCATCCTCTGTCGTCCCCTTCTCCTCCTGCCCCCAATCCCTCCCAGCATCAGAGTCTTTTCCAATGAGTCAACTCTTCGCATGAGGTGGCCAAAGTATTGGAGTTTCAGCTTTAGCATCATTCCTTCCAAAGAACACCCAGGACTGATCTCCTTTAGAATGAACTGGTTTGATCTCCTTGTAGTCCAAGGGACTCTCAAGAGTCTTCTCCAACACCACAGTTCAAAAGCATCAATTCTTCAGCACTCAGCTTTTTTTACAGTCCAACTCTCACATCTATATATGACCACAGGAAAAACCATAGCCTTGACTAGATGGACCTTTGTTGGCAAAGTAACGTCTCTGCTTTTAAATATGCTATCTAGGTTGGTCACGACTTTCCTTCCAAAGAGTAAGTGTCTTTTAATTTCATGGCTATAGCCATCATCTGTAGCTATTTTGGAGCCCCCCCAAATAAAGTCTGCCACTGTTTCTACTGTTTCCCCATGTATTTGCCATGAAGTGATGGGACTGGATGCCATGATCTTCATTTTCTGAATGTTGAGCTTTAAGCCAACTTTTTCACTCTCCACTTTCACTTTCATCAAGATTCTTTTTAGTTCCTCTTCACTTTCTGCCATAAGGGTGGTGTCATCTGCATATCTGAGGTTATCGATATTTCTTCTGGCAATCTTGATTCCAGCTCGTGCTTCTTCCAGCCCAGCATTTCTCATGATGTATTCTGCATGTAAGTTAAATAAGCAGGGTGACAATATACAGCCTTGACGTACTCCTTTTCCTATTTGGAACCAGTCTGTTGTTCCATGTCCAGTTCTAACTGTTGTTTCCTGACCTGCATACAGATTTCTCAAGAGGCAGGTCAGGTGGTCTGGTATTCTCATCTCTTTCAGAATTTTCCACAGTTTCTTGTGATCCACACAGTCATAGGCTTTGGCATAGTCAATAAAGCAGAAATAAATGTGTTTCTGGAACTCTCTTGCTTTTTCCATGATCCAGCGGATATTGGCAATTTGATCTCTGGTTCCTCTGCCTTTTCTAAAACCAGCTTGAATATCTGGAAGTTCATGGTTCACGTATTGCTGAAGCCTGGCGTTGGTGAGTATTTATCCCTGGTTTACAGAGGAAAAAGTGAACCATCTCTTTCCATTCCTCTCAGCAATGACTATCTTCCATTATTTATCTCTCTGCTTCTATTTTGTCTCTTCAAAGAGGATTTTTCTGACAGCCCTGTATAAATTTCTTCTTCTATGGGGTAAAAAATAGAAAAATATAACCAGGAGAGCTGGGGGTGAAAAGCAGAGTGGAGTTTAAGTAGATTGGCCAGGGAAGGTCTCATCAAGTTGACATTTGGGAAACTTTAAAGATTGTAAGAAGGTATCTTGGAACTAAAGCATCCCAGGTAGTATTGTCAGCCAGTTCAAAGGCCCTGAGGTAGGATCATGCTTCACTTGAGTAGGAACAGCAAAGAAATTGGAAGTGGAACATATTCCATCTTCCCTTAACAGAAATACTTATAGAGAATAGGAATGCAATAAATATTTCCTGAATAAATATATGAGTAAAGGAAGAAAGGACATATTTCAGTTTCTCAACTGTTTTGCTCAAACCCAAACCCAATACATACCCTGTCTATGATAATTACCCTGCCTTTTGATGCTTAATTCCTACATGGCTGAAATCCTTTAAACAGCATTGAAGTAGAATTTTTATGAATGAGTGTTCATTAAGGATTCTGTACAGACTCATCTATAGTTTTCGTGCAGACGTGTGTGCCATCTCTGCAGACAAATACTCTTTCATGTGTCCTTACCAGAAGCAACAGCGACACACAGTGGTTGATGGAATGAATCAGAGATGAACTCCCTCCAGATATCCCAGGAGGTGTAGCAGACATTTCTCAGACTTTCTTTCTTTGGAAAGTCGGTTGTCTTGTTAATTCAGGCGGGTATTAACTACCCAATATATTCAGCGTATCCCTCGTTGTAAGCTGTCAGACTGTGACACAACATCACATAATGTGACGTTACATGATACATAATGCCTGAATTAAATAATAATAATAATAAAAATCCTAGACACTTCTTTCAGTGAAAGAGTAGGTAGGTAATCTGAATATTTGGGGTAATTGGCTCTAGGAAGAGAGAGGCATCATTATTTCAGGCTCCCTAGTGAGCTTTAATTAGCCATATTGCTTCATTGTGTGACAAAGAGAACGCTGCTGGTAGTGCTAAATCTATAATGACACCCTGGCTTTAGGAGCACAGGTATTTTAAACTACCTTGACTGACTGACATATAGGTAATTCTATTCCGAGCTTAGCAGTGAACTCAGGCATTTGGAACTGTCTTTCCTCAGATGGACATAAATTTGTTGTTGTGAGTCTAAGAGGTTTCCTCTCCTTTGTTTCCTCGTCTTCCCCAATCCCTATAGTCCTCCAACTGGGGAAAGTCATCAGGTATTCACAACAGGCCTGTGTTCTACCTAGGCTTTAAGAATAATACATCTGTGTTTCCCAAGCATCGAGTGCTGCAGAAAGAGTTCCAACAGCCCTTAACATTTAACAATGGACCAAGACACTAGGAAGGGCTTTCTGGGGGTCTTGGAAGCCCCTTTAATCCTTTATTTACAGGTATGGGAGGAAGGCTACATGCAGAGCAGGAAAATTCTTAAAGGCTGAATTTTCTGGAACCAATAATCAGCATTTTGATTTTTTATTTTAATGATAATAACACCAGGAATAGCAGGCTGGGTAGCAGTGGACAAAGCACCAGCATAGTGATTCAACTGTCTTACCTTGGATGATGGGTGAATTGTCTTATATGCAGGGAGGTAATGGTGCTCCATCTCTATCTCCAGAAAAGCTTTCTGATTTTCTATATTTTTAGCCAGTTGAGATTGTGGATTTTCCCTATCGTCTTCTCACCAGTGTTCTTAGAGACAAAGCAGACACATGCACAAGATGGATGGACAAGGCTGTGGAATGGTCTACAGTCAAGGGTCAAAGAGAAGCTGATGGGCACATATTTGCCTTCTTATCCCCAGAGAATATTAGGAGCTGGAACTTGAGTGTCTAAACTCTGTGGTTTTCAACAGAGCTCCGGAGATGCCGAGCTGAAAGCACTGCTTCTTTGCAATTGCTAAAGAAGCTGCCTCTAAATGATCCTTGCATCTTCAATTAAATATGAATTACTTTCCGTGCATGTATGAGTCTATCTAAGAACTGTGGACCCCCAAATTTAACTGAGTATGTAACTGAGACTGGTGTTATCTAGGCATCATGTAAAGTGGAGGGGGGAAGGGAAGATGAAGAAACTCAGAAGAAAACAAGAGTCATAGCATTATATGAAGACAAGAAACTCAAAAGGGCTGCCTTCCAGCGCTGACCACTTAGCAAGAATCGCTTTCTTAGGTAATCTTTGTCTCCTTTCCATTTTTTTCTCTCCTTAAAATAGTAATAACAATAATAGTATTTATGTGGTATTTTAATATTTTATGGTGAAGTGCGTGCATGTTTAGTCACTCAGTCATGTCCAACTCTTTGCAACCCTTTGGACTATAGCTTGCCAGGCTCCTCTGTCCATCTATTACCCAGTCAAGAACATTGGAATAGGATGCCATTTCTTTCTCTAGGGGATCTTCCTGACTTAGGGAAGAAGTCTCCTGCATTGAAGGCAGATTCTTAACCTGCTGAGCCATCACTGAGTGCATATATGTTAGCTAACTTGCTCCTGATTTTATAGACATAAAATATTTATTGACTCCTCATTGCATAGCCTGTCATCTGCTTAACATTTCCCCACTCCTCATCAGGTCAGATTCATTCTTATTCCTGTTTCACTAACTCAACTCCGTGTTTTTTCTGGACCAAAACTACAGCATTAAAATAAAGCAAAAATAGTTATCTGTTATTATTTCTTCAATAGCTTATAAATAGGAAAGCTGACAAATTTTTGTGGGTACAAGAAAGAGGTTAAGAAATGTGAAAAGAGATGCTATGGGGAAGAGAGGATTTTTCCCCAGACAAAAAGACCTTTTAAGCTGGAGTTTTAGAATAAGTGAAGGACACTCCCATAGGGAACTGGTGCTTCCCTCTTCTGTAGCCAGTGTTGCAAAACTGGAAAGAATTCTGGAATGTGGCACAGGAGAACTTTCTAATTATCATTTTTCAGATTCCAAGGATAATAATTTTCTCTAAATGTAAACAATACCAATTCTGCACACCAAAGATTTACTGATGTGAGATTCCACGGAATGTTACTGTAATAATACATTTTGATTGGCTGTTGCAGGCAGGAACTATTATTGTTCATTGGGATTCCAGTTAAGGGGTCATCTTGAGGAGGTAGGTAAAAATGACATTAATTTGCCTCTTGTTGAAACCCTTTAATTTTCCCAAATGAATGAGAAAACCACACCAACCACAATTTTAGTGATTGTGGTTGTTTTCACTTAATTTTAATTTTGGGGGCAAGTGTACCTTGTTTTGAATAGTTAAAATACATTAGAATAGAAATAAATTACTTATGACTACTATAGTGTTATAGAGCATGAAGAAAATTTATAAATAATCTGGACTTTTCACAGCTGGAGGACCTGAAGCCTAGACAGTTCAAATGACTTAAACTAGTTAGGGACAAAACAGAAAGTGGAACCCAGTTCTTACTGTTAGTCAAATGATTTTCCTGATAAAGCATTTTGTTGTTGTTTAGTCATTAAGTTGTCTCCAACTCTTTTGCAACTTCATGGACTGTAGCCCGCCAGGCTCCTCTGTCCATGGGATTTCCCAGGCAAGAATACTAGAGTGGGTTGCCATTTCCTTCTCCAAGATAAAACATTTAGCCAGTTATAATTCTTTATAAACTACCTCTAGCCAGGAAATTGCTGGTAAACCCAGATATTCTGAGATAGTTTTGTTTTTCTCTTTTTGCCATCTCTGTGCATACTATTGGAGTCTCCCAACCCCCAGTGCTGCAAGCTCACATTTCTGAGACACACTCTCTCTGACTCTGCATGAGGCTGTTCTGGGCTGGCTTTTTTCCTCATCAGCCTCTCTGTGTCCCCACTTCTGAGGCTGTCTTTTAGCCTGACCATACATTGGTGGTCTCTCTGGCTTCAATCTCTAAAGCTGGGCTAGAAATAGATTCACTTCTAAAGGTAATATGAGAGAGTGAATTTTGCTAAAATGTTTTCTCCAAAATATTTGATTTGAGATTTTTATTGGGAGTTGATATTTTAAATCAAGAAGAATGGAAAGACTAGAAAGGGAAGGAAAACAAAAGACAAAAGGAAATGAACACAGAAATAAAACTAAAAATCCTATGTTGGCAAATCTCAGAGTTGAAAGATCAGATAGCACAATCAAATCAAAGGCCTGTAAACTACCTTATATGAAACTCAGCAAATTATAAAGTCCATTTGCATACATTACTTGATCTTCACAACAGCTTTGTAGGGAAAAGTGATTATAAATAGTTTATAAATAAGAAAACTGAAACTCAAATCACAGTTTAGTTACTTACCGATGTTTGTTAGGGGAAACACTGACTGAAACCACCCACCCTGGCCAGGTGCCATAGTAACCATTTGCATGAGTTATTTTACATCAGGAGGAACACAGAACTAATAAGCCACCACCAACCAGAATAGTTCAGGAAAGGTCAAAAGGAGACAACACATGTTTGACCACCTCCCAGAATGCTTCTCTTTGGCATCCATCTTGACTGAACAATGCGTGTACCACCAGGAAGGACTCTGAGTCAGAATGATTGGCTAAGGACAATTCAGAAACTAATTCCATCACCTTAAAACCCGAGACCGTGAGCCAGAACTGTTCTCCTGGGTTCCCTAACCCTACTGCTCTCCACCTGGGCGCCCTTTCTCAATAAAATCTCTTGCTTTGTCAGCACATGTGTCTCCTCAGACAATTCATTTCTGAGTTAGACAGGAGCCCAGTTTTGGGCCCTGGAAGGGGTCCTCATTCCTGCAACACATTTCACACAGCTTGTAATGGCAGAAATAACCAAAACCACAAGCTTCTATCTGTAGATTTTGTGCTCTATTAAACCCAATTTACAGTTGTTTCAAGTGACTCAGGCACATTAGGGAACTCAGCTGGTTAGAGCTTCATAGCCCTATGGCATAAGTCGCAGGTTTGATTTTTTTGTATTTTGGTAGCTATTTAGAGTAAAAGCCATAGTCACTTATAACACAAATACATTTCCTTTAGTTTCAAGAAGAACAAGGTATCTGTGTACTATATAATACAAATAGGTCACCTTTATTTGACTAAGAGTGTATGTTCTCCATTTTACTGGTAGAGGGTTAAACCATCTTTGCATATGAAAGATAGTTGTCATGTATTGTGATATATAGTAATGCTTCACTATTTGGATTTGTAAAGCTGGTACTGTAACTTAAATACCCACAGTCTATAAGTCCCTGCCACCAGGTGAATGAAAGTGCTTTGAGATATGATTGCTCATATTGTCCAACGTCTAGAGATTTATAATATTTTTCAAAATAAGATTTTTGTAGTTCCCACGGGTGTTAGTAGATATTCAGATTTGTATGAGAATCTGGGGAAGAAAACAAAACAAAAACCTTTTCTTAATATGAATGTTTTTAACAAGGCCATCAACTTGAACTGGTGGGATAGATGCGACATTGTGATCTTCAGAATAAAATATTTTTACTCAGAATTGTGCCCTGGAATCTTCAAGCTTAATTAGTTTATTTCAAGGAAGGACTGAGGGGAAAGAAATAATCTCATTTGCCTGGCAGCGTATCATTCCTAGGGGAACATATGTTTACATTTTGCTAAATTACACAACTCCACAGAAGTTGCTAGAGAGCTAAAGATATATTCATACTGAAACCACATGTTGATAATGAGCCCATTTTGTGTCTTGGCTTGTGGAAAAGGATGTGAAAATGCCTTATTCTGTGTTATTTTTTTTTCTTTCTGACAGTACTGATGCACTGCCGCAGGCAGTCTAAAAATAATAGCATGAGGTTAACTGACAATTGCAGGTGTATTTACACTGATATTCTGATATTAGCATGTTGCTTTAAATACTACTGGAGGTGATACAGTATGCATCCAAATAAATTTTCTTTATTAGAAAGAAGAAACTGGCAGAAAAAGCAAAGATTCCTTAAAATAATTGATAGAAAAATGTAGCTATTTTAATAATCTGCCACAACGATCTGATTTTTTTCCTAAACTTGTGCTCTGTGGACTGAAAGCAAGAGAATCCATCTGAAAAATGTGTCATCAAATGTCCCTCCTTCCACACACACATCTACACCTGCACTCACGTACCCGTGTGTGCATACATACAGCAAACAGTTTGAGAATCATACCTGGAAACCTTCTAAATCTGTAGGGATGATCAGAAGCCTCTTGTCTCTGTGAAATTGCATCTCACCCTCCAGATCCACTTTCTACTCTTGTTCTCATTGGTTAACAGTCTCTTGCTCATATTTGGATTTAGCTAATGGGAGTTATCAACAAGATCTGGAGTTACTTTGAGGTATTGATTTCCCAGCCTGCAGAACTAAAGCTGCAGCTCTCACTACGTTGCAGGTGGATCTCCCTACCCCTTGCCCTTCAGGCAAGAGGAGGAAATGGCCCCTTGCTGTCGCCAGGCCCAGGCGCTCACCATCCCTGGTTGTTTCTCTTAACCGTGACTGTTGTTGCTGTGTTTTCTCCTAAGTCTTGTCTGACTCCTTTGCCATCCTATGGACTGTAGCTCACCAGGCTCCTCTGTCCAGGCAAGAATACTGGAGTGGGTGGCTACTTCCTTTTTCAGGAGATCTTCCTGACTCAGGAACAGAGCTTGTGTCTCTTGCATAGGCAGGCAGATTCTCTACCACTAAGCCACCCTTAACCCTGATTACATCCTTGTAAATAATTTTAATGAACCCTCTCAATTACTCTGTTTGAGTATGTTTTCTGTTAGGACTCTAAACTGAAAAAAATGCTTGTTGAGGCACTGGTGTTATAAGGGCAAACGAAGCCCAGGCCTCCCCACAAGGAACTGATCACAGACAGTGAGGCTAAAGGAAGTGTTTTGGGGGAAGAGATGATGCTTGACAGAAAATTTGTGCTATTGAAAAATTCAAATATAGAAAAATAGACTATTTTAATAAACTTCTAAGTAACACCATACCATTTTCAACAATCAACAACTCTGTCAACATATAGTCAGATTATTTGCCCTCATCCGCTTCACCACTCCTTCCTTAGGATCATTTTCAAAATGATTTCTGGATAATATATAAGTTTACCTCTAAATATTTCAGCATATCTCTCTAAAACATAAGCACTGTATCATTATCCTCAAAACAATCAATTACAAAAGTTCAGTATAATTAGAGTTCAAAACTATCTAGTTGTACTAAAAATGTTCTTTTTCTCTAGTATATTTGAATTGGAATCAAGTAAGGCATATATTATTATAATTGGTTTCTTCTAATTTATAGGTCTCTCTCTATATATATACATATACATACATACACACACACACACACACACACACATGTATATGTATATTTCCCTTACAGTTTCTGTGTTGGAAAAATCAGGTTATTTGACCTAGAGAATTTCCCTCAGCCTGGATTTGTTAATTGTATTTCCTGTATTGTTTATGTTCCTTTCTATATCTCATAACTTGATAGTTACAACTACAGCTTAATTTGACTTAGCCTTAATTATTTTGGTGGAGGGAAAGATTATTTCATAGATTGTCAATGTTTTTCTGTCAGAATGAATATAATGTCAAGTTATTTCTCTTTTTTGATGTTAAAAGCCATTGATAAATGGCTGTAGGCCAGTGGTTTTTCAAATTTCAGTATTCATCGACATCACTTGAAGGCTTGTTAAACCCAGACTGCTGGTCCCCACCCCCAGAGTTGCTGATTCAGTAGTTCTGAGGAAAGATAGGGAGTCTGCATTCCTAACAAGTTCCCAGGTGATGCTGATGCTTGTGACCTCGTGACCACTCTCTGAGAATTGCTCCTGTTAGCTCATTTATTCATCTTGAACACCTCCCATCTCAGACCTGGAATCAGCTGTTTGTCCAAAGAGCCCTGTTTCTTTTTAGTGGGGTATCCTATTTACAGCCCACTTTCTGAGGGTTATAGGCACTCATATTAGTTGACCTTTCATTGTTTATGGACATTTTGGAGAATAGAGTTAGGACATATATTGAAAAAAGTAAATCGTGAGTCCATACAGATACTTTCAATTCACATTCAAGACTGTAAGACTTTCATTTAACCTTATCCATGTTGCAATAGTATTAATATCTCCTTTCTCTCACTGTGAAAAATCCCTGCTTTTAATAACACCAATAAAATTCCCATTTGTTTATCCCATACTAATCATACTACAATCTTATAAAAACAATATGTCCACCAACAACTGATTTTCAAAACCAGTTCAATTTTCTGTTTTGTTATTGATATTGTTTTGCTATACTTTTAATCTTTAGGACATGTCCCACCAGGGATGCACAATTATATTAGGTGATATAAAGTCACTTGAACTAGTTCCTTCCTGTGTAGCTATGTTTCACACTGGTTATTCAATTAGGTAATTTTTATACTTTTATTTTTAAAGTCTGCAAGCAATAAATGCTGGAGGGGGTGTGGAGAAAGGGGAACCTTCTTACATTGTTGGTGGGAATGTAAACTAGTACAGCCACTGTGGAAAACAGTGTGGAGATTCCTTAAAAAATTGCAAATAGAACTGCCTTATGACCCAGCAATCCCACTGCTGGGCATACACACCAAGGAAACCAGAATTGAAAGAGACACATGTACCCCAATGTTCATCGCAGCACTGTTTATAATAGCCAGGACATGGAAACAACCTAGATGTCCATCAACAGATGAATGGATAAGCAAGCTGTGGCATATATACACAATGGAGTATTACTCTGCCATTAAAAAGAATAAATTTGAATCAGTTCTAATGAGATGGATGAAACTGGAGCCTATTATACAGAGTGAAGTAAGCCAGAAAGAAAAACACCAATACAGCATACTGACACATATATATGGAATTTAGAAAGATAGTAATGATGACCCTGTATGTGAGACAACAAAAGGACACAGACATACAGAATGGACTTTTGGCCTCAGAGGGAGTAGGAGAGGGCGGGATGATCTGGGAGAATGGCATTGAAGCATATATACTATTATGTAAGAAACGAATCACCAGTCTATGTTTGATACGGGATGCATGATGCTTGGGGCTGGTGTACGGGGATGATCCAGAGAGACGTCGTGGGGTGGGAGGTGGGAGGGGGATTCAGGATTGGGAGCTTGTGTACACCTGTGGTGGATTCATGTCGATGTATGGCAAACCCAATAGAGTATTGTAAAGTCAAATTAAAAATTAATAAATAAATTAAAAAAAAATAAAGTTTGCATTTTGGTAAATTAAACTTGTTTTATAATTATTTAAAATATCTATAAAGTTAACTCTTTGAAGCAAGGAAGAATCAAAGAATTCTAGCTTTTATCCCTGATTATATCACTCTGATTCTTTCCTTCATTCCTCTAAAAGTAAACTTAAAACATTTTAAAATATCTTTTGGCATTTAGAACGGTTTATAATTTTGTTTTAATGATTACTTTTGTACTAACATTACCTTTGTATAAAATCCATCTCCCTTCCTTCTTTTTGGCTATTGACTATGATTCTTGTTTCCTACTGTGAGGTATAGTGAACCAAGCTGCCTACTATTCTTTCCTGCCTCTCATCCAGCAAGTGCTGATACAGTATCCTTGTAAACACAGTAAATACTTAATAAACAGCTAGTGAGTTTATTGTACTCCTCTGTTTTTGATGCTTGTACCATGTCTATATTATTACAGTACATAGCAATTTTGCTCTTAATAACTATTAGTCTTAATTGTATAGAAAAAAGTTATTCTGTGCTTGTCAAGTTATTTGAAGCTCTCAAGTTATTTGAAGCTCCTTCTATGACACATTCTTCAGGAAGAGATCAAGGAAATGATATATTCTGAGCACTTGCAAGTTTGTAGTAATTTGTAGCTTTTCTACATGAAGTTCAGTTTACATCTTTGCTCATGCTTTCTTTGATTTAGTTACTTAAGTATAATACATCATTATGTTCTACCATAGAGATTTATTGCTGAAAAATCTGATGACAGTTGAATTTTTTCCTTGGTATTTTGTCTGGATGTCATTATATATACACATTTATTTTTTGTTTAAGTCCAATAATTTAGAAAAATATGTCTATTTTGGCCATTATAGATTGTTTTCCAAGTTATGTGATATACCTTTTAAATATTTATTTTCAAATATTCTTATTATTTCAGGAAAGGAGTAGCTATGGAACAATAGAAA
>SJYV01004965.1:1072858-1163056 GCA_006410875.1 Neotragus pygmaeus
AAAAAAGAAAACTTAAAATCTTTTGTCAGAAGGCTTTCCAGAAAGGCTGTAAAATTTTACATGTCCATATCATACCCTGGTCAGCTATGAGGATTTCTTTTTTTTTAATCATGATCAATTTGATAGTTGATGATTGCTCTTTCATGAGCCACTTCTTCAGTAAGCAGTTAGGTTGAAAATATTAAAACATTGCTGTATTGTATCATTTTCATGACCTTTACAGAACATATTGGTAAATTTATTGAGCTCTAGATATGGATGAATTTTAGTTCAAATCCAGACTCGCAAGGGCAAAACTAAAGTTCATGTCTAAAACTCAGTTCTCTCAAATGCAAATAGTGATAATATTAGCCTTTACTTTATAGTGTTAATGTGAGAACTAAGAAGAAAAGCCTTAATATACATACCTTGGTGCCTGACATAGTAAGTTCTCAATACATAATGTGCTTTGGGATTCTTATGTGAATCGACTTTTTACTACCTGAATTTACTTTTTCACATTGGTAGTTAATATAAACTCTTCAAAATCATAAGGAAAATATTAAGCCTTTTCTATCATTGGTGAAGGTGAAGGTGACTTCTGTGTAATGGATTGTGCCATGCTTTGACATAAAATTAGATTATAATTTTTATTTAGATCTATATCTTCAGCACAGGCTTCCAGGTGGCACAGTGGTAAAGAGTTCTCCTGCCAATGAAGGAGGTGCAAGAGACACAGGTTCGAACTCTAGGTTGAGAAGATTCCCTGTAATAAGAAATGGCAACCCACTCCAGTATTCTTATCAGGAAAATTGCATGGATAGAGGAGCCTGGCAGGCTATGGGGTCACAAAATAGTTGGGCATGCCCTAACAACTAAACAACAACAACAACCTGAATTTCTGCTTCTGCTAGCAATTCTTATCTATATGCCTCTTTAGAGAACCTTCTTGGTTACTTGTAGCTGCTTTTCTTGGGAAATGGCCAGTATCCAAGGGCTACCAATGTGGTGATATAAAAGCCTAAATCTTTTGCCTTAAGTTGAGACAAAGTCTGGTACAATTTTTCTCTTAGTGTGCCATGAATTAAACAGAATGAGGCTAGACATCATTTGAACTCATACTCTTCCTTAATTTCTTCCTCTTTTCTTTTCTGCTTCCCAACTCCTTTATAAGTTTGCCCCGAGAGCACCCCCTTGACAAATCAGTCAGTCAGTTCAGTCGCTCAGTCATGTGCGACCCTTTGCAACGCCATGAATCGCAGCACTCCAGGCCTCCCTGTCCATCACCAACTCCCGGAGTTCACTCAGATTCACGTCCATCGAGTCAGTGATGCCATCCAGCCATCTCATCCTCTATCGTCCCCTTCTCCTGCCCCNCTCAGGAGGCAGGTTAGGTGGTCTGATATTCCCATCTCTTTCAGAATTTTCCACAGTTTGTTGTGATCCACACGGTTAAAGGCTTTGGCATAGTCAATAAAGCAGAAATAGCTGGACAGGCAAATCATTGTCTCAGGTTCTTCTGTAGAATCACATGATGCTTTATCTTTCTATAATTTGTTCCTAGTGAATTTCTTATTCCATCTTCCAGGTCACTAACTTCTATTTGGTAATGTTGCCTATCTATGATATTTGTAATTTTGCTGATTAAAATTTTAATTTAAAAAAATCTCTGAAATATTTATGAGTGAAATAGGCATCATATGTGGAACTTCTTTAAATTAGGGTAGAGGGAAAAGTGGGAGTTTAGTTGAAATACAATCAGCCATGATTTGATAGTTGTTGAAGGCGGGTGAGAGGAACATGGACATTAAGTGTATATATATATATATGTGTATATATATATATATATATATATATATGTGTGTATATATATATATATATATATATATGTGTATATATATATATATNATGTGGAACTTCTTTAAATTAGGGTAGAGGGAAAAGTGGGAGTTTAGTTGAAATACAATCAGCCATGATTTGATAGTTGTTGAAGGCGGGTGAGAGGAACATGGACATTAAGTGTATATATATATATATGTGTATATATATATATATATATATATATATTGCTTCTTTGAATATATTGAGTATATTTCATAATAAAAATTTGTTTTGAAATGACCTGTTGGTTGCTTTTCATTTTTCATAGATATAGTCCTAAATTTCTCTGAGATCATTAAAGACAGCTATGGACTTCCCCGTTGGTGCTAGTGGTAAAGAACCTGCCTGCCAATGCAGGAGACGAGATATGTGAGTTGGGAAGATTGCCTGGAAGGGAACATCGCATCCCACTCCAGTATTCTTGCCTGGAGAATCTCATGGACAGAGGAGCCTGGCAGGCTACAGTCCATAGAGTTGCAAAGACCTGGATGACTGAAGCGACTTAGCACATGCTGCTGCTGCTGCTAAGTCGCTTCAGTAGTGTCCTACTCTGTGCGACCCCATGGCAGCCCACTAGGCTCCCCCGTCCCTGGGATTCTCCAGGCAAGAACACTGGCGTGGGTTGCCATTTCCTTCTCCAATACATGAAAGTGAAAAGCGAAAGTGAAGTCGCTCAGTCGTCTCCGACTCTTAGCAACCCCAGGGACTGCAGCCTACCAGGCTCCTCCATCCATGGGATTGTCCAAGCAGGAGTACTGGAGTGGGGTGCCAGTGCCTTCTCCGGACTTAGCACATACACATGTCCAATTTACATCGTTTGCCCAATTTGCTTCATGTGTTTTATGTTACTTTTGCATTTTATTGGTGGCATATTTTTCTTCATGGTGTTAGTTTTTCTCAGATAATTAGGAATCTCAAATGTTGTGGTTTTTAAAATTTTTGATCATCTTTGAATGTGAGAATCCCTATTGATTCGCTTGTTAGCTGATGACAACCTACCTCAGATGAGCGGGAGGATAGATTGCACTGCCACATGCAATTGTCCACGAGTTTGGGACAGGTAAAGGCATTTCCCATCCTTTCTGGGAGAACCTACTTTCTTGGGTCATTGCTCTGCCTCTTTGGCTCCAGTTTCTCCACTCTTTGCTGTGTTCTGTTTGTAAAAGCATAGATACAGGATATTGTTAGGAGGTAGTTTGTGTGAGGATGGGTCTTAGTTTGTATATTTTCTCCAAATGCAGCTTTCTTCCTGATGAAATTTGCAGAGCACCTTGTACCCACTTAGTGTTGCTTTTGAAACTTCTTCTTTCTAAGCAACCCTTACTCCATAATGATCTATTTCCATATTTCTAGAGCTATAATTTTCTTTGGCTTTAATTTCTCTTAAATATAATACTGTCCCCTTTCCATATTGCAAAGATTCTCTTCCTGCACTGTTTAAATCAATTATTTGAAAAAATTTTTTGAGTTTGTTATATTATGGCATTTGTGACAGAAGGAAAGGGAGTCATATGATCAAAGCTCACCATCTTGATCCAAATACTTTTTTATATCCATTGTGGCTTATATTTCTGTTGTTGCAACTCATTTCCTTGGCATCAAATTTATTATTTTTGCATCTCATTTTTTTTTGTTGTTTTTGGTCTTAGTTTTTTATCGTTTCATGACTTTTGTGTGTGTGTGGAACTTTTGCATGCTATTGAAGGTGCTAGATGCCTATTTTCAAATTTGTCTTGGTTCTTATACTAGATTATTTTCAGAGGAGAACTTAACTCTGGGTTTTATAATGACAGTTCCTTCCCCATGATTGTGTTTTTCACAGGCTCCACTCCATCTTGTTGGTTTTCTTTTATATTTCTTATCCACGATAAGTTAATCCCCTTTATTGGTGAACACCCAAGGTACTGGGCTGTTCCTTGGCTTTACTCACAGTTCATGTGGGAGCAGGTAGAATCGCCTTTTCAGCAGGAGAGCAGGTTGACTTAGGAGCTCAGAGTACAGGCACAGTTCCCTGCATCCAGTGTCTGGTGGTTGTATCTCTGATGTGGCTCCTTGCATGGATGCAGGAAGACACTCCTTGATGCCCATTTCAGTTTCTTTAATACTCACCATTCCAGGTCCTCTCCACTCCTGTAACCTAGATCTAAAGCTTTTTTGGTTGAGGCTAAACTTTAAAGAAGCATTGTTCTACACCAGTCCTTTTCTACCTATGAATTTCTGGTCTAAATGAAAACAGAGATTAATTTGTTCAGTTACTTAATAGTTACGACCTGCTTTCTCCATATTTCAATAAAAGAACTGGTCTGGGAGTGGAAGATGAAGATCTACCTTGTCCGTTACCAAAGCAAAATAGATGAGTAAAGAAAAGAGGCCCGGGAATTCTGGAAGTTACAGATTACCTAAGCCAGAAAGTGGTGATGAAGGAAACTTTTCTACACTTTCTTTTTTCACATTGAATAGGCTTTCTTTATTTATCAGTCCTATCTCTAAGGTAAGTTTCTTCTATATGCTAACAATAACTCTGTTGAGTTTGGTTTGGGTGTTAGTATGAAGTTTATTGTTTTGTTTTGTTTTCATAAACATTCTGGTGGGAAGTTGAACGTCTGCCTCAAGGACTACTAGCAACTGCAGAAGTAAAATTTAACTTTTCATTTCTGTTAGGCATTATTTCTTGCTTTGCAGCAAAGCTCATATCTTAAGTATAATTTTGGTGAAGCTTATCAATCTAGATTTTAAATATATTTGATTCACCAATTTTGTAGATGATGGGAGAAAATCATTTTCCAAACAACCGCAATTATTTGACAAAATTTTGATAGACACTGGTAGTTCAATGTCATGCTGTCCAATAAAATATTACCATAAGTAACTCTCATAGGTGCCTTCACTTCTTTTTTTTTTTTTTTCCTTAACAAAACTCATTTGACAAAGAGTGTGTTTGTGGCAGAACTTCCCTGATGGCTCAGTGGTAAAGAATCTGTGAACCAATACAGGAGAGGCAGGTTTCATCCCTGGGTCAAGAAGATCCCCTGGAGCAGCAACCAGCAACCCATTCCATTATTCTTATCTGGAAAATCCCATGTACATAGGATCCTAGTAGGCTACAGACTATGGGGCTGCAAAGAGTTGAACATGACTTAACAACTANGGTCAAGAAGATCCCCTGGAGCAGCAACCAGCAACCCATTCCATTATTCTTATCTGGAAAATCCCATGTACATAGGATCCTAGTAGGCTACAGACTATGGGGCTGCAAAGAGTTGAACATGACTTAACAACTAAACAACAATGTTTATGGCAATTCCACATATTATGTCACTTAAGGTGGCATTTTCCTCTGCACTTTGTAAACTTAAGAAATGCCAATATCATGGAGAGGAGAAGCACCTCTCTCCACATATATATATTGCATCTATACTATCACTACTACTCTGAAGTATCTATATAAATCTATTCAGGAAATATGATTAATGCACCTAATTCTTAAATAAATATACGAAGATACAAAGAGCAACAAATAATAACATTTTAAGTAAGGATTGAACTATCAATCTGTTCCCTCACCATTCTTTTATAAAGTAGGACTTTGTTTTTCTTTAAAACCACCAAATACTTCACATGTTGAATTTTATAAAGAGAATTTATTTTGAAGCATTTCAAACTTTTCCTAAACATTTTGAAAGGTTCAGCAGATGTTTCTATGCTATAATTAGTACTTTTTATATTTGATACAGCCTGGACATAATTTCTTCATTAGATTCACTGAGATATTGTCATAACAAATTTTCAAATGATTCAGAAATATGCTTTTTTAAAAGTATATATTATGTAAGTATACACAAACTATTAAACATTTACCACCTTGGAAACTTTAATTTTGATTTTGATCTGTTAATTATTGTTTTAAATGAATAGTGGAAAAATTATGACAGGGTATATCTGATACAGTCTGTATTACTTACTGTCCACTGTGTATCTATGATCTTAATCTCACTATTAATTGCTAGGCTGCCTTGCTTCTGTGCTTCAAATCACTTGTGAACATTATGCTAAATGATGATAAAAATTGTTTGTTTTTATCCTACATGACTTGGGGCACTGACTAATCAAAACTTAAGTCTCTGTAAACACATGCTGACTTCTCAGTGAATTTCTAGGCTATCAGGCTCTCAGGAATGTAAAGCCAAAGGTTCCTATCATCTTCAAAGGCTCCCTAGAACATCCATGAATGCTTGACAAGAATATATATAGGCCTTCATAAAAATGATGATACTTAAGGCACAGAGCTGGACTATAGATTTTTAGACCACTAGCATATATTTCCCCTTTGAAATTATTGAAGTGAATTATTTAAAAAAAGACCTTTATACTATATTATATCTGTATTTTTGGTGGAATGAATCTAGATTATATTCCCTCAGAGAATTCTAGCTGAGTCAGGTAGTTTTCCCCTTTCCATAATATTTTAAAATAACACATTTATTTTTTCTAATTGTGAAAGAATTACATGATTATTATAAGAAATATAAAAAGGGAGATGAATAAAATGAAAAAAATACTCAGAGAAAAATCTTATTAANATGGTTTCTATGTTGTGGCATTAATATTTTCTCTTTATCATCTGTGGGATACCTTTGCATGTCAGAGAATTTTAAGAACCAAGGAAATCTATAGGACAAAATTAACAATAAATTATACTCTTTAGTTTGCTATTTAATAACCACACTGAACTAGGTATGAAGACAATAGGTTAAAAATATCAACTTAGTGAGTATACTGAGAGGTTTAATCAGTGCTGTTGAAGAAGCCTAGGGATAACAAACAATCTCATTATAAGGCGATTAACATGGAATTCTCAATTAATTTGGAACATGTAATTCTTAATAGATAGATAATGGGCAATGAGAATTCCTAAATTTAAATATTGAATAAGCATTTGCTCCTATATCTGATGTTGATGTGCTATTAGTTAATAGTTTTGTTCATGAAAATAATGAAATACTTGCTGATAATATGGCTATATGTGTGTGTGTATATATATATATATATATACATATATATATATATGCAGAGACATTGATTCCTTCAGGAAAGTAATATGTGGAATAAAATAAATAAAATAACACAAATTGCAATTACTTAGATGTCTTACAAATCTTGCTGGGGTAAGCCTTAGAGTGCTTTATTTAGGTGATGCATTTCAAATGCCACTGCAGCTTTAATTACATCAGTCTGAAGACCCTTAATTAAACTCACAGGAAAAATAATTATTTGCGTTAGCCATAATACCTGGTGCTATCAAGGACTTGGCATGTCAATCAATAGAACATGATTGCTGATTACCTAAAGGTAATCATAAATCTCTTAATATTGACAGTTATGCTCAATCCCAGTTTGAAGACCGTGTGTTTATTATAGACTCACAATTCAGAATGCTGTTCAGGCATAGCTTCGTTATACACAATGGCAATTCTACTAAAATCCACAAAATATTTTTCTGCAGTTAAAGATTATATTCTTCTAGAGATAGGGTCTAATGAGTAGTATCCATCAAGACCTCTATGGGAAATTAGAGCATTTATAATTTGCTTATTCTTTCTGAAGTACCACCCATTCCGTGTCATTTTCCCATACCCTGAATGGTATAGGGTCAGGCCTTATACATTCTTCCACATCTGTTATACCTTTCTCAGGGGGGTCAGCCCATAGCAGATGTTCAAAGGCTATTGTGGAATAGAAAAGTAAATGCATAAATGACTGTGATCATTGGCAGGTACAAGCTGTCTAAACTTAAAATTTAAAACCCAAAGCTTTGAGTTCAAAGTCAGTGAATTAGCAAAAACAACCTAATGAACTATGTAGGTTGTTTCATAAATAATAAAAAAATGTATATACTTAGATTTTTAATTCTCTCAATTCACTGACACAAAAAATTGTGAATTGAGCTGTTTTCTAGATAGAAGTTTTAATATGAAGATAAGAAAGTTAATGATGTTAAGTTAGCAAAGTGTTTCATGCAATTATGGATTCTACACCTTTCCTTCAAATAGTCTACTCCTTGCTTTCAAAATTCAAATAAATGGATTCTGGTTCTTGTAATTTTTCCTGTAGTCATTTGAAAATGTTTTCAATTGTAAGGAAGAGCAAGATTTTATTGTTTCCCAAATGTTATAAATTAAGAGAAGCTCCATAATTTAGTTCTGGAAAAGGACATTTTCTATGTTAAGCAAGTGTACATTTTCTTGCACCATTTATTTATAGTAGTGGCAAGCTTACAGAGCTGGATTTTTACCTTGGATGTAGTAGGGATTCCTCCTCTGCTATGTCATAAGGAAGTAATGTAGTAGAAAGGACCTGGCCCTTGAATCAGATGTAGCAGGTTTAAACTCCACCCTACTATATACTGGAAATTTAGCAAATTTCTTTATTTCTCTGAACCTCAGATTTCTTTTCTGTATAATGGTATAATAATACCTGAGTCTTGGGAGTATTGTCTTGTATGATTGTTGTGAGAATTGATGCAACAATTGTGCAGAGTATCATGCAGGTATGAAATACTTGTTAAGTGTTAGATATTAGTATCTTACTTAAAGCTTACTCAAAGAAATGCCTAGTGCTTACTCAATGAGAAAACTTAAAGCCGGAGAGTTGAGTGACTTTAAAAGATTCAAATAATGTAAGTCTAATACATGCATTTGACTTGTCTTTTAATTTCAGGCTGTGTGATGTTTCATTTCTGCTATCTTGTTATGGAGATTAATGAACAATCTTCACATGAGTCCAATGTGATCACATAAATGAACACATGATCACTAAACCCAATATGCTGGTTGCCTTTATTCTTGTTTGAGAATCTGATTCTGTCTACTGATGAGGTATAGGAGCAAGCAAGTGGGCCAGGTCTGCTCCATTGCTTGCACCCAGTGAGTTCAGAAAATGTGGGTTGAAGGAAGGAATAAATTGGGCATTTATCATTAGACTTCTGGGGAATATTTCTGTTGGCATGTACTATATCTTTCTCCAGAAGAAGAGGCCATTCATTATATAGTTCTCTTATATGATTTTGATTGTCTAGATATAAGATGGAAGAGCCTCAGAAACAGTTTACTCAGTTTGGTCACTATAATAATTCACCATTGTGACAGTATTTTGCTTTGTTAAGATGATTATTTTAAGGGAAAAGGATTTCGTACAGAGAATGAAGTAAAATAATTGACTTCACTTGAGTTGAGGACCGCTCACTTTTTAGAGTAAAGCTTTCCAGAATCTCATCGCTGTGTCTTAAAAACTCCCACTGAAGAAGCACAAATTTGATCTTTGTTGATATTCTTTTAAATCCCCAAAGGATTATCCCTGTCTATGTACGTAGCATTTTATCCCCAAATTTAGCATCTTTTTGGCCCTTGTCTAATCTAATGTATCTTAATGATGTAGATTTGTCTTTTAAACAACATTAAGGACTTTGGTTCTATCACAAATGACTGGTGAATCACTCATGAATGAGATAATTAGGGGGAAAATGATAAGAAATGAGAAACAAAGGAGATTGCAGAGTAGTTGCTGTGAAGCAAATTTGGGAACTACTTATACCAAGTGCTGAATGGACTGAACAAAAGTTACCCATGAAGGATTGTGTTTTTGGACCTAGGAAACAGTACTCAAATATATTCCAGACATTAAAGCGAAAAATATATTGAGCAACTGAACTGTTGGGATAGATGCTAGGAAAAGGAGGACCTAGCAAGAGATGGTGTATGTGGGGACAGAAAAGAAAAGCCAGAAATGAGAAATGTTAGGATTTTAATGCAGAGACAGAATTTTGACAAACCCTGAGACCCCAGAGGATGTATCAGGAAGCAGTCAAGGATGATTCCCAGGTTTTTGTTTGGAAGGCTCAATGGTTGGCAAATTTATTGAAATAAGGAATCTTAAAAAAGGAAGAGCTATTGAGGTAGAGATAATGAATTAATTTTGGACATGTTATATTTAAGATAATTGCAGGGCATTTATTTTAGTATTTGTAATGTGCAAAGTGCTGTGCTAAGCTCTGTAAAAGTTTTAGAGGGACACAGAATATTAATCCTTACTTTAAGGAATTTATATTCTAATAAGGAAGAAAAGACATGACTCCAACTAATTGCAAAGTTTAGTAGATTATTCTGAGTAATTGCAAGAGACAGTGAGTCAAGTTCAGGGAAAGATTTTAAAGATCTGAAAAATGAGATGTCTCTATGCTTCTAGTTAGGTTTCATTTTATATTTTATTTGTAAGCTGTTAATGAGAAAAATTTTAAGCAAATTAAACTAAGAGAACTTTTATACATATTGAAAACTTAAAACACATTTCCTAATCTAACATATTTATACAATAGTACATACTTTCCTGTGATAAAGGTATTTTGAGGGAAAGAGATGTTTTTCCTGGAGTAGAATATTTACTCTATTTTATAAACTTAAACTTTCTCCCTGTATTTATTATTTATTGAAACTTAGTCTTTTTATTGAAGCCACAGTAGTAAATAAGATGTATTTTAGCAATTTAAAGTTGGATATTACCATCTAAATATCCTAATAAATTTTTATCTTTTTATTAGGCATTTAATATATTACTTTTATCTGTTAAAAATTTCCAAAATATTTCTAGACTGAAAATAATCATTTATATACAAGTCATACATTTTACATAATTTTTGCTTTTAATAGCCAAGTAGTTTAAATTATTTTCATTAGCCAAAAATACATTTCATAGTACAGTAAACCATGTTTAAGTTTATAAAATAGAGTAAATATTCTACTCCAGGAAAAACATCTCTTTCCCTCAAAATACCTTTATCACAGGAAAGTATGTACTATTGTATAAATATGTTAGATTAGGAAATGTGTTTTAAGTTTTCAATATGTATAAAAGTTCTCTTAGTTTAATTTGCTTAAAATTTTTCTCANAGAAAAAAAATTTGTGTTTCATATCATTAGTCTAGCTTAATGGATATATAATTTCTGTGGGCTTTTCTTTCTTAGTAAAGTCATATCTTCTATATACCCTATTAAAAATACTTGCATAGCTTAGAGTTGAAGGCTTCTTAAATCTGTTTTTGTACTTTATGCTTTCTATATAAATGTATGTGCTACTAATTTTGAAAGAAGTACAAAGCCCCTGTGAGTTATATTGTAGATGTTAATGACATTGTTAAAATGATGACAGATTACTTTAATGGGGGATATGCACTTAATTGGAGGAAGTCGAACAAAATGTGCTATTTCATATTACTTAAGAGTCAGTCAAGAGCCACCACCCACTTACAGTCCTGTCTTAACCCAAATCACAAAGCATGTGTAGTATCAAAACTGATTAAAAAATGCAAGACACTTGTATTCATGCACTGTACATTCATTCAGACAACCCATTAACTAGAGTTTGTTAACCTTTAATTCAAATGTCTGCAATAAGATAATATAATGTAAAACACTAGTCAATGGAGGGTCGTAAAACTGTTTTTGCTACAGTTTTTATTAGCGTGCTATCCAGTGCTGAATGCAGTTACACCCTGAAGCAAGTCTTATATTCAAGTGTTGTATCAGTATATTACAATACAAATTTAACATATTAAATATGTGACAAGTATTATGTATTGTATATTGTTAGAGTCTATGAAAGCATTGACATTGTTATTGATAAATGTTACTGTATCTACTCTCTATCATGGGCATGCCCTTGCAGTTCAGAGGACCCATGGGGGCTCTTGACTGCACCCTCCAACTTATTTTGCCATAAAACCCAGAGTAGTTTAGTTACCCAGAGGATTTTTCATTTAATTTTTATGTTAGCTATTGTATTTTTAAAGGCTATGTTTATACATATAGATCTATATTTTTCTTAGACAAAAGGAGAGAATATCCTACTAAAAGAAGTAGAAAGTTATGGATGTTTTTAATTTTGTTCTTATCACTTACCCATATCTTCTAATTTTTATACAATAAGTGTGTATTCTTATGTAGTAAAAAATTTTTTGATTAAGCTTTTTAATTGGTCAATAGAAAAAATGATGGTGAAAGTAGTGCTAATCCCTGTGCAATCTCTTTGCAACAGGAAAAATAGATACGACATTAGGAGATGAGCTTTTATCTTGATCATCCAGAGAAGCCATGTATATTATTTGCTCAACACTGATGGTAAATTTTTTTTTCATGGACTCCAAATACAAAATTTCAGAATGATGACAAAGTTAGTAGTAGTAGTAGCTATCAATATATTCACCTTGCCCCCCTCAACGCCATGGGTAGACTAGACCAGTTTTCAAATTTTTGATAGAGTCAGAAAATGTAGTTTACTTATTGTTAGACTCTTATAATCCCTAGCTAAGTATTGATAAGCAATAAGCTTTTGGTTATTTTAAACACTTGAATTGAGAACAAGGTAGAATAGTGAAGAGACTATTAAAGTAATGCTCAAAATTCCCCAAACCAGGCTTCAACAGTACATGAACCTCGAACTTCCAGATGTTCAAGCTGGATTTATAAAAGACAGAGGAACCAGAGATCAAATTGCCAACATCCATTGGATCATCAAAAAAGCAAGGGAGTTCCAGGAAAACTTCTATTTCTGCTTTATTGACTATGCCAAAGCCTTTGACTGTGTGGATCACAACAAACTGGAAAATTCTTAAAGAGATGGGAATATCAGACCACCTTACCTACCTTCTGAAAAAATCTGTATGAAGGTCAAGAAGCAACAGTTAGAACTGGACCTGGAACAACAGAGTGGTTCCAAATCAGGAAAAGAGTACATCAAGGCTGTATATTGTCACTGCTTGTTTAACTTCTATGCAGAGTACATCATGTAGAATGCTGGGCTGGATGAAGCACAAGCTGGAATCAAGATGGTCAGGAGAAATATTAATAACCTCAGATACGCAGATGACACTACTCTTATGGCAGAAAGCAAAGAATAACTAAAGAGCCTCTTGATGAAAGTGAAAAAGGAGAGTAAAATAGCTGGCTTAAAACTCAACACTCATAAAACTTAGACCATGGCATCCAGTCCCATCACTTCATGGAAAATTGATGGGGAAACAATGGAAACAGTGAGAAACTTTATCTTTTTGGGCTCCAAAATCACTGCAGATGGTGATTGCAGCCATGAAATTAAAAGACGCTTGCTCCTTGGAAGAAAAGTTATGACCAACCTAGACAGCATATTAAAAAGCAGAAATATTACTTTGCCAACAAAGTTCCATCTATTCAGAGCTATGGTTTTTCCAGTAGTCTTGTATGGATGTGAGAGGTGGACTATAAAGAAAGCTGAGTGCTGAAGAATTGATGCTTTTGAGCTGTGGTGTTGAAGACTCTTGTGAGTCCCTTGGACTGCAAGGGGATCAAACCAGTCAATCCTAAAGGAATCAGTCCTGAATATTCATTGGAAGGACTGATGCTGAAGCTGAAATTCCAGTACTTTGGCCAACTGATGCAAAGAACTGACACTTTGGAAAAGACCCTCATGCTGGGAAAGATTGAAGACAGGAGAAGTGGACGACAGAGGATGAGATGGTTGGATGGCATCACTGATTCNCTTGGAAGAAAAGTTATGACCAACCTAGACAGCATATTAAAAAGCAGAAATATTACTTTGCCAACAAAGTTCCATCTATTCAGAGCTATGGTTTTTCCAGTAGTCTTGTATGGATGTGAGAGGTGGACTATAAAGAAAGCTGAGTGCTGAAGAATTGATGCTTTTGAGCTGTGGTGTTGAAGACTCTTGTGAGTCCCTTGGACTGCAAGGGGATCAAACCAGTCAATCCTAAAGGAATCAGTCCTGAATATTCATTGGAAGGACTGATGCTGAAGCTGAAATTCCAGTACTTTGGCCAACTGATGCAAAGAACTGACACTTTGGAAAAGACCCTCATGCTGGGAAAGATTGAAGACAGGAGAAGTGGACGACAGAGGATGAGATGGTTGGATGGCATCACTGATTCGATGGACATGAGTTTGCGCAAGCTTCGGGAGATGGTGAAGGACAGGTAAACCTGGTATGCTGCAGTCAATGGGGTCGCAAAGAGTTGGACACGACTGAGCAACTGAACTGAGCTGAGTGAAGAGACTTTGAAATATAACCTTCACACTAAATTACCTACTTCCATAAAACCACAAATCAATTTTTATTTGTGCTTTAAAAAATGTTGTTTGACATAGTTTTTAATTCTATTTAGGTAAGAAGCAAAGAATCTTGGATGATTTTCTTTATATATACTTTCTATCTTTCCATTCA
Source organism: Neotragus pygmaeus (assembly GCA_006410875.1). Classification (NCBI taxonomy): domain Eukaryota; kingdom Metazoa; phylum Chordata; class Mammalia; order Artiodactyla; family Bovidae; genus Neotragus; species Neotragus pygmaeus. The sequence continues at coordinate 1,086,983 of SJYV01004965.1, forward strand.
TATTTGTAAAGTCACACATATATATACACCTAAACACTCATTCATACATTCATACTCAAAGACATTCAGATTTAATTTTTCTAGTTCTCAAGAATAAAATCTTTTAAAATAAATGCTATGAAGTGACTAATATGTTCTTGGCTCATAAGAAAGTGTGTGTGTCTCATTGGTAGTTTTTCATTTCCCGCCACTTTTCTAGAAGTCATTTTTGCTTCTGGGTTTTTAACCTACTTTATAGGTTGTGAGCTTCCAGTGTATTTCTTCAAGAGTGATAAAAAGTTCATTGGACTATGACTTGCTTTGTTGTTTGATGATTTTGAGATACTGAGCCCTATTTTTATCATTGGCCATACTTAAAATAGATGTGTGATTATGTGTCTATTTCACTTAATTCATTTTAAGATATACAGATTTCAAATAGAAGGCCATTATGGCAATCCTTGAGCTCATTTTCCTTTCTTCCAAAGCTTGTGATTTTTTTGTATCTGGATGTTTAGTTTTTAGGTCATGTTTGGAACCCATAAATGTGTGGGACTGAGTCTAGAATAAGGCTTCTAATGTTAAAACAGTTGGGAAAACTCAAGGATTCCCATTTAATCCATTATTAACCTTCTAAAGGGCTGCCAATCACTTATAATTAGTATTATGAGGTTGTTTTCATTAATTTTTCTGGTAAACAGAGTCATTTCTTCTAATTGTTTCCTAACACTTCCACTGAGTCACTAGTGTAGCTGTCAAATTACTGTGTGTTTAATTAAGAACCAACATAATTTGGGTGGCTTAGTTATTGATAGAGGTGAGTAGTTGTTAATGGAATTGGTAGTGAAGTTTCTTCTCCCTCTTTAAAAATAAATATTTCCTGGCCCAATAATGCATTCTGACTAACTCTACTTAAACATCTGAAAATTTTGAGCAGGTTCAAATGACCTGCATGCTGACCATTTTATCCCAGTCACATTCTTCTCTGATTTTCAAGCCATTGGACAGTATCTTCTCCTGACTCACCATGTAAATAAATAGTCTATTGGAAGACTAGGAAAAGATGTCTGTTGTATTAGTTTCCTACTGTTGTTTAGCAAATTACAAACTTAGTACACATGCTATCTCAGTTTCTGTCAGTCACAATATTCACAGGTTGCAATCAAGGGGTTAGCTGGATTGTGTTCCTTTCTAAAGCTCTGACTTCTCTTTCAGGTTCACATGATTTTTGGCAGAATTTTGTTCTTTGTAGTTGTAAGACTAAGATCTTTCTCGTGCTGGAGGCAACCAAGTGAAGTGAAAGTTGCTCAGCGCTGTCTGACTCTTTGCCACCCCGTGGACTCTACAGTCCGTGGAATTCTCCAGGCCAGAATACTGGAGTGTGTAGCCATTCCTTCTCCCGGGGATCTTCCAAATCCAAGGATCAAACTCAGGTCTCCTGCATGGCAGGTGGATTCTTTACCAGCCAAGAGCCACGCTCAGTTCCCAGAGGTCACTGTTTCTTGCCCTTTGACCCTCCCACATACCTCTCACAATAAGGAAGCTGCTTTTTGAGCCCAGCAGGAGAATCAAACATCAGAGATGGCCTAAGCCCAGTTTTGCAAGGCTTCACTTGATTGAGTCAAACTCACCCAGGATAATCTCCCTTTTGACTAAGTTAAAGTCAATTGACCTGGGACTTTCATCATCATTGTAAGCTTCCTTTACCCTTGCCATGTAAGAAAAGTGAATCATGGGAATGACACAAAGGTGGAAACTCTGGGGCCATCTTCAAATTCTACCTGTTACAAATTTGTATTTTAGGTAGTTTAGGAAACTACAACAGAGAAGGCAATGGCACCCCACTCTGGTACTCTTGCCTGGAAAATCCATGGACAGAGGAGCCTGGTAGGCTGCAGTCCATGGGGTCGCTAAGGGTCGGACACGACTGAGTGACTTCACTTTCACTTTTCTCTTTCATGCACTGGAGGAGGAAATGGCAAGCTGCTCCAGTATTCTTGCCTGGAGAATCCCAGGGACTGCGGAGCCTGGTGGGCTGCTGTCTATGGGGTTGCAGGAGTCGGACACGACTGAAGTGACTTAGCAGCAGCAGGAAACTACAAATTGAGGGAGAAAGATAAAAACCTATAGAACTGGTATACATTATTTTCCCTGATCATAAAGAAGTTATATTCTGCTGTCTAAACTGCTTTTGTTTTTTGTTTATGACACACTGTAAGGGTAATCTCAAGTCTCCATTTGAAATTGAAGTGCACTTGAAATATTGCTGTTTCCTACAACCATTACATCTCAGAGGTTACCTTTGTTGGAAATCTATATTTGTAATTAAAAATAATGGTTTTAACATACTGAACATCTACTATGAGTAGGCATATAAACATTTTTAATACTTAAATCCTTAAATACTCTACAAATAGATTATTTTTACCATTTTATAGATGAAGGAACCAGAGATTTAAAAAATTACATTTTTTACTGATCATTACAAGTTTAGGGATAGAGGATATGATGATTAACTTTATGTGACAGCTTGACTGGGACAAGAGCTGCCCAGATAAAACATTATTTCTGAGTGTGTCTGTGAGGATGTTTCTAGAAAAGATTAGTATTTGATTCGGTAGACTGAGTAAAGAATTTTTGCCTTCACTGATATAGACAGTTCAGCTCAGTTGCTCAGTTGTGTCTGACTCTGCGACCCCATGGACTGCGGCACGCCAGGCTTCCCTGTTCATCACTAACTCCCGGAGCTCACTCAAACTCACGTTCATTGAGTTGGTGATGCCATCCAACCATCTCATCCTCTGTCGTCTCCTTCTCCTCCCTCCTTCAATATTTTCCAGCATCTGAGTCTTTTCAGATGAGTCAGTTCTTCCCATCAGGTGGCCAGAGTACTGGAGTTTCAGCTTCAGCATCATTCCTTCCAAAGAAATCCCAGGGCTGATCTCCTTCAGAATGGACTGGTTTGATCTCCTTGCAGTCCAAGGGACTCTCAAGAGTCTTCTCCAACATCACAGTTCAAAAGTATCATTCAATCTGTTGAGGGCCCAAATAGAACAAATGGAAAAGGAAGGGCAAGCTGCCCTGCAGTCCCACAAAGGCTGCCGAGGTGACGTCAAGGGACTCCCTGGGGTGGCGTCACCGTGCCGGGTGGGGCCACCCGCTCGGGAACCCAGAACCAGAAGCCGGCTGCTTCTGGGCCGGTCCTCGGACTGGACGGATTCAGGGGGGACCGTCCAAGAGCTGTGCCCCTCTCCCACCGAGAGCTGGTGTCTGCACGCCACTGTGGTGGGAGCCCTGGACTGCGGATGCAGTAAGCAAACAGTCCATGAGGTCAGCGACTGCCCTCTGAGTGTCTGTAGGTCCTGCCACTTCCTGGGTCCTCCAGGATCAGGTTGGAAGTGTTCCAGAGGGCCCAGTAAGTGCACCATGGGGCCCGCACCCGAAAGGTGCTCTTGTGTTCCTGTTTTCCCTGTCCGCAGGCCATGGCTCTTAGGAGAAACAGCACAGGGTGCATTCCCACCCAGAAGGCTGCATCACACGGGGTATTATTCCCCCACAGCTGAAGCTCCCTGGGCTGGAGTAGGGGAAAAAGGCAACTTAAGAGGATGCATGGCTCACGTTATTTCCACCCCTGCGGAGCAGGATGAGGGGCGCAGTGGCCAGGAGTCATTCCCCACATCACTCCAGACAGCGGGGACGGGAGACCCCAGCGGCTGTGCCCCTCCATGATAGCCTGTACCATGCTACAAGCTGGCTTCGTTGTACTAAACAGAAACCAGGACATCAGTATCCGAGATGAGCCATTTGTAGAATTTGGTTTTCTCCCACAAAGGGCTGATTCCACTCTCTGAAACCACCGGGCTCCCCTCTCTGCCATAAAGCGTGGGGTTCGTCCTCGTGAGTTGTGCTGATGTATGCACTGAGGGCTTGCTCCGAGCCACAGGGACGACACAGAGAGGGTGGTGAACGTGGCCCCTCCCCACAGGCACAGATACCAGGGGCTGTGTGTGCCTCCCTCGGAGACTCCGGGCCCTGGGTGTCATGGTTTGCAGGAGAGCAGGAGTCAGCTGACACCATGCCCCTCATGGGGCCATGTGTGTTTGGTAAGCACGGTGTTGGGGAACACCCTGCCCCTCCCAAGAGCACTTCCCAAGGGCCCTCTGTCTTGAAGGGATACAGAGCGGCTCAGTCTGGCTTCTGTCTCTGATTCCTGCCCCCACCCCTCAGCACCATACTACCTAGGAGTACATACACTAGGCAGTTCATTTGTCTCTAACATAAAGTTTTTCAAGCACTCTCCATGTGCTAGGCACTGTTCTAAGGACTTTACAAGCATTAACCCCGTTAATAACAACCTTAGAGGTAAGTACTCTTACTCGTTGCATCTTATAGATGAGAAAACAGGCCCAGAGGTGTCAAGGGACTTGCCTGAAGAAATACAGTGACTTAATGGGAGACCCTAGATTCCAACTCAGATATCCAGGCTCCAGAGCCTTCTCTGGTAGTTGCATAAACACAGGCTGATTGACTAGGATCTGAGGACCACGTTGGAAATATGGGAAGGTTGGAAGTGACACATAGGTCACTAGCTCCTGCTAAGCCAGCAAATCTTTTAAAAGATTTCCAACAGGTTCCAATCCACTTGGCCTGGGGTGGGGCCCAGGAATCAGTACTCTTTAAGACTTCCCAGGTGACCCCACCATGCCACCAGTTTGGAGAGCCTCAGCTCCTGGAAAGAGGCTCACCGCACACGTGCTCTGCAACCCTGGGCCATGCGCTTAGCCTCTCGGCCTNTTGGACTCAGACTGAATTAATTTCCTGATTCTCCATCTTGCAGACAGCAGGCTGTGGGACTTCTCAGCCTCCATAATGATGTGAGTCAATTTCTATATGTATGGAGAGCCTTAATACAGAGGGTTTATTTGCATTAGGTCTAATTCTAAAGTCTGTGGGTTTTTTCCTTTTATTTACTACATTGTAAAACCACTTAAATTCTAGGTAAAGTTGATGTAGCCCATCTGAAAAGTCCACTGAGCTCCAAAGACCAATGTATAGTCAAATCCCACTATTACAATTTCTCCTAGAGCCTTGGGATTGTGTATTAAAAGGATTTAAATCTATAACCAGAAAGAAACCTAGTGCTGAATATATGTATGTATTTCTTTGCACCATTGATAGCAAGCATTGAAATGGTAATAGATTACAGTGCTTCCAGAGATGTGGTGGAAAACAGATGGAAAAGGGGTTAAAATAACTGTATGCTTTATTGCAGTTTAATGTGATTTTCTCCATTGTTCCAAGTGAACAACAACAAAAAACTCTTTAAATACTTCTAGAATATTCCCTAGACTCAATCACTTTGATAATGCACAGTGAAGTTTGAGAATGTATTCTTTCTAAAGAAAGCTAAGTTTACTAAGATACATGTATTATAACATCAACCCCACCCATCTCTCATTTTCTTTGTACTTTATCTTATATGAGATATAGTTAGATTTCTAAGACTTTGTGCAATTTAAGCAAAAAAAAAAAAATCAAAAAACCTGTAGGTGTACATGTAGAGATTGGTCCTCCTTGAAGATTTTAACATGGTCCAGGTTAAGAACTATGGAGTACAGTCCACACAGTGTTGCAGGTAGGGTCTTCCTGACCCAGAGATTGAACCCATGTGTCTTGCATCTCTTGCATTGGCAGGTGAATTATTTCTACTGGGTCACCTGGTTAGGCTTTCCTTAATTATCCTCTTCTTTGTTCAGGCTGTCTGGGGGTCAGGATGCATATATTAAGAGAACTATTATCAGTGTTAATATTGTGTTTCTGTTGCTCTCTTTCTGCCTCTCTATTTTCAGCCTAGACCTTTCCTCTGCACCTTACATTAATTTATCCAACTGCTTTATTTAATATATCTATTAAATATATAGAAATATTGACAGTTTATCAAACTACTATTGTAAGCTCCAGTAGGGCAGGAAACAGCTTTTTTTCATGACTGTTTCTTCAGAGTTTGGTTTGGTTCGTGACATAAAGTATATTTTTAAGAAATTTGTTGAATGAATAAAAGAGTTAAAATCATTATCTTCCCCATTCCCTGAGAGTCCTCCCAAATCTGCTTTCCTCTTCTATTTTCTTACAAAGTGAATGGCATCACCTTCTTCCTGGTAACTTGAGTCTAAAGTCTAGGAGTTATCCTCTACATTCTATTTATGTACCTTATGACCTCAGATTGTAGTTGATAACCACTTGGCACCACAGCTCTCTCTTGAGCCCTCTCATGGTCCTTTCTTCTTTTCTATCCCAACTGTAATTGCTGTTTTTCAAATATCAACCTTCCTTTTCAGAACTATTGGATTAACCTCCAAAATGTTGTCGTGTCTCCAGTTTTGAAATCCTCTAACCCATCTTCCATTTCTTGCTGTTATCTTTCTCAAGTACAAATCTAATTATGCTATTTACCAGTTTAGATTTAATTCCATGGTTTGAGCCCTGACAGTTACAGCTAATACTTTGAATAAAGCAAAAAAGCAAGGAACAACCAAATGGTCCTCAATGGATTCCAGGACTATTAACATTTCTTTTGGATTCTCTTCCTGTCAGCTTTCGCTAAAATCTCCCATTATCAGTTTTTCTCTTTCCTGTGTCTTTAATCTCTTCCACTTGACTAGAATCATACCATCAAAATTTAAATATGAAAATTACTTCTATGTTAAAAACAATTTAAATTCTCCTTGACCTTTCATGGCTTTTCAACAAATTTAATTGTACTTCCCTCTTTGTACTCAATAGCCTTGCCTCCTGCTTGGGTTTCATCCCAGCCTAGCCTGACTCTCCCTGTCTACTGAAGCTCCTCTTACCAAGGATGCTCAGAATTCATTTTCCATGACTTCTTAGCAATATCTGTCAACTGTACCCCCTTGTTTTCTTCCTTGAAAGATTCCCTTCCTCTCTGTGACATCACATTCTCCTTGTTTTCCTTCCATTTCTCTGATTATTATTATTATTTATTTATTTTCCTTTGCCACTCTTTCTCATTTACCTGACCATTAACTGATGATGGGGTTCCTCAGAGCCTAGTCCTAAACTCTCTTTTTGCTTGACATCTAAAAGCAACTTCAAATACTTAATGAATGCTTATTGTGTATTAGACACAGTCCTGGGAAATTTTAAAAAGCAGCTCCTGACATCTAGAGACTGGTCTCACACTTAGGGCTGAACCATGTAATTCTTCTGGTGGACATAATCTCACTAACATTAGACAAGGTCACTCTGAAACTATGAGACAAAACAAGACCAATTTGTAACTTTAAGCCCAACAAAAACATGACATTTGTGCAAAATAGGTAACACTCCTCTCTCCTGGTAATGTAAGTGGCTGCTACTTCTTTAGCTATTATAGCCTTAAGCCTTGCTCTAGTCTGCCTTCTCTATGGTTACAATTTATTGAAATGTAATGAATTTAAGAGGTGTTCTCAGGAACATCTCTTCCTGAGACACCCACAGCTCCCTGTGTTTTTGTTCTATTTTTTCTGTAATGAGTAATAACCCCTGCTTGTTGAACTGTAAGTAATTTGCTGATGGTCTTTGACTGGAGAGCACTGATAGTGCACAGCCTCTTAAGTGGATTATTTTATTCAATCCTGGTAACAACTCTATCAATGGTAGTTGCTATTATTATCTTTCCCTGTGTGCATGTAAGCAAACCGGCACTTAAATATGCTAAAAATTTTTTTACCCAAGATCACATGATTAGGCAGTGGTAGAGAACTTGATCTCAGGCAATTGAAATCTCCAGTTAGGTCTCCTAAAATGTACACTCAACTTCCTCAATAAATATTACTTGAATAGATTACATTAATAAACTATCTGATCCTGTTGTCACTTTTCACATCACCATTCCCTAACTCTATATGGAATATCTTGCTCTTTTATGCCTCAGTGCTAAGATTTCTATTTTATTCTTTTTGTGGATTGCTCTAGAACTCTCCCTCAATCACTATGACTGAGCATACACACATCTACTTACATTTCATAGCCTCAGCTAAATCTTAAATTCCTCTATGAAGCCAGGTAGAACTGATGACTTTCTCCATTGCTGTAGACTGCACCTTCTTCAGTGGTAGTACAGAATACTTTGAATATTTATCTGTCTCTTCATCTAGGCTGTGAACTACCTAAATATAGGAATGAAAAGTGAAAGTGAAAATTGCTCAGTCGTGTCTGACTCTTTGCGACCCCACTCCAGGCCAGAATACTGGAGTGGATAGCCTTTCCCTTCTCCAGGGAATCTTCCCAACCCAGGAATCAAACCCAGGTCTCCCACACTGCAGGCAGATTCTTTACCAGCTGAGCCAGAAGGCAATAAAATTTCATTAATCTTTGTATTCTTCTGTCAGACACAAAACAGGAAGTAATTATATATTTAATAAAATAATGAAAATCCTGAAATAATGTATTTCGGTGGTTCTAATTAAAATGGTACCATCTATATCTTCTCTCTGGTTGATTTAAAGGAGATAATGTATAAGAATTTGCCAATTAGTTCTACTGTGTTATAACTAATCTGATTAGTCAAATAAGCCAGGCAACATCATTTATTTATTGTCTACTAAGATAGAGTCTCCCTAGAAATGATAAGATTAAAGGGAAATTCAGTTCTAATGAGGTGGATGAAACTGGAGCCAATTATACAGAGTGAAGTAAGCCAGAAAGAAAAACACCAATACAGTATACTAACACATATATATGGAATTTAGAAAGATGGTAATGATAACCCTGTATGCGAGACAAGAGACACAGATGTATAGAACAGACTTTTGGACTCTGTGGGAGAGGAAGAGGGTGGGATGATTTAGGAAAATGGCATTGAAACATGTATAATATCATGTGAGAAAGGAATCACCAGTCTAGGTTCGATGCAGGATACAGGATGCTTGAGGCTGGTGCACTGGGATGACCCAGAGAGATGGTATGGGGAGGGAGGTGGGAGGGGGGTTCAGGATTGGGAACTCATGTACATCTGTGGCGGACTCATGTTGATGTATGNGTGTGTGTGTGTGTGTGTGTGTGTGTGTGAGTCACTCAGTTGTGTCCGACTCTGAGACTCCATGGACTGTAGCCCACCAGGCTCCTCTGTCCAAGGGATTCTCCAGGCAAGAGTACTGGCGTGGGTTGCCATTTCCTTCTCCAACCAGCGAAGTATAACAGTGCTTAACTTGCCACCTGTTCAGTACTTCAAACCATGAAGTTCTTCCTTACATTGCTGCTGGTATTTACTTTTCAGGTTCCTCAAATACCTGATCCACATATTCTTTCCAACTTTGTAGTTACATTCAGTGGGAGAGAAAAAGTGGAGTGTGCTTACCCCACTTTACCCATATCTGGTCAGTTGGTTTTGGACAAAGTTGCCATGGTAATTCCATGAAAAAAAAAAAAGACAGTTTTTTCAACAAATGATTCTGAAATAACTGAAGATCTGTATTAAAAATAACAACAACAAATCTTGATGCTTACTTCTCATTTCATCAAAATTTACTTGAAATGTATCAAATAAATACATGTAAAAGCATAACTAGAAAATGTCTAGAAATCTTTGTGACTTTGGTTTAGCAGATGTCTTAGAACACAAAAAGCACAACTCATAAAAATTTATAAACTAAAATTCATAGGAAACAAACTTCTCTTCAAGAGAAACTGAATAAAATGAGAATCAATCTACCGTCAAGGAGACAAAGTGCTTTTCTCCAGAATACATGAAAAATAATTATAGCTGCATTAATTAGACAAATGAAAAAATATGCAAATATTTGAACAGATAATTCACAACAGATAATACAAAAGTGAAGTTGCTCAGTTGTGTCCGACTCTTTGCGACCCCATGGACTGTAGCCTAACAGGCTCCTCTGTCAATGGGATTTTCCAGGCAAGAGTACTGGAGTGGGTTGCCATTACTTTCTCCAATAATACAAAGATAGTGAATAAACTCATAAAAATTCTCAACATGATAGTCATCAGAAGAATACAAGCAGACTGGCTAAAATAAAAACACCTTACAACATCCAATTCTGGCAGGGATGTACAGCAGCTAGAACTCTAACATAGTTGATGGGTTTGTAAAATGATATAACCCTTCTGGAGAACTCTGTTGGGTAGTTTCTTATAGAGTTATACAGATTTACTAGTTCTCATAGCAATTCCACTTCTAGGCATTTACCAAAATGAAGTAAAAACATGTTTCCCCACAAAGCAAATATTTGTAGCAATTTCACTTATGATAGATATAAACCTGAAAACAACTCAAAGCTCATCAATGTGAACAGATAAGCCAATTTTGGTATAGATATACCATAGACTACTATTCAGCAATGAAAAGAATTTACTTAAGGATAGAGAAAACAATAGAGCTGAATGTCAAAAACATCATGCTAAGTGGAAGAAGCCACTCACAAAAGACTATGTATTATATGATTCCAAATACTAGCTGATTCTGTGTTTAAGAATGTTCAATATTATCACACACTAATTCTCCCCAAATTCAAAGAAAATTCAATCACAACCTCAGCAGAGTATATTATGAAACATGACAATCTGATCTTGAAATTCATACAAAAGGATAGGAAAGTTCATTTCAGGACTTATTGCAATGGTATTGTCACTCAGACAAAATGGAGCAGAATCGAAAACCCAGAAACAAATTTGTGGACATAAGAGAACCTGCAATACGATAGAGATAACACTAAAAATTAATGGGGAAATAAAAATCAATCAATAAATTGTTCTGGAACAATGGGCTGTCTATATGGAAAAAAACACATAAAATTAGAATTTGCTATACAGAGACACATAAAGTGCACATATGTGTACATAAGGTACACACACACACACAATCTAAGATGAAATGATTTTTTTTTTAGTAAAAAAGCAAATCTGAAAAATGTCTAGAAGAAAGTTTAAGAAAATATCTCTATGACCTCATAGATGGGAATGACTGGCAAAAGTTGTATAAACCCTAAAGAAAAAGAATAATAACAATGACTACATTAAAATTAACTTTTCTCAACTACAAAAGAAGTTACAAGGGAATATTTAAGGACAGTATGTCCAGAGCTTAGAGCATGACAATATTTGGGAAAAGTGGAAGGGAAATAAGCCAGTTTTCCTGCCAGATTATCTCCTTTGCAGAACATAATTCTGAACTTCAAATGGAATAATGGAAAAGATCAATGCAATCAGAACAGTTTCAGCTTTTATCCTCTCCTAGCAATTGGGCTGTAATTTGTCCCTTCTGTCACGTTTACCTCCTTCTACCTTGTTATCATCTGCTGCCTTCCTTTTTCTTCCAAGTCTGCATGATTTCCTTATGTTCCTCCTGCCTGTTCCATAGCTAACCTGAAATATCCTGCTTGGTAAACTAATTTAGTCCCAATGAAGGAAAGTATTTCATAGAATTTATACACTGAAGGCTTCTCTGCATAGATAGCAGTAGTATGACTCTGAAAATACACACTTCTTCATCTCTTACCTGCACAAATCTACTGACATCTTCCTTAGTCATATTGGAACGATTTTTTAGAAAATCAGCTTTTGCCTTAACCGCCAAACGTCGCTGCTGTACCTCAAAGTCTCTCTCCAAGGCTCCAAATATTAATGCTCCAAACATGATGTATGATATATAGACAAGCAGGATGACGCCCTTCCGGACTTTGGTGCCTGTCTCATCTTTATATAGTGGAAGCAAAGAGAAATCAGAAGACTGTAATGTAGACTATAATGTCCTTACAAAAAAACCCAACACAGCACAGCAACCCCAAATTCCCAGATACAGAATATGAACTATTTTTTTCTTAACCTACCTTTAAACAACAAACTAAAATTTCCTAAATAGTCAGAGAAGTAGAAAAATAATTCCACTTCTCTAACTATAAACTTACTTATTAATATTATTATTTTAAAGAGAATTGTGTTATTTGGGGAGATAGGGAAATGTTGCAAGGGCAAAGTTAGCCAAATGATTTAGTCATTTACTCAATTTTCTTAGCACAAATTTTATTGCTGAATTACACTTTGGAGTACCTTCAGTGAATATTTTTAAGAGTATTGTTAACACTTTAACCAGCTGATAAAAACAAGTTAATTAGACCATTTACACCCTCCAGTTACTAGCGGTTTGAATTTAAGCCAGTCAGGTATCTGGCTATGTTTCAGATTCTTCATCTACCTTTTATAAAATGAGGATAATAAGAGCTACTTGATAAGGTTGTTACAAAGATTGAATGAGTTATATATTTAAATCCTTAGATTGAGGCCTAGCAAACAGGAAACACCCCAAAAATCCTAGCCAGTAGTCAAAGAAGCAGTCCGTTTGCAGCAGTAGTAGCAATCACAGCAGTAGTGCATGGTGGAGGAGGAACAGCTCTTCTTTCTCCCTGTTCCTCTCTGCCTTTGTCCAATAAGCATGGGGCAGAAACAAAGAACATGGCAGCTGGCGTGATGCAAGAGATTTAGCTGGATGATGTCAGATTCTAAGAAAGGTGATGTCCTGTGTGTTTCACAGGACCCTGGGACAGTGCTTGAAGAAGGCCTGCCTTCTCACAGCCTCTTCTACTTCAGGGCACAAGGCAAATCTATGTAGCACAGACCCTCATCACTTGGGTGAACTTTCCCAATGGGATATTAAAAAAATGAAAGCACATCGTTATAGGTTTTATATGTAACATTCTGAACTATAAGAAACAGTTACAATAACAAGTACATTTTGAAGTCAACAGGGTTAAAGTATCTAAAATCCACCTTAATGAAATACTATATAATTAAATATGTCATAGTCACAGTTGGTAATGTACATTTCCAGTGTTAAATTATAAATTTAATCATACTACATGTAAATAATTCAGAATAACAATAAAACAATACAGTCCCACCTAAGGAACCATTTTACTTTGAAATTGTAGCAGGATAATAATATGCTTTTATTATCTCCTATTTCCATGTTTAAACTAGCAATAAATATCATAACTTAAAAAAAAAGATAATCTGAGCTAAACCTCCATAGAGTCTTTCTTGGGTTTCCCTGGCTTCAATAAAACACTGAATAGGGAGCAATCAAACCATTATATTGTATGCCTAAAAACAATACAATGTTCTATATCAATTATATCTTAATTAAAAATACTTTCAGCAACCATTTGTTAGTTGGGCATTAAAAATATATCTGATCTGGTCGCATTTTACAAAAAGATTTTCTTTGATATGTTGGGATAAGACCTTACACTTGGAAGATTTTAAATTTCTCACAAACACATCAACATTTGGGGGTACATTTTGCAGTCATACCACCAAGCCAAGACTGCTCTTCACCATCACTGTCACCAAAGACCAGACCCCACTCAAGGTAGCCATTTGGAAGCAATCCTACCTCTTAAACAAACGCTTGAGAAATCAAAACTGTAGGAGAGTTGCCTGGAAAGGGACATTTTGAGCCTGTCTAAATGATCTCATCACCACCCCAAGTTCCATCTGGAACCTTGGGGGTGGCTAGTTCTACACACAATTATCTCCACATTATTACCACATCTCCCAGGGTGTATGACTCAGTCATTCTGCACCCAAACCCCTCCAACCTGCTACCTTTCTGCTGTGATATCCTTCAGTTTCACCTTCCTGTTCTATCAGTCTCCTGCTGATCCCTTTCCTGGCAATGACATGACTCCCAGCCTGTGGTCAGTGGACCTCTTTTTGTTTGCTGTTTCAGTTCATCTGCCCCTTCAGCTCTTGTCCCTTCTGACTCATGCTCAACACTACATGAGGCCTCTATGACTTATCTATGTTCTTCCCACATTTCTCCACTTGCCAAAATGCTCCTTAGCCTTCCAGACTTGATACCTGACATCAACTGAGTCCCTCTCTGGTTCTCTCTAATCAGAAACATGATTGACATCAAAGAACATTCCTAGTCACATCTTAAATAGAAGATCTCTGTTGTTAATTCAGTTACAGTATTTATTTGTACTATATTCAAGCACAATCCCTCAGTTCAGTTCATTTCAGTCGCTCAGTCGTATCCGACTCTTTGCAACCCCATGAATCACAGCACACCAGGCCTCCCTATTCATCACCAACTCCCGGAGTTCACTCAGACTCATGTCCATCAAGTCGGTGATGCCATCCAACCATCTCATCCTCTGTCGTCCCCTTCTCCTCCTGCCCTCAATCCCTCCCAGCATCAGAGTCTTTTCCAATGAGTCAACTCTTCGCATGAGGTGGCCAAAGTATTGGAGTTTCAGCTTTAGCATCAGTCCTTCCAAAGAAATCCCAGGACTGATCTCCTTTAGAATGGACTGGTTGGATCTCCTTGCAGTCCACGGGACTCTCAAGAGTCTTCTCCAACACCACAGTTCAAAAGCATCAGTTCTTCAGTCCTCAGCTTTCTTCACAGTCCAACTCTCGCATCCATACATGACCACTGGAAAAACCAGAGCCTTGACTAGACGGACCTTTGTTGGCAAAGTAATGTCTCTGCTTTTGAATATGCTATCTAGGCTAGTCATAACTTTCTTTCCAAGGAGTAAGCATCTTTTAATTTAATGGCTGCAATCACCATCTGCAGTGATTTTGGAGCCCCCCCAAATAGGGAGACATAAATAGACTATGTTATTTGAGTTGTTATACCTCCTTTGAACACCTAACAGGGTTTTACCTTCTCAATAAATGCTTCTTGGGTGCAACTGAATAATTTCCATGTAATTTGTATTGTTGACAAACTATATTTTCCCCTCTGGAAACTATAATGTCCAGAGATAATAAAATCTCCTACAAAAATCATAGGTTTCAGGGTTCTGTGACATTGGGTTTGAGTCCTGGATCAGACACTGTCTAATTTGTGACCTTGGATAGCTGACCTCATGTCTTATTTGTAATGTAGATTTCATCATCTCCTTGCATTGTTATCATTTTGGATTTGAGTTCCTATGTAGATTGTCTGACACTAGATGAATTCTCAATAAACAGTTATAACTTTTACAACTAGTTGTAATCATTGTATATAGGCTGAATGAATCTTCATGGCGTATTTTATGGTGATATTTCTCTAGTGTTCCTTTTTAAAAAAATGTTTGTTGAATGAATGGAAAATGTGGCAATGAATAAACGGAAACTTGGCAAGAAGAAATTCCTGGGAATTAGTCTGTGAGAAGCATGAATGGGTCATTTTCTCTTCCCCTCAATTCCAAGGAACCAAACGGGATTCTTCCTTGGCCACCATGAACTAGGATTGAGAAAGCTTATTTTGAGCGCATGAACCAAGAATGTGGCCCCCCAAAAGTGAAGGGAACATTGGTGCTCTCCCAAGGTTTTGTCCATGTGAGTGCCTCTACACTTGGATCACCCCTAGAGCTGTCCCACATTGTGGAAGGAGGTCACAGTGTCCCTATGTTCACACAACTGCCCTAGTGCCACGTGACCGACCCTGGTGGAGCAGAGCAATTCAGTGTTTGCTGAGTTGGAGTGTAACTTGCATTGCAGTCCCAGGCTACCTGAGCTAAGATGAGTCAGTTTGTTGCACATGGAGGCTCCCCGATGCTTTGTATGCTAAGCAGCAAGTTGGAACACTGGGAAAGGAAAATAACAAGGTTATGCTTTTTACTCCAAAATAGCAGCAAGAAGAGGAAGAAATGCAAGAAGGGGGAGGGGAAGATGGAGGGAGAAAAGGAAGCTTTGTTAGGTGCTTCCTATGTACCAGCTACTGTCCTAAACACTTAATCATGAGAGCACCACTCTGAGTTCATCCTACAAAGTAATTATTTTTAATTCTTCTCTTCTACAGATGAAGAAACTCAGGCCTAGATAAATTTTAAAAATTGTCCAAGATCACAGAACTATTGAGACTGCAATAAGCTGAGATTCAAATCAGTGTCTAATTAGCCCCAAACTTATTCATGCTCTTCCCTGCTATTCATTAATTTCCAAAAAAATATTAATTTAGCACTTATTTATTCTATGTTAAAAACTGATATATCACCGTAAACATAACAGTAGACAAAATATACAAAAATTCTTGCTCTTATAGAGCTTAATTTCTAGTGGGGAATTCAAATAATAAACAAACAAATGAGTAAGATATAGAATGTTCAGTTCACTTCAGTTCAGGTCGCTCAGTCGTATCCGACTTTTTGCGACCCCATGAATAGCAGCACGCCAAGCCTCCCAGTCCATCACCAACTTCCGGAGTTCACCCAGACTCACGCCCATTGAGTCAGTGATGCCATCCAGCCATCTCATCCTCTGTCATCCCCTTCTCCTCCTGACCCCAATCCCTCCCAGCATCAGAGTCTTTTCCAATGAGTCAACTCTTCACATGAGGTGGCCAAAGTACTGGAGTTTCAGCTTTAGCATCATTCCTTCCAAAGAAATCCCAAGGTTGATCTCCTTCAGAATGGACTGGTTGGATCTCCTTGCAGTCCAAGGGACTCTCAAGAGTCTTCCCCAACACCACAGTTCAAAAGCATCAATTCTTCAGCGCTCAGCCTTCTTCACAGTCCAACTCACACATCCATACATGACCNCTCTGTCATCCCCTTCTCCTCCTGACCCCAAACCCTCCCAGCATCAGAGTCTTTTCCAGTGAGTCAACTCTTCACATGAGGTGGCCAAAGTACTGGAGTTTCAGCTTTAGCATCATTCCTTCCAAAGAAATCCCAGGGCTGATCTCCTTTAGAATGGACTGATTGGATCTCCTTGCAGTCCAAGGGAGTTGGACTGCAGTTCAAAAGCATCAATTCTTCGGTGCTCAGCCTTCTTCACAGTCCAACTCTCACATCCATACATGACCACTGGTAAAACCATAGCCTTGACTAGACGGACCTTTGTTGGCAAAGTAATATCTCTGCTTTTGAATATGCTATCTAGGTTGGTCATAACTTTTCTTCCAAGGAGTAAGCATCTTTTAATTTCATGGCTGCAGTCACCATCTGCAGTGATTCTACAGCCCAAAAAAATAAAAGTCTGACACTGTTTAAAAAAAAAAAGAAAGAAAGGGAATTATTAATTTCTTCATTGTTAAAAATTTATCCTATGAATTTTATTGATAGTATACTATGTGCTGATGCTTCCCTGCTGGCTTAGTGGTAGAAAATCTGCCTGCCAATGCAGGAGACAGGAGTTCAGTTCCTAGTTTGAGAAGATACCCTGGAGAAGGAAATGGCAACCCACTCTAGTATTCTTGCCTGGAGAATCCCATGGACAGAGGAGCCTGGCAAGCTCCAGTTCATGAGGTTGCAAAAGAGTCAGATATGATTTAGGAACTAAAAAACATGTACTATTAAGTCTTTTCTTTCTAAAGAAGCTCACAGTCCAATACAAAAGAAAAACAGGCATGAAGATAAGTAGTTGCACCACCCACACATGTATACCAGATGTAACAAGGCCAACACCTCAAGCAAATAGGAATAAAAATTTATTCTTAAACCAAGTGAAAGTTTCAGTCATGTCCGACTCTTTGCAACCCTGTGAACTATAGTCTGCCAGGCTCCTCTGTCCGTAGGATTCTCTAGGCCAGAATACTAGAGTGGGTAGCTGTTCCCTTCTCCAGGGAATCTTCCCAACCCAGGCATACAACTCAGGTCTCTTGCACTGCAGGTGTATTCTTTATCATCTGAGCCACCAGGGAAGCTCATGTAAACCAAGGGGACCATGCACCATTGCTATAAGTTTGCTGGATGCACTATGCTATAAAATTCTCTGGAGAGATGTGTTTTAAGTGTAATAAATAGGCTATTCTACCCCACAGTCTTAATATTATCATGATCTATGGTTTAGAATAGCACTGTCCAATAAAAATATAATGTGACCCACTAATGTAAGCCATATAAGTATTTTAAAATTTTCTAGTAGTCATTCTTTAAAAAGTAAAAAGAAAGGGAGTGCATTTTAATAATATATTTAATCCTACATATATGTAAAGTATAATTATTTAACATGTAATCAATTTTAAAAATGTTAATGAGATGTTTTACATTCTTTATTTGAAGCTAAGTCTTTGAGGATCTGGTGTGTGTTTGATCCTTCCAGCAGTTCTCAGGTAGTAAGATAGCACAGCTTTAGACTCTGAAATATTTCTGACTTTAGGAAATTTAGTCATGGCTTTCTAATTCTAACAGGAACTTTTACCTACCCAAGATATGCTAAGTCAATAATGATGATAAATATTCTCTTACTTTTCAGTATACCATGGAGTGTGGTTAAATTTCTTTTTTAGTATTTTTTTTAATATTTACCTTCCTGATAACAGCTTAGCATGGCTGTGATAGATTCAGCTATCATAATATAATCAGTTTATATTTGTAATCTATTGACTTGGCTTAAATAACTGTATCCTGCTATCAAATTTCAACATTATCATTTTATTTTAATTATAAATTTGTCAAGAAAAGCTTTTGCTTATCAGAACTTTCACATTTTCCAATGCAATTCCAAAATACACTGACAGGGAAATGCAACTGAAAATATTAGAGATATTTTATTATTTTATCCTTCAGGGTGCAGTAGCTCACTGTCACATTATCTTACCACTAGTAACAGAGAAATTGAATCCAGGGCTCCCAGATGAACTTTCTGATAATCAAAAGAAATCAGTATGTTCAGATCTCAAATGTTTAAAGGACCAGCAAGGTCTCTTGAAAACTTATGATACTTTGGTTTCAATTAGGGAGGTGATAGAAATAATAAAGTCCTCTTTAAAAGAAAACTCACCCTGCAATGATAGAGCTATAAAATGAAAATGTAACTCTATTACTTTCATAAACGTGCATTCGTTATAGACAAATTTCCAATCTATTGAAGGTGATGGGTATATCGCGGATGAATTTGAATGAAAGATCTTTTGATTCTTAGGTAAAGATGATATCTTCTCGGAAAACAGAGCAACAAGTTACCTAATTTCTAGTCGGCTTTTATTATTGCTCAGAAATATCTTCTCAGAAATGTTGCTATTTTCTCTCTTTAAATTGCTGAGAATGTCAGAGATAAAAAGGAGGTCTCTACAGGCCTTTTTGAGCGTGATAATGTCAAGTAATTTCCGCATATCCACCTAGAATATCCACATAGAAGGAATGTTGATACTTTGTTCTTGTTGAAGATCTCATTTAAAAAATTTTCTCCTTTTTATTATCTTTCATTCATTATTGTTGACTGAAGCTCCCTAGGAGTACTGCTAAGCTGCTAAGTCACTTCAGTCGTGTCCGACTCTGTGTCACCCCATAGACGGCAGCCCACCAGGCTCTGCCGTCCCTGGGATTCTCCAAGCAAGAATACTGGAGAGGGTTGCCATTTCCCTCTCCAATGCATGAAAGTGAAGTACAGTAGAGGGTAAATATTTGTGGAGACAAAATGGACTTCTGTGACGCTAGTGAGAGACACCAGAAACTTGAAGAGATTGCATTTCCTCCTGAACACAAATTGGTCAGCATTGGGACTAACACCTTGATGACTTTAGATACATTTCCTATATGAAACATTCTGCTACATAATTCCCATTTTTCCCTTTCGTTCTCCTTTTCTTGCCCACACACCAGTTCCAAATGCACAGTGACACAGATATCTAAGACTCAGAGATCTTGGTTAATCTGGGAAAAGGGGTTCCTGTCATACAAGACTGTAGGGGAATCCCCATCATTCTTTCTCTTTTTTCCCTTGCCACTTACCCCATTTGCTTAAAACTGTACAAAAGGTCAGGAGGCTAAATTTTGAAAGAAACCAATCTTTCTAGCCAGAGTAATGGGGAAAGGACCTCCTAAGAACCAGAGTGTGTGACAGTAAACCGGGGCATGAGAGAAGTTGAGGACATCCCTCATTTTCTATCTGAACTCACACAAATACTGAGGTCATTGGTAAGCCATCCATCTGTGGAACATAACTAAAGAAAAACAGCAAAGGCCTTGAAAACTGAATTATAAGTAAATACTTACTATTTGAATTTTTAGTAATCACTATGTATTTTCTTTTAAAATTAAGCATTTCTAAAAGGATTTATCTGTATTGTTAAAGTCAAAGTTGATTTTAAGGCAAAAGCATTACTAAAGTTAGAGATGAGTACTGTGCCACAGAGATCTGTATGCATCTAATAATTTGTTGTCAAAATATATAAAGCAAAAAAAGATCAACAGAAGTACAAGTTGGAATAGACAAATCCACAGTATAGTGAAAGAATATGATCTTTTTCTTTCTAGTCCATGGAGGTCATCAAAAATAGGGTTTAGCTTCTCAACCAGTTAGGAACACTCATTGTCATTAGTCACAATGTGGAAAGTAATCCCAAATTTATAATATTTTCCTGAAAATGTCACTTTTCTGAACTTCTGTGTTCCCTAGAAGCTATCCTGGTAATTCTTCACCATTTTGTTATTCTTTGAGACTTGAAGCAGATTTTATTTCCTCATACCTTGTCTTGGTTTTTGAGTTGTCATAATAGGAAAGGTTACACTGATTACCTTGTCCTCCAATTTTATATTTTTATGAATTTCTTCTTAAAGCTTAGAGGTTATTGTTGAACTGATGCTGGGATAACCATTTGGGCCTCATGTTTACAACTTTTGCAAAGATGGTCTCACTTCCTTACATGCTGTAGATATTTAACTCTGCTTTTGACTCTGGGTGTCTTCTGAAACTGACATAAGAGAAAGAATCTCATTTAACATCCTTTGTTGTAAATTTCTCACAATTAAAATTAAGCAGTAATGTTTAAGCCTTCTTCTAAGAAATTTAATTGAGTTTACAAAAATAATCTCATTATGTCTAATGTGTTAATAGTTTTATTTTATGTATTTAAGTGTGATCATCTTTCTTGAACTATCTTGTCACATTTTAATGATTTAGAAACTAGATAAGATAAAAACCAAAATCAAGTTTACACAACAAATATGACATTGGGCCTAAATAGTTCTCTATTTTCCTAAGCTGGCTTCTCTTGGTGCTAGCAGTCTACTTACTGAGAAACTAAAATTTATATTTTCAAAAGAACTGACTCTTCTTTAGTAGCAGAGTAGATGAGATTTCTGACTTTGAGATTACTCTATTCAGCTCTTTCTGGCCAAATTGTACTATTTGGATATTTGGATTCTTGTTATTTATTTGTTATTGTTATTTTTCTTTCTTACAAGTATTTGATGTTGATAATATAAACTTCCCATGGGCTTCCCTGGTGGTTCAAATGGTAAAACTTCTGCCTGTAATGCAGGAAAACTGGGTTGGATCCCTGGGTCAGGAAGATACCCTGGAAAAGGGAATGGCTATCCATTCCAGTATTCTCGCCAGGAGAATTCCATGACCAGAGGAACCTGGCCACCTCCCAAGCAGCAGGCTTGGGTTTGGGCAGATCTCCCACTCCAGTATTCTTGCTTAGGAAATCCTACGGACAGAGGAGCCTGGCAGGCTACAGTTCATGGGGAAGCAAAAGAGTCAGACAGGACTTAGTGACTAAACAGCAGCAGTATAATCTTATGTAACTCAATCTTTTAAACAGTTTGCATTCATTTTTAAGAAAGGTCACGAAAGAGGCTAGTGACGAAACCAGATACTAGGATTCTAGAGGATTTTTTTTGAGAAATTCACTTGCTTTTTCAACTATTGGTTGAATACTTCTTACGTGCCGTGTGCTAATTGTACAACAGTGAGCATAGTTGATAATGTTGTGATGAGGCTTATATTCTCTTTCAGGTTAGAGATAAACAAACAAGAAAAATAGCTAGTGACAATTCTCTTTAGATAGCTAATGATATAGTAGCTAGTTCTCTATTTTAGATTAGGTGGTCAGTAAGAGGAGATCGTGGCTGAGATGATGTTTAAGGCAAGATCTGAATGACAACAAAGAGCCAGATGTGAAGGATCATGGTGAAGAGCAATTTAGGTTGAAGAATCAATTTATGGAAGGGTCCCAAGATAGGAAATAGCTCAATGTGGCCAAGAAATTAAAAGCCTAGAAGGAGCTTCCCAGGTGGTTCAATGGTAAAGAATCTGCCTGCCAATGCAGGAGACATGGGTTTAATCCCTGAATTGGGAAGATCCCCTGGAGAAGGAAATGCAACCCACTCTAGTATTCTTGCCTAGAGAATCCCATGGCTAGAGGAACCTGGCAGGCCGTAGTCCATGGGGGTCACAAAAGAGTTGGACACGACTGGTGACTAAATAACAAAACAAACAAAAAAAGATTGGAATAAGACATAACATGAAGAAAGAAGTAAACAAGGACTCTAATAGATAGGGCTTTTCAATCTAGTGTATGAAAATGGATTTTAAGTGCAGTGGGAAGTCCCTGGCAGCTTTTAAACGGAGAGTAACATGATCTAAGTTCTAAAGTGATAAATATCTGCTGTTTGGGAAGTGGATTGTAGGAGTCAACCAGAGAAGGAATGAGACCAGTTAGAAGATGATAGAAATAGTCTAGGTGAGACACCATGGTGGAGGCAATACAGACACAGAGAATAGATTAAAGTATACCTGTTGATGGATATGAGATGTTCACAGAGACTCTGGTGTGTTAAAGGGGAACTACTCTTTGGAAGGAAAGTTATGACCAACCTAGATAGCATATTCAAAAGCAGAGACATTACTTTGCCAACAAAGGTCCATCTAATCAAAGCTATGGTTTTTCCAGTAGTCATGTATGGATGTGAGAGTTGGACTTTGAAGAAAGCTGAGCACTGAAGAATTGATGCTTTTGAACTGTGGTATTGGAGAAGATTCTTGAGAGTCCCTTGGATTGCAAGGAGATCCAACCAGTCCATTCTGAAGGAGACCAGTCCTGGGTGTTCATTTGAAGGACTGATGCTGAGGCTGAAGCTCCAGTACTTTGGCCACCTGATGCAAAGAGTTGACTCCTTGGAAAAGACCCTGATGCTGGGAGGATTGGGGGCATGAGGAGAAGGGGATGACAGAGGATGAGATGGATGGATGGCATCACTGACTCAATGGACGTGAGTTTGAGTGAACTTTGGGAGTTGGTGATGGACAGGGAGGCCTGGTGTGCTGCAATTCAGGGGGTCGCAAAGAGTAGCACACAACTGAGCGACTGAACTGACTGAACTGAAAGGTAACATCCCAAATTGTTGCTTTAAAGCAATTGAGTGGTTATGATTTGCATTTCTCTAATAATTACCGATGATGAGCTTCTTTTTATGTGCCTGTTATCCATCTGTGGGGCCTCCCTGGTGGCTCAGATGGTAAAGAATCTGCCTGCAATGCAAGAGACCCAAGTTTGACCCCTGGGTCCGCAAGATCCCCTTGAGAAGGGAACGGCTACTCCCTCCAGTGTTCTTGTTGGAGAATTCCATGAACAGAGGAGCCTGGTAGGCTACAGTCCATGGATCGCAAAGAGTTAGACACAACTGAGCAGCTAACACTTTCACCTCACAAGCCATCTGTATGTGTTACTTGGAATGATATCTGTTCAGATCTTATGCCCATTTTTTAATCAAGTTTTTTTGTTTTGATATTGAGTTGTATGAACTGCTTATGTATTTTGTATATTAACCCCTTGTCAGTTACATCATTTACAAATAGTTTCTCCCATTCAGTGTGTTGTCTTTTGTTTTGTTAGATGGTTTGTGTTACTGAGCAAAAGCTTTAAGTTTAATTGGGTCCTATTTGTTTATTTTACTTTTATCTATTTTACCTTAGAAGACAGATCCAAAAAAATATGGGCAAAATTTATGTCAAAGAATGTTCTGCCTATGTTCTCTTCTAGAGATTTCATGGTTTCTCAGGTCTTAGATTTAGGTCTTTGATCCATTTTGAGTTTATTTTGTATATGATATGAGGCAATGTTTTAATCTCATTGTTTTACAGATAGCTGTCTAGGTTTCCCAGCATTCCTTATTGAAGAGACTATCTTTTCCCCATTGTATATTCTTGTCCCCTTTGATGTAAATTAATTAACCATAAAAATATGTTTTTTTTCTGGACTATATGTTCTGATCCATTGATTTATATGTCTTTTTTTGGGTGCCAGTACGATGCTGTTTTGTTAATGTAGATTTATAGTATAGTCTGAAGTATAGTATAGTCTGAAGTCAGGGAGTATGATACCTCCAATTTACCAATTTGTTCTTTTCCTCAAGATTGCATTGACTGCCTTGTATCTTTTGTGACTTCATATAAATTTTAGGATTATTTGTTCTAGTTCCTTGAAAAATATTTTTTGGTATTTTCTGATTGAGATTGCATTAAATAAGCAGATTGCTCTGCATCATATGAGCATTTTAACAATATTATTTTTTCCAGTCCATGAACACAGGATATCTTTGCATTTTTTGTATTATCTTCAATTTCTTTCGTCAATGTTTTATAGTTTTCAGAGTATAGATATTTCATCTTCTAGTTAAGTTTATCCTTTGTATTTTTTGATGTGATTTTAAGCAGGATTTTTTTTTTTTTTGCTTTCTCATAGTTCATTATTAGTGTATGCAAAAGCAACAAATTTCTATATATTGATCTTGTATCCAGCAATGGTGAAGACTTTGGGGTTTTATATATATGAGCTATATATATATATATATATATATACACACATATATATAATATGAGATGTATATATTGCTCATGTATATATATACACACACACAAATACACACATATACATGTACATGTATATATTCAGTGCAGTTCAGTTGCTCAGTCATGTGCTGACTCTTCGCGACCCCATGGACTGTAGCACGTCAGGCTTCCCTATTCATCACCAGCTCCTGACGCTTGCTCAAACTTAGGTCCATTGAGTCGGTGATGCCATCCAACCATTTCATCCTGTAATTCCCCTTCTCCTCCTGCCCTCAATCTTTCCCAGCATCAGGGTCTTTTCCAATGAGTCAGTTCTTCCCATCAGGTGGCCAGAGTATTGGAGTTTCAACTTGAACATTAGTCCTTCCAATGAATATTTAGGATTGATTTCCTTTAGGATAGACTGGTTTGATCTCCTTGCAGTCCAAGGGACTCTTAAGAAGTCTTCTCCAACACCACAGCTCAAAAGCATCAATTCTTCGGTGCTCAGCTTTCTCCATAGTCCAACCCTCACATCCATACATGACTGCTGGAAAAACCATAGCTCTGACTAGATGGACCTTTGTCAGCAAAGTAATGTCTCTGCTTTTTAATATGCTGTCTAGGTTGGTAATAGCTTTTCTTCCAAGGAACAAGTGTCGTTTAATTTCATGACTGCAATCACCATCTGAAGTGATTTTGGAACTCAAGAAAATAAAATCTGTCACAGTTTCCATTGTTTCACCATCTATTTGCCATGAAGTGATGGCACCGGATGCCATGACCCTAGTCTTCTGAATGTTGAATTTTAAGTCAATTTTTTCACTCTCCTCTTCCACTTTCATCAAGAGGCTTTTTAGCTCCTCTTCACTTTCTGCCATAAGGGTGGTATCATCTGCATATCTGCGGTTACTGATATTTCTCCTGGCAACCTTCATTCCAGTTTGTGCTTCATCCAGCCTGGCATTTTGCCTGATGTACTCTGCATGTAAGTTAAATAAGCAGAGTGACAATATACAGCCTTGAGGTACTCCTTTCCCAATTTGGAACCAGTGTGTTTTTTTCATGTCCAGTTCTAACTGTTGCTTCATGTGTGTGTGAATGTGTGTGTGTGTGTGTGTGTGTGTGTATTTATCTGTCTATCTATCTCATGTCATCAGCAACTAGTAACAGATTTAATTCTTCCTTTCCAATTTGGATATCTTTTTTTAAATTTTCTTGTCTGATTGCTGTGGCTAGGTCTTGTAATGCTTTGTTTACTAGCAGTTGCAAGAGTGGACTGCCTTGTCGTACTCCTGATTTTAGAGGAAAAGCTTTTAGTTTTCCATCAGTGAGTATGATGTTAGCTGTGGGGTTATCATAATGGGCTTTATTTTGTTGAGCTATATTCCTTCTATACAAATTTTGATGGGAATTTTGAGTCACAAATGGGTGTGAACTTTTATTTTTAATTTTTACTTTATTCTACTTTACAATACTGTATTGGTTTCGCCATACATCGACATGAATCCACCACAGGTGTATACGAGCTCCCACTTTTAAAAATGCTTTTATTGTATCCATTGAGATGATCATGTAAATTTTATCCTTCCTTTTGTTAATGTGGTATGTCACATTGATTGATTTGCAAATACTGAACCATCCTAGCATTCTTGGAAGGAGAACAAATAAAATTCAAATCCAGAAGAAAGAAGAAAATAATAAAGATCAGAGAGGAAATAATTGATAAATCTTTACTGACACTAATCAAGAAGAAAAAAAGAGTCAAAATAATGAAAATAAGAAATAAAAGAGGAGAAATATCAACCAATACCACAGAAATATTTTAAAAAACCCATGATAATTCTATGAAGAATTATATGTCAGAAAATTGGACAGTCTATAAAAAATGGACATATTTCTAGAAACAAGCAATATGCCAAGACTCAGTCAGAAAGAAGCAGGCCATCTGAACAGCCTAATCACTAGTAATAAAATTGAATTTGTAATTTAAGAAAAACTCTCAGAAAATTAAAGTTCAGAACCAATAACTTCATAGGAGATTTATACCAAACATAAAAAGAAGAACTAATACCTATCCTTCTCAAATAATTGCAAAAAATTGAGACATGTTCATGCATGTGTGTGTGCTCAGCTGCTTCTGCCGTGTCCAGCTCTTTGTAGCCATATGGACTGTGGCCCACGGGGCTCCTCTCTTCATGGGATTCCCCAGGCAGGATACTGATGTGGGTTGCCATGAAACCCTCCCGGGGATCTTCCTCACCAAGGGATTGAACCCACATCTCCTAACTCTCCTGCTTTGCAGGCAGATTCTTTACAAATGAGCCACTGGGGACGCCCCAAGGAAAGTTGCAATACTCTCAAATTCATTCTACAAGGCCACCATTATCCTGAAGCCATAATAGACCAAGACACTTGAAAAAGAAAATTAGAGACCAATATCTTTGATGAATATAGAGGTGAAAATCCTCAACCACACATTAGCAGAGTCCAACACTATGTAAAAAGGACCATACACAAGGATGGTTTAATTTTAAAAGACTATTGGTAAAAACAATAAAAAATGAACAGCTGATTGAAAAGGAGTTGAATTGACATTTCTCCAAGAAAGATATAGAAATGTCCAATAAGTGCATATAAAAATGCTCAACTTCGCTAATCATGAATAAAACTCAAATCAAAGCCACAATGAAATTTCACCTCAAACACATTGTGATAGCTACTATAAAAAAAGAAAAAAGAAAATAACAAGTGTTGGCGAGGACCTTAGCACCCTTTTTCACTCTTAGTGGTAATGTAAAATGGCATAGCAAGTCTGAAAACAGTATGCTAGTTATTCAAAAAATTAAAAATAGCTTTACCATATCATCCAGCAATTTCACTTCTGGGCATGTACCCAAAAGAATTGAAAGCAGGGTTTTGAAGAGATATTTTTACACCTATGTTCATAGCAGCATTATTCACAATAATGCAAACATGGAAGCAACCCAAGTCCATTAACAGACAAATGGATAAGCAAAATGTGGTAGATGCATACAATGGAATTTATTCACCTTTCAAAGGAAGAAATTTTGACATATGTTACTACATGGAAGAGCCTCAAGGACTTTACATGCTAAGTGAAATAAACCAATCACAAAAAG
Source organism: Neotragus pygmaeus (assembly GCA_006410875.1). NCBI lineage: Eukaryota > Metazoa > Chordata > Mammalia > Artiodactyla > Bovidae > Neotragus > Neotragus pygmaeus. The sequence continues at coordinate 1,114,618 of SJYV01004965.1, forward strand.
ATAAATACTACATGATTCCTTTTTTGAGGGATCTGGAATAGTCAAAAATCAGAGACAAAAAGTAGAATGGTGGTTGCTAGGGGCTGAGAGGAGAGGAGAAAGGGTAGTTATCTTTTACTAAGTATAAAGTTTCATTTTTTCAAGATGAAAAGAGATCTGGAGATGGATGGTGATGATGGTTGCACAGCAATATTACTACATTTAATATAACAAACTGCACAGTTAAAATTGGTTAAGATGGTAAATTTTGTGTCATGTGTATTTTACAAATAACCAAATATATATAAAGGAAAACCTTTATATTTATATTATCGGCAACATATTGAATAGAATTCCATTAGGAAAGAAATATACCAGAGCCGGTATATTGTCATTCAATAAAATTTGTTGAGTAAATTAATTATATTTTCAAGGAGACAGAGATTGATAAACTAAAAGGACCTAGAGTTCATGACATATTTACACTGACTCAAAGCTCTCTTTCCATTGCCCTGGGATATCCTCTCTATTGAATAGGTTCTATGGAGCTGGTGATTTGTAGATATGATATTCATGGAGTGTAGAGAGTTGAAGTAAAATGTGTGAAACATTATTCTACAGCCCCCTTTCTTTGAGTGAATATTGAGAAGTGAATCTTCTTTATAATCTTGGTGTAAAAGTAATAGAGTGTTGAATAAAAGCCATTTTTTTTCCTTTCTTGGAAGAAACACTGTTTTCTAGTGCAAATATTTACAGAAAATATTACAATAGGACTGTTTTTATTACATACTATGCTGCTTCAAAACTGTGACAATGATTGGCTCAATCGCATGCTTAATATAAGAACTATTAACTCTATATCGAAGTGAATAGTAAAAATAAAAGATTAGAATCTGGATGAATATAAATATTAAAAAATAAGTTTAGGTTATGCAAAACCTAACCTAAGATTCAGCAGTCTCTGAATAGATTAATCCGTTCCATTAAAATTTGTAAAGGCTTCCCCTGTAGCTGTTGGTAAAAAATCTGCATTCAATGCCAGAGACCTGGGTTCAGTTCCTGGGTTGGCAAGATCCCTTGGAGAAGGAAATGGCAACCTGCTCCAGTATTTTTGCCTGGAGAATTCCATGGACAGAGGAGCCTAGTGGGCTATAGTCCATAGGGTCAGAAAGAGTCGGGCATGACTCAACAAATAAACCACCACCAAAATTTGTAAATGTAACGCATTGACTTGTATGTAGTCAAAATAATAAGTAGAACCTAAACTTTCAAGTAGCTGTTTTACAGATTTTATGTTAGGATAAAAATTATTTAAACATGGAAGAGCCTTTGAAATTATTCAATTTAAAATATTTAAATGAAGGGAAAAGATTAGTTTCAAGTAATATAATCAAAGAATGGAAGAGAGGCAAGGAAACAGAACTGAAAATCACTAAATTACTGAATACCTATTTTTGTGTAATGAGTTCAGAAAGGAGATGGAAATAACTCTTTTATTCATATATACAGTTTTTCTAATGTTCTGATTATGTATCTATTCTAACCAATTTCTAGCATTTTACAGTAAAGAGAAATAGTGAAATAATAATAAAGTGACTATAATTCAAAATATGATTTTGAATATATGTTAGAGTAATTTTTGAACAAGTACTTGATTATAGCATTAAAATCAGAAATAGAGTACTTGAGAAGAAAACAAGCTGCCCAGCAACACAATGAAGAATAATTTGTCAAGTGTGTGTCAAACAATAAAAATATAGAACTTGGTCCACAAAATACCCATAGAAGGATTGCATATTCATGAGAAATATTACATTAATCTCATAAAATTCTAAGCCTCCTCAGAATTTTGACAAAGGATTGTAGAATTCCTGGGAACTATAAATTATATATGATACATAAAACACATAAAGAACTTTGGAATTCAGTTACTAATTGTCAGGTTTTTTTCTTTCTTCTTCTTGTTATTTTGGTGTATTCCTGTCTAGCCTTCTTTTCCCATTCTATTTTTTTTAATTTAAAAAAGTTGTATTATAGTATCTATACTATAATTAATAGCTTTATCTTGCTATTTAAAATAAGAATGGTTAAAATTATTTTTCATATGATGATGTAATCTTTATAGCCACTCTTTTCAATANTTTTTCTTTCTTCTTCTTGTTATTTTGGTGTATTCCTGTCTAGCCTTCTTTTCCCATTCTATTTTTTTTAATTTAAAAAAGTTGTATTATAGTATCTATACTATAATTAATAGCTTTATCTTGCTATTTAAAATAAGAATGGTTAAAATTATTTTTCATATGATGATGTAATCTTTATAGCCACTCTTTTCAATACAATTTCATTAAGTATATCTGATGCATTAAGTATATCATGATTAATTGAATAGTTATGCTTATTTTGCTATCACAGGTATTGCTAAACCTTTTTACACAGAGAGTTTAGTATTTGGGATTTTGTTACCACACTTTCTGGAATTGGGATTATTTGATAAAAATATTAAAATATGCAACCATGCATATGATTTATTTGATAAGTAGGAATGTGATATTATTATTGTTTAAATCTGCATATATGGGATTACTAAGGAGAGTTAACATTTGTATCATGTTTACTTTCTGTCTGTAATTCTTTTGTGAATTATTTGATCATATTTTTGTCCACTTAATCATGGGCTTTTAATGATTGCCTTATGAATTTTGGAGGGTGATTTATATAATAAAAGCAACCCTATTGCTATATTTGCTGTAAATATTTTTATTTGTCTATAATTCTCACTCTTATCTTTTTCCTTTTCTTTCTACAAAAGAAAATATAAACACTGTATTTCATGATATAAAATCTGTCACTTTTCCTTTGCAATTTCTTCCATTGTTTCTAAGCTCATCAAGTCCTTTCCCTTACATGAGTTTATAAACACAGAAGTTATTTTCTTATATTTTGTATGTAGTTTACATATAGGTTATTTGCATATGGTTAATCCGGTCCCATCACTTCATGGGAAATAGATGGGGAAACAGTGGAAACAGTGTCAGACGTTATTTTTGGGGGCTCCAAAATCACTGCAGATGGTGACTGCAGCCATGAAATTAAAAGATGCTTACTCCTTGGAAGAAAAGTTATGACCAANTTCAGTGTTTCTGGACTGATGTCCTAATATTTATGGAAAGAAAACAAGTTCCTACTTCACTACTCTTACTATTTATTAAGGGAAAAGGGTTTATAGCTGAGTTATTTTTATTTCATTGATATGCTCTACATATATAAGCATATATATAGTATAGTGTATATATGGTTTAGTATATATATATAAATTAGTCCATGCCACACTGTTTTAATTACTGTAGTTTAATGAAATAGTTTAACATCTGGTAGAGCTAGTCACATGGCATTGTCATTTGTCATAATTATCTTTGATACTCTTGCCTATTTACAAATTACAAACTGAAAGTTCATCTTAATTATTATTTAATTAACTTAGCTTTGGAGTCATAGTGATATGATGTGTGCATGTCTTTCCCTACTTCACAAGTAATCTGGTACCAAATGAGNGTCATAATTATCTTTGATACTCTTGCCTATTTACAAATTACAAACTGAAAGTTCATCTTAATTATTATTTAATTAACTTAGCTTTGGAGTCATAGTGATATGATGTGTGCATGTCTTTCCCTACTTCACAAGTAATCTGGTACCAAATGAGAGTTGTTACAGTTTGTAGATTGCATACTGGAATTTTTGTCTGGTGTTTTTATACAGGTAGAGCAATAGGAACAATAGTAAGTCATTCACTAAAGGGCAGTAATAAAAACCCAGGATTACTGACTTTACATATTCTTTCATATATTTAACAATCAACATTTCAAGATGTAATTTCTTTGATTAATCAAGACTTTTAGAACTGATAATAGTGAAATTCTTCACAATTTTCTTAAATATGCCTTGAAAACATTTAGTCTTATACATATTTACTTTAAACTTCCCAGGTTGTTCAGATGGTAAAGAATCCGCTGGCAATGCAGGAGACCTGGGTTTGATCCCTGGGGTGGGAATATCCCCTGAAGAATGGCATCGCAAACCACTCCAGTATTCTTGCCTGGAGAATTCTCTTGGACAGAAGAGTCTGGCAGGCTACAATCCATGGGGTCACAAAGAGTTGGACATGACTGAGTGATTAAGCATGCTGCTACCACTAAGTCACTTCAGTCGTGTCTGACTCTGTGCGACCCCATAGATGGCAGCCCACCAGGCTTTCCATCCCTGGGATTCTCCAGGCAAGAACACTGGAGTGGGTTGTTATTTTCGTCTCCAATGCATGAAAGTGAAAAGTGAAAGTGAAGTCACTCAGTCGTGTTGGACCCTCAGCAACCCCATGGACTGCAGCCCACCAGGCTCCTGCATCCATGGGATTTTCCAGGCAAGAGTACTGGAGTGGGGTGCCATTGCCTTCTCTGGCGATTAAGCATGGCACAGCACATATTTATTTTGAAAAAGAAACTGAAACCTAGTCAGTGCTTCTTGTCCTTTCTCCTCCACCAGTCCCCAACCTTTTTGGCACCAAGGACTAGTTTCAAATGGCAGACAATTTTCCCATGGACCAGAGGATGTGGGATGGTTTCAGGATGATTCAAGTACATTACATTTCTTGTGCACTTTATTTCAGTCATTATTATAATACATTAGCTGCACCTCAGATCATCAAGCCTTAGATTCTGGAGTTTGGGGTCCTCTGCTCTATCTTGATGACTTTTTTCTTTTTGGTCTATCTTCAATATATAGCTCCTATGTAATATACATCACAGGTCAGAATACCAAGTTAATATTTTGCTCACTGAGTTTAATTTGTAAGTGCTTAATAATTTTGTAGGTTCATATTAAGTAATAGACAAAGGGAGCAAAATTTAATTCTTTGTAGGGGTGGTACCTTAAAGTCTGCCATTTTGACTCGTTTATAGCATTGCTGATAGAACTCTCAAAGTCACTATGGTCTTCACAAAAAATTTAAAAAAAGGATAGTATTTTCAAAAGAGAAAAGAAAAAAGCTCTTTGAAGTATCCAAGAGTTTGTATTAATCTAGCATGGTGATTTTACCAGGGGCAGATACAGGTTTTGTGGGGACTGAAGCATTTATGACTATGGTGGAGGACTCTTTAAGGAAAAAATACAAAATTAGGAAGATAAAATTATTAGGAATACCATGTTTGCTTTGGATGGGGTCACTTAATTGATGGACCCTGAAACCTATTTTTTATTAACTTTACATAAAATTTAGCTCTGTTCTAGGAATATATTGGATGATTTTTTCCCTTACTGTTAAATGTTTTTAGTAAAATTAAGAACACTTTGCAAACTTTAACTGTTTTGATATAGTTTTGAATTGTTAAAATAATCTATGTTCTTATTCTAAGAATTCTCCAAAATAACCTAAAATGGTTTTATATCAATTTTGAATGCTGATAGTCATTAAATGACAACAGAATATACCAAAAGGAACCCTTTTAAAATTTGTAAGCAGTATTGATTTTACACCTACTATGTGTGGAGCCCTGAAATAATGGTATAAAACATCTATTGTGGTCTTTCTTCTCAATAATGTTATGCTAAGAATAACATAACTCCTGTCTGGTTAGGGGCACTTTGGAAAGGGTAAATGAAATGGTAGCTTCAAGGTTTACTTGAAGGTTTACTTTAACAACTGAAAAAATGTGTCACATGTATTAATGTCAACAACTGGAATTTTACCTCATTAGGCAATTTCTGGATCTAAGGCTCTGATTATTATTCTAAGCAGAAAAAATATGCTAATTATTCACTCTGAATGTAGAAGGAAAAAAAGGTGTAAAATCTCCCGTTAGCCGTGTGACCATGTACTAATTGCATGTCATGTGTCAAAATAATGCAGCTCCCTGTGCCTAAAGCAATTAGACACACAGAACTCCATTAATGAAGCACTGTCTGTCACTAAAAGTGTTTTCTGTGCTATAGTTGAAGATTAAAATATTAACTTCTCAAATATTTATGATAGTTACTGACAGCATTTCAAAATGTTGCTTTTAACAAAAGCTTTCTATTAAGAATTAGTTTTTAATTTGGATTTTATATTCAAAGATGATATTAACATATGGGAGTAAGATAGGATTTCCTAGGTATCTGAAGAGAGTTTATTATCAAAGGTAGATTACTTTTGGAAAACTTTACCATGTCTTTGACCCTTAATTTTTTCCCCTGAAAGTCTCTTTCTTGGAGCATTTGCAAAGCATCTCTTTACCTCATTTACATATTCATTTGACAATGATGTGCAAATGAAGGTTTTGCTTATATTATTTTTCTCTCTTATTCAAATTAATCAGTTCTGAACTCATTATAACAAGCCAGACCCCACAGGTCAAATATATTATAACCTAAATATTTTTCGGTGATTTGAGGAGCATCAAGAAGGGATGTCGGTAACCTGGGTGGTGGTTTAGTTGCTAAGTCATGTCTGACTCTTGTGACCCCACGGACTCTAGCCTGCCAGGCTACTCTGCCCACTGGAGTGGGTTGCCATTTCCTTCTCCAGGCGATCTTCCCAACTGAGGAATAGAATCTGGGTCTCCTGCATTGTAGGTAGATTCTTTACTGACGGAGCTATGAGGGAAGCCTGAAAGATCATTAATTTTAAATCAACCAGTAACAATAGCACTGCTACTTCAATGCTAAACCCATTTTGTGAATGATTACTATTTGCCAGGTACTATGCTTGACATATAGTATTTTCTTTAATTCTAGCTTTGAACATTTTGGGGCTTCCCTGGTGGCTCAGATGGTGAGAATCCATCTGCAGTACTAGATACCTGGGTTTGATTCCTGTGTTGGGCAGATCCCCTAGAGAAGGGAATGACTACTCACTCCAGTATTCTTGCCTGGAAAATTCCATGGACAGAGGAGCCTGGCAGGCTACAGTCCATAAAGTCACAAAGAGTCGGACACAATTGCACAATTAACACTTTCACTTTGAACATTTTTGTTCCTTTATTCTTTATGTCTGAAGAATTTTAAACTAACTACCATGATGGCTAACTGACTGCCTTGAGTCTATGCCTCAGTTTTCACAGATGAAAGTTTTCATTTTGCCAAAATACCAATCTTATTTAATTTGTGTATATTTTAGCACAATTTCAATGCATTCTGCTCTTCATCAATTTTTATGATTAAAAAATTTGTCCTCCCTCTTGGTAGGTTTGTTTTGGAGATAGGATTTCTTGATCTTAGTCTATCTGAGATCAGTTATTTTTAGAAATCTGTTTAGATTCATCCAAGAATGATGTAATTCTATTTATTAATTCAGGTGGAAAAAAAAAACCTAATGGCTATGTATTAAACTTTAGGAGTATTACATCTAGATGGCATACCTACTAATCTTTTATAGTTCCTTTTGCCATTTTCAGGATGTTTACTGAGTTTAATAGAAGTCTTTGGTTTCTTAATCATATCTTAGAAAATTTAGTGCCAAATATGCTCTCTTGAATTAGTGCCCCAAACTTTTTGGTCTAGCTCAATAAATGCTGTAATTCAACCCCAAATTAAACAATAAATCTTAACTCAGGTGGCAGTAAATACTGATTTTTTTTTCTTATTTTGTGTTCACATTCAAAGCTCAAGGGTCACTTGAAGTTTTTACACTAAATTATATTCCTTTTCCCCTCTGGTCACTCCTATGTATATAGAAGGAAAACCCTGCTATCTAGAAATGTTCATTAGTATGGCAACTGGGAATAGAACAATTTGTAGCCTCATTAGTAATTTTTCTGATTGGTACGAAAATTCTGCAGTTCTGAGCTAATGGAGTGCTTATTCATTAACACCCTGAATACGACTACATCCAGATTCTTCACTGTTATGCAGTTTATGGTGAATCTTGTTGTTGCTGTTTAGCCGCCCAGTCACATCCAACTATTTGCAACCCCATGGACAGCAGCACGCCAGGCCTCCCTATCCCTCACCATCTCCCAAATTTTGCCCAAGTTCATGTCCATTGCATCAGTGATACCATCCAGCCATTTCACTATGGTGGATATTGAGTGATTATTTGACTGGAGGTTCGTGTAGGGTTTCTGAAGGGATCAGCAAAGGTTTAGTATTTGTATCCAAGATAGAGTTAGTCCATATTTGTACCAATTTGAAAGATACTTATTTCAAATCTTTAGCACAGAGTATTGAACATTTGGGCTTCCCTGGGGTTCAGTGGGTAAAGACTCTGTCCCAATGCATTAGATGCAGGAGGCGCAGTTTCCAACCTTGAGTCAGGAAGATCCCCTGGAGGAGAGTGACAACCCACTCCAGTATTCTTGCCTAGAGGATCCCATGGACACTTCATAGGGTCGCAAAGAGTCAGACATGACTAAAGCAGCTGAGCACACTCTGGACGTTTAGGGCAGAAAAATTCAACTGGTCTTAACATTCTGTGAATAATTAAATTGAAATTAAATTCCTCAGAAACCTAAAACAATGCTTTGCCCAGTTTGCCTCTCAAGTCAAACCCTTTGGCCATATTGAGGCTGTTGTTCTTAGAAAGGATGAAATAAGATTAATTTGGAGGGATTTGATTCCTTAAGTGGACTTTAATCATTCTTCTTTTGTCAGACTGTTGGTAATCTCAGAACTTGATTTTTTTTAATTAGAATACTGACCCTTTTTATTTTCCATTTTTATTTCCATAACTTTATAAAGTATTTTAATCTTAATAAGTTCTATTTCATGAAATTTGTTTAGTTGAATCTTGTTCAGTGAATGTTCCAAGAATACAGAGATTTTTTTTTCCTGTTTTTTAAATATTGACACTGGATATTGTTTAATTCCTGTAGCTAGAGTTGTATCTGGCACTGGTAGAGGTAGTAGCACTATTCATCACTCACTTGTGTCTGACTCTTTGTGATCCCACGACTGTAGCCCACAGGCTTCTCTGTCCATGAAATTCTCTAGGTAGATATTTAATAATTGTATGCTAAATAAAAGGATAAATGTTTTATATTCTTTTCTACTTTTATTATGTTTTAGCACATGCAAAAGTTTTGTTGTGTAAATGTTATGAATAGAGCGTAATGGTATAATACATATCCATAAACCCAACATTCAGCCCAAGAGACAGGAATTTCCAGTAATTTGCATTTATCTATATGTTCTTCCCTTGTCTTATTTCTTTGATTCTTTCCTCAGAGACACAAGTATCCTATATTTTGTGTTTGTTTCCTCATTGTTTTTTTTAAATGTGGGGTTCAGTCATAATATTAAATGCCTAAGAATATATTGTTTAGTTTTACTGTTTTGGGAGTTGCAGAAAATGATAATATACTATACATTATCTTCTTAGACTTGCTTTTTAACTCAACATTATATTCTTAAAGCTTATCACTCATTCTGTATGTATATTTATTGCATTTATTGCTGTATAAAAAAATCCATCATGTGATTATACCATTTTAATGGAATTTTAAATTTTTTTCCGGATTGTTTACTCTTATGATGAATGTTGCTATCAGCATTCATATATATCTCCTCATACATAAGCATAGCATAAAACTAACATAGGCATATACCTAAGAAATGGGATTTCCAGATTGCAGGATATTCAATACATCAGCTTTGAGAAAAATGTTTAATTGTTTTCCAAGGTAATTTGAACATTTAAATTAAAATCTTGCCCTCTAAGAGAAGTGTATGAGAATTCGAACTGTTCCATATCCTTGCCAACAGTACTATAACATATTCTCAATTTTGTCAGCATTGCCATTTTTATTCATTTTCTCTTCTGTTTTTGTTATTATTTTAGAATAAAGGGATTCTCGGAGACCACCTATGCTGTTTGTGAGCCTGAAATGTCTCAGATAATATAGCTTTCTAGACTTCAATCATTGTTCAGTGAAAAGGTCCTTTGTTGCTCTAACCTGGCTATATTCTAGAACCTAAATGCCCTTTATTCATTTATTACTTAAAAAGTATTCAAAAGTTGCTAGATATTAGGTCAGTATGCAAAAGAGAATTACAGTTTTGCATGCAAGCAACATATAATTAGAAGAATGTACTCTTGCCCTCATTTCACATGCTGGCAAGGTATTGCTCAAAATTCTTCAAGTTAGGCTTCTAAAGTATGTGAATTGAAAACTTTCAGAAGTATAAGCTAGGTTTAGAAAAGGCAGAGATACCAGAGATGAAATTGCCAGCATTTGTTGGATCAGGAAGAAAGCAAGAGTAAGAGAAAGACATTTACTTCTGCTTCAATTTACTTCTACTTCGATTACGCTAAAGCTTTTGACTGTGTGGGTCACAACAAACTGTGGAAAAGTCTTGAAGAGATGAGACTATCACACAACCTTACCCATCTCCTGAGAAACCTATATGTGGGTCAAGAAGTAACAGTTAAAACTGGACATGGAACAACTGACTGGTTCCAAATTTGAGAAAGGAGTATGTCAAGGTTGTATATTGTCAACCTACTTATTTTACTTATATGCAGAGAACATCATGTGAAATACCAGGTTAAATGAATCACAACCTGGAATCAGGACTGCTGGAAGAAATATCAGCAATGTCAGATATACAGATGATACCACTCTAATGGCAGAAAGTGAAGAAGAACTAAACAGCTTCTTGCTGCAGGTGAAAGAGGAGAGTAAAAAAGCTGGCATGAAGCTAAACATTCAAAAAACTAAGATCATGGCAAAAAGCAAAGGAGAAAAGGAAAGATATAAGCATCTGAATGCAGAGTTCCAAAGAATAGCAAGAAGAGATAAGAAAGCCTTCTTCAGCAATCAGTGCAGAGAAATAGAGGNCAGGGGCCTCTGGGGATTCCTTGGCCGTCGGTTCTGGCTCCTACATCCTCGTCTGGCACCTGAGGATTCGTGGTCGCTGCAGACGTGGACCGTGGGGTTCCTCTGGAGGATCCACAGGGGAGTCAGTTCTCCTCTTGAGTGGAGACGTGCACCTTCGCTTTCCTCCGGAGCTGTAGCTGCAGGGTCAGGCGAACCATCGAGGTTAAACAGGGCTCAATGGGCTGCCCTTCGAGGCTTTCCCACAGGGTTGAAACACGTGCTACCTAGGTGTGAGCCAGCCTTCGGGTTGACTGTGTGGGCGGCTCTGGGCCATCTCCAGGGTCACTTGGATTGGACAGAGACAGCTGGGGGGCTCGTGGAACAGGTGGCGTGAAGCCCGAGTTCCGCTGGACACTCCTGTGGAGAGCACCTCCTCTTGAGATGCGACGGGACGGCCGGCAGCCCAGCCCTGAAGAAGCAGGGAAAGGAAGCCTCATTTCGTGCAGAGCAGGGGCACACGGGGTCCCTCTCGAGGTGTTTGGTGCCGCTCGATATTCCTCTCGAGTGGAGACGTGTATGTTGGGCGATTGTGGAGTGACTGCAAGCGTGTGAAGGACCCCGTCGAGGGTCATGAGGGATGGGTGTGACTTCCCATGAGGTGCTGCAGAGGACAAGGGCCTCATCCCTCATGGAGGGGCCATCCTCCCGGTTTTTCTCGAGTTGTGGCAGGTCCCTCTTGAGTTACGATGTGGACCCCAGGGACTCGCCCCTGAGTCCTCCGGAAAGGCCAGGCTCCAAGCCAGATGCCAGGGCCCTCTGGGGATTTCTTGGCCGTCGGTTCCGGCTGTTACGTTCTCATCTGGCACCTGAGGATTCCTCGCCACTTCAGACGTGGACTGTGGGATTCCTCTGGAGGCTCCCCAGGGGAGTCAGGTCTCCTCTTGAGTGGAGACGTGCACCTCTGCTTTCCTCCTGAGCTGTAGCTGCAATGTCAGGCGTCCCGTCGAGGTGACACAGGGGTCAATGGGCTGTCCCTCAAGGCTTTCCCACAGGGTTGAAACATGTGCAACCAAGGTGTGAGCCAGCCTTCGGTGTGACTGTCTGGGAGGCTCAGGGCCATCACCGGGGTCCCTTAGATTGGACCGAGACAGCGGGTAGGCTCATGCAACAGGTTGCGTGACCCCCGAGTTCTGCTGAACACTCCTGTGGAGATCACCTCCTCTTGAGATGCGACGGGATTGTCGGCAGCCCACCTGTGAAGAACCAGGGAAATGAAGCCTGATATCCTGCGGAGCAGGGGCACACTGAGTCCCTCTCGAGGTGTGGGGGGCCCCTCGATGTTCCTCTCGAGTGGAGACGTGTATGTCGGGCGATTCTGGAGTGATGGCAAGCGTGTGAATGACCCCATCAAGGGTCGTGAGGGATGGGGGTGACTTCCCGAGAGGTGCCGCAGAGGACAAAGGCCTCATCCCGCCTGAAGGGGAGATCCTCCCGATTTTTCACGAGTTGCGGCAGGTCCCTCTTGTGTTACGCCGTGGATCCCAGGGACCAGACCCTGAGGCCTCCGGAAAGACCAGGCTCCAAGCGAGTTGCCAGGGGCCTCTGGGGATTCCTTGGCAGACGGTTCCATCTGCTAAGTCCTCGTCTGGCCCCTGAGGATTACTCTCCACTGCAGGCGTGGACCTTGGACTTCCTCTGGAGGCTCCTGAGGGGAGTCAGATCTCTTCTCCAGTGGAAACGTGCACCTCCTTTTTCCTCCCGTGCTCCAGATGCAGGGTCAGCGTTCCCGTCGAGGTGACAAAAGGGTCTTTGGGCTGCCCCTCGAGGCTTTCCCCCAGGGTTGTGCCACGTGCCTCCCAGGTGCGAGTCAGTCTTCAAGGTGACTGTCGAGGCGGCTCAGGGCCGCCAGGTTCCGATGGAGTGGACAGAGACATCTGGGGTCTCATGGAACAGGTGGCGTGATCCCCAGAGCTGCTCTGGAGACTCCTGGGGAGAGCGCCTGCTCCCGAGGTGCGATGGGACGGTCGGCCATCCATCCCTGAAGAGGCAGGGGAAGGAAGCCTGCTTCCGTGTTGAGCCGGGGGACACGGGGTTCCTCTTGCGTTCTGGGGGGACCGTCGATATTCCCCTGGAGTGGAGACCTGTAGCTGGGGCTATTCTGGAGTCACTGCAAGGGTGTGAAGGGACCTGACTAGGTTCGTGAGGGATCTGGTGACATCCTGTGATGTACCGCAGAGGACAAGGGCCTCATCTAGCCTGGAGGAGAGATCCTCCAGGTGTTTCTCGAGTTGGGGCAGGTCCCTCTCAAGGTACGACTTGGACCTCAGGGACACGCCCCCCAGGCCTGCTGGAAGGCCAGGCTCCACGCGAGTTGCCAGAGGCCTCTGGGGATTCCTTGACAGTCGGTTCCAGCTCCTAAATCCTCGTCTGGGCTCTGAGGATTCCTCTCAATTGCAGGAATGGACGGTGCAGAACCTCTGGAGGCTCCCCAGGGGAGTCAGGTCTCTTCTCCAGTGGAGTCGTGCACCTCCGCCTTCCTCCCGAGCTCCAGATGCAGGGTCAGGGTTCCCGTCGAGGTGACACAGGGATCTATGGGCTGCCCCTCGAGTCTTTCCCACAGGGTTGAGACACGTGCCTCCCAGGTGGGAGCCAGTCTTCAGGGTGACTGTCGAGGCGACTCAGGGCCGCCAGGTTCTAATAGAGTGGACAGAAACCTTTGGGGTCTCGTGGAACAGGTGGTGCGATCCTCGGAGCTCCTCTGGAGACTCCTGGGGAGAGAGCCTGCTCTCGAGTTGCGACGGGATGGTCGACAATCCATCAATTAAGAGGCAGGGGAAGGAAGACTGCTTCCATGCAGAGCCGGAGGACCTGGGGTTCCTCTTGCGTTCTGGGGGGACCCTCGATGTTCCTCTTGAGTGGAGACCTGAATGTCAGGCTATTCTGGAGTCACTGCAAGGGTGTGAAGGGACCCATCGAGGTTTGTGAGAGATGGGGTGACTTGGCGTGAGGTGCCGCAGAGCACAAGGGACTCATGTGGCCTGGAGGGGAGATCCTCCTGGTGTTTCTCGAGTTGAGGCAGGTTCCTTTCGAGTTACGACCTGGACCCAAGGGCCCCCACCACCCGAGGCCTCAGGGAAGGCAATTTTCCACGCGAGTTGCTAGGGGCCTCTGGGGATTCCTTGGCAGTCCGTTCCAGCTCCTTAATCCTCACCTGGCCCCTGAGAATTCCTCTCCACTGCAGGCATGGACTGTGGAGATCATCTGGAGGCTCCCCAGGAGATTCAGGTCTCCATTCCAGTTGAGACGTGCACATCTGCCTTTTTCCCCAGCTCCAGATGGAGGGTCAGGCTTCCCGTCGAGGTCCCACACGGGTCTATGGGCTGCCCCACGAGGATTTCACACAGGGTTGAGACACGTGCCTCTCAGGTGGGAACCAGTCTTCGAGGTGACTGTTGAGGCGGATCAGGGCTGCCAGGTTCCGATGGAGTGGACAGAGACCTCTGGGGTCTGGTGGAACTAGTGATGCGACCCCCTGAGCTCCTCTAAAGACTCCTGTGGAGAGCGCCTGCTCTGGAGTTGCGACGGGACGGTCGGCCGTCCATCCCTGAAGAAGCAGGAAAAGGAAGCCTGCTTCCGTGCGGAACCGGGGGACACGGGGTTCCTCTTGCGTTCTGGGGGGACCGTCGATATTCCCCTGGAGTGGAGACCTGTAGCTGGGGCTATTCTGGAGTCACTGCAAGGGTGTGAAGGGACCTGACTAGGTTCGTGAGGGATCTGGTGACATCCTGTGATGTACCGCAGAGGACAAGGGCCTCATCTCGCTTGGAGGGGAGATCTTCCTGGTGTTTCTTGAGTTGCAGCAGGTTCCTCTCGAGTTAGGACCTGGACCCCAGGGACCTGCCTCCGAGGACCCCTGGAAGGCCAGGCTCGAAGCGAGTTGCCAGGGGCCTCTGGGGATTCCTTGGCAGTCGGTTCCAGCTCCAAAGTCCTCGTCTCGCCCCTGAGGATTCCTCTCCACAGAAGACGTGGACCGTGGAGATCCTCTGGAGGCCTCTCGGGGGAGTCAGGTCTCTTCTTGAGTGGAGACGTGCACTTCTGCCTTCCTCCCGAGCTCCAGATGCTGGGTCAGGCTTTCCATCGAGGTGACACAGGGGTCTATGGGCTGCCCCTCGAGGCTTTCCCACAAGGTTGAGACAAGTGCCTCCCAGGTGGGAGCCAGTCTTTGGGGTGACTGTCGAGGCGGCTCAGGGCCACCAGATTCCGATGGTGTGGACAGAAACCTGTGGGGTCTGCTGGAACATGTGGCACGACGTCTGGATCTCCTCTGGAGAATCCTGTGGAGAGTGCCTGCTCTCGATTTGGGACGGGATGGAAGGCCGTCCATCCCTGAAGAAACAGGGGAAGGAAGCCTCCTTCCGTGCACAGCCGAGGGATATGGGGTTCCTCTTGCGTTCTGGGGAGACCCTCGATGTTCCTCTTGAATGAAGGCCTGTAGGTCGGGCTATTCTGGAGTCGCTTAAAGGGTATGAAGGGACCGGTCGAGGTTCCTGAGAGATAGGGTGAATTCACGTGAGGTGCCGCAGAGGACAATGGCCTCATCTCGCCTGGAGAAGAGATCCTCCTGGTGTTTCTCGAGTTGCGGCAGATTCCACTCGAGTTACGACCTGGACGCCAGGCACCTGCCCCCGAGGCCTCCAGGTAGGCCAGGCTCCACGCGAGTTGCCAGGGGTCTCTGGGGATTGCTTGGCAGTCGGTTCCACCTCCTAAGTCCTCATCTGGCACCTGAGGATTTCTCTCCACTGCAGACGAGGACCATGGAGATCCTCTGGAGGCTACCCAGGAGGGCCAGATCTCTTCGTGAGTGAGACGTGCACCTTCGTCTTCCTCCTGAGCTTCAGATGCAGGGTCAGGCTTCCCGTCGAGGTGACACAGAGATCTATTGGCTGCCCCTCAAGGCTTTCCCACAGGGTTGAGACACGTGCCTCCCAGGTGGGAGCCAGGCTTCGGGGTGACTGTTGAGGCGGCTCAGGGCTGCCAGGTTCTGTTGGAGTGGACAGAGACCTCTGGGGTCTGGTGGAACATGTGGTGCGACCCCTTGAGCACCTCTGAAGACTCCTGTGTAGAGCGCCTGCTCTCGAGTTGTGACGGGACGCTAGGAGGTCCAACGCTGAAGAAACGGGAAGGAAGTCTACTTCCATGTGGAGCCGGAGGACACGGGGTTCCTCTTGTGTTCTGGGGACACCCACAATGTTCCTCTTGAGTGGAGCCCTGTTGGTCGGGCTATTCGGGAGTCACTGCAAGGTTTTCAAGTGACCCGTCGAGATTCGTGATGGATGGGGTGACTTTATGTGAGGTGCCGCAGAGGACAAGGGCCTCATCTCGCCTGGAGGGGAGATTCTCCTGGTGTTTCTCGAGTTGCGGCAGTTTCCTCTCGAGTTATGATCTGGACCCCAGGCACCCGACCCCGAGGCCTCCGGGAAGGCCATGCTCCACGCGAGTTTCCAGGGGCCTTTGGGGATTCCTTGGCAGTCGGTTCCAGCTCCTCAGTCCTCGTCTGGCCCCTTAGGATTCCTCTCCACTGCAGACGTGGACCGTGGAGAACCTCTGGATGATCCCCATGGGAGTCAGCTGTTTTTGTGAGTGGAAACATGCACCTCCGCCTTTCTCCCGAGCTCCAGATGCAGGGTCAGGCGTCCCTTCGAGGTGACAGAGGGATCTATGGGCTGCCCCTCGAGGCTTTCCCACAGGGTTGAGACACATGACTCTCAGTTGGGAGCCAGGCTTCGGGGTGACTGTTGAGGTGGCTCAGGTCCGCCAGGATCCGATGGAGTGGACAGAGACCTCTGGGGTCTCGTGGAACAGGTGGTCCGACCTCCGGAGCTTCTCTGAAGACTCCTGTGGAGAGCGCCTTGTCTCGAGTTGAGATTGGACAGTCGGCCATCCATTCCTGAAGAAGCAGGGGAAGGAAGCCTGCTTCCGTGCGGATTCAGGGGACACTGGGTTCGTTTTGCATTCTGAGGGGACCCTCCATGTTCCCCTTGTGTGGAAACCTGTAGGTCGGGCGATTCTGGGGTCACTGCAAGGGTGTGTAGGGCCCTGTCGAGGTTCGTGAGGGATGGGGTGACTTCCCGTGAGGTGCTGCAGAGAAAAAGGGCCTGATCTCGCCTAGAGGGGAGATCCTCCTGGTGTTTCTCGAGTTGCAGCAGGTTCCTCTCGAGTTACAACCTGGACCCCAGGGACCCGCCCCGAGGCCTCCGGGAAGGCCAGGCTCCAGGCGAGTTGCCAGGGGCCTCTGGGAATTCCTTGGAAGTCGGTTCCAGCTCTTAAGTCCTCGTCTGGCCTTTGAGGATTCCTCTCCACAGCAGACGTGGACCGTGGAGAACCTCTGGAGGATCCCCATGGGAGTGAGGTGTCTTCGTGAGTGGAGGCGTGCACCTACGCATTCCTCCCGAGCTCCAGATGCAGGGTCAGGCTTTCCATCGAGGTGACACAGGGACCTATGGGCTGCCCCTCGAGGCTTTCCCACAGGGTTGAGACACGTGCCTCCCAGGTGGGAGCCAGGCTTCGGGGTGACTGTTGAGGTGGCTCAGGGCCGCCAGGATCCGATGGAGTGGACAGAGACCTCTGGGGTCTCACGGAACAGGTGGCCCAACCTCCGGAGCTCCTCTGAATAGTCCTGTGGAGAGCGCCTGCTCTCAACTTGCAATGGGACAGTGGGCCGTCCACCCGTGAAGAAGCAGGGGAAGGAAGCCTGCTTCCGTGCGGAGCCGGGGGAAACGGGGTTCCTCTTGCATTCTGGAGGGATCGTCGATGTTCCTCTTGAGTGGAGACCTGTATGTCGGCCTATTATGTAGTCACTGCAAGGGTGTGAAGGGACCCGTCGAGGTTCGTGAGGGATGGGGTGACTTCCCGTGAGGTGCCGCAGACGACAAGGGCCTCAAATCGCCTGGATGGGAGATCCTCCTGGTGTTTCTCGAGTTGCGGCAGGTCTCTCTCGAGTTACGACCTGGATTCCAGAGACCTGCCCCCGAGGCCTCCGGGAAGGCCAGGCTCCAAGCGAGTTGCCAGAGGCCTCTGCGGATTCCTTGGCAGTGGCTTCCAGCTCCTAAGTCCTCGTCTGGCCCCTGAGCATTCCTCTTCACTGCAGGTGTAGAGCGTGGTGATTCTCTGGAGGCTCCACAGGGGAGTCAGGTCTCCTCATGATTGGAGACGTGCACCTCCGCTTTCCTCCCGAGCTGTAGCTGCAGGGTCAAGCGTCCCGTCGAGTTGACACAGGGGTCAATAGGGTGCCCCTCCAGGCTTTCCCACAGGGTTGAAACACGTGCCTCCCAGGTGGGAGCCAGTCTTCCGGGTGACTGTCGAGGCGGCACAGGGCCACCAGGTTCTGATGCAGTGGACAGAGACCTTTAGGGTCTCGTGGAACAGGTGGCACGAACCCCGGAGCTCACTGGAGTCTCCTGGGGAGAGCGCCTGCTCTCGAGTTGGAACGGGAGGTCGGCCATCCATCCCTGAAAAAGCAGGGAATGGAAGCCTTCATCCGTGCGGTGCTGGGGGACATGGGGTTCCTCTTGCGTTCTGGGGGGCCCTCGATGTACCTCCTGAGTGGAGACTTGTATCTCGGCTATTCTGAAGTCAGTGCTAGGGTGTAAATGGACCTGTCGAGGTTCGTGAGTGATGGGGTGACTTCCCGTGAGATGCCGCAAAGTACAAGCGCCTCATCTCGCCTGGAGGGGATATTCTCCTGGTGTTTCTCGAGTTCCGGCAGGTCCCTCTCGAGTTATGACCTGGACCCCAGGGACCCGCCCCCGAGGCCTCCGGGAAGGCCAGGCTCCACGCCTGTTGCCAGGGACCTCTCGGGATTCCTTGGCCGTGGGTTCCAGCTCCTAAGTCCTCGTCTGGCTCCTGAGGATTCCTCTTCACTGCAGGTGTAGAGCGTGGTGATTCTCTGGAGGCTCCACAGGGGAGTCAGGTCTCATGATTGGAGACGTGCACCTCCGCTTTACTCCCGAGCTGTAGCTGCAGCGTCAGACGTCCCATCGAGGTGACAAAGGGGTCAATGGGCTACACCTCAAGACTTTCTCACAGGGTTGAAACACGTGCCACCAAGGTGTTAGCCTTCGGGGTGACTCTCTGCACGGCTCAGGGCCATCACCGGGGTCCCTTGGAAGGGCCAGACACAGTTTAGGGGCTCGTGGAACAGGTGGCACGACCCCTGAGTTCCGCTGGACACTCCTGTGGAGAGCAACTTGTCTTGAGATGGGACGGGACTGTCNCAGGTGCCAGACGAGGATGTAGGAGCCGGAACCGATGGCCAAGGAATCCCCAGAGGCCCCTGGCAACTGGCTTGGAGCCTGGCCTTTCCGGAGGCCTCAGGGGTAGATGCCTGGGGTCCACGTCGTAACTCGAGGGGGAACTGCCGCAACTCGAGGAAAACCGGGAATAACTCCCCTTCAGGCTGGATGAGGCCCTTGTCCTCTCCGGCACATCAGGGGAAGTCACCCCAATCCCTCACGACCCTCGAAGTGGTCCTTCACACGCTTGCAGTCACTTCAGAATCACCAGACATACACGTCTCTAATCGAGAGGAACATCGAGGGGACCCCCACACCTCGAGACGGACCCTGTGTGCCCCTGTTCCGGACGAAATCAGGCTTCATTTCCCTGCTGCTTCAGGGGTGGGCTGCGGACGGCCCCGTCACATCTCAAGAGGAGGTGCTCTCCACAGGAGTGTCCGGGGGATCTCGGGGGTCGCGTCACCTGAGCACCCCAGCTGTCTTCGTCCACTCCAAGGGACCCCGATGATGGCCCTGAGCCGCCCAGACAGTCACCCCGAAGGCTGGCTCACACCTCGGTGGCACGTGTTTCAACCCTGTGGGAAAGCCTCAAGGGGCAGCACATTGACCCCTGTGTCACCTCGACGGGACGCCTCACCCTGCAGCTACAGCTCNACCTCCCTATGGACTGTAGTCTGCCAGTCTCCTCTGTCTCTGTCTCTTATACACATCTTTCTTTAAAAAATATCTGTTTAGGTCTTCTGTCCATTTTTTTGATCAGGTTGTTTGTCTTTTTTGTTATTGAATTGTATGAGTTTTTTGTGTATTTTGGATATTAAGTCCTTGTCAATCACATCATTTGCAAATGTTTTCTCCCTTTTCATGGGTTGTCTCATTTCTTTATTTTTTTTTATGATTTCCTTTGCTGTGCAGGTCTCATTTGTTTATTTTTGCTTTTATTTCTATTGACTTGGGACACTGACCTAAGAAAACATTGGTAAGATTTGTGTCAGAGAGTGTTTTGCCTATAATCTCTTCTAGGAGTTTTATGGTGTCTTTATATTTAAGTCTTTAAACCATTCTGAGGTTATTTTTGTATGTGATGTGAGGTTATGTTCTAATTTCATTGGTTTACATGCAACTGTCCAACTTTCCCGGAGCCATCTTCTGAAGAGACTCTTTTTCCCATTTACATTCTTGTCTTCTTTGTCAAAGATAATTGACCATAGGTGTTGTGGATCTATTTCTAGGTTTTCTATTCTGTTCCATTGAACTATATATCTGTTTTGTACCAATATTGCACTGTTTTGACTACTGTAGCTTTATATATTAACTCAAATCTGGGAGGGTTATGCCTCCAGCTTTGTTCTTTTTCTTCAGGATTGCTTTGGGAATTCTGAGCCTTTTTAATGACATAATCTTGATAACTAGCAAAAATTCAATTAGTACAGTTTGTAACACTAATATTAAAGATCAAACTTTAGTGCTTTCTTTCTAAAAGGAAATTATAAAAATTAAAAAAAACTGATATATTTATATCCCTTTTTTTCAAAGGTGGCTTGCTGAATTACATATTTTGGAAATAATTTATTGTGAAAGTACCTAAAACCTACATGTTAAAAAACTGAGTCATAATATAACTAATGTTATAAACTTACGGGTATCACTGGTGAAATTTTGCTCCCCACACTAAGGAAATTTGACCTGGAGTGTTTCTGGCCTATATTATAGCATCAGTTGTCAAACTTTCTCTTTTTTTTAACCACAAAATTGTTATTCCTGTATGTTGACTGCAGACTCTGCCTTAGTTTGGGAGCTATTAACATTTATCAGGATCAATTGTACATACTTGAACTAAGAAAAATTTACTTGACAACTCCAATGGCAGTTAAAAATCCGTTACAGAGTCAGAGAAAAACGCAAAAAAAGGCTAAGGAATGGCAAGGAGCTGGAGGAGAAATTCTTCTCTTTTTCTCTTACTAACTTCTACCAGTCTATTTTTATCCCAACTCTAAACTTTTTTCCTTTTTTTTTTTTTTTTGCAAAGTTAAATGCACGTTTCTCAACAACTATGCTCTTGTGTTTTGTTGAAAGCATGCATATATGATACAGACACGTGGCCTTGATGCTGTGGTCTGCTGGGAACACATGGCATTCAATACTATTTGACGCTGATGAAGGAGAAGCAAGTACCAGGGACAAGACTTTTCCTTTAAACAGAGCAGCAAAGAGCATAAAGGGAATCTCTTAACAGGTGGTATTTTTCAGACTACCGAAGCAGCACTGCCTTGTGTTCAGTTCTACCCAGAAGGTTTTCAAATAGCAAATAAGAAAATAATGTTATTAGTGAGTAGAGTCATTTCTTTCTTTTTTCATTATTTCCCAGAGCAGCTCCACCTAGAAAATCCCTTACAAACCTCAATTTAAAGAAAATGCACCTAGAAAAAGTAACCACAAAAGCTGTAAAGTTCAGTCAAATAATGTATAAATAGGTGCTGCAGAATGAATTTTCCTTTTAAATAAAACAAAGATAATTAGTTCTTATTGTCATCAATTCTTATTGATGAGTCATTGCCATTTCCCCCCAATACAGTAAGTATTTAACTTGTTATTTTTTGTTCTCATCTTGCCTCCTCTTGTATTTACATTTTATAAGGCCACAGGATGGGTGAAAATTGATTGTCCCAAACGTTACTTAGCGAGAGATGATCGAGTAAAGGATTATGAAGGAGCTGTGCAATTGATTTCCAAATTAAGCAACATGTTTATGAAAATAATTCTATAACTTCACCTATTTAGAATGCAACAGAGATTTTTCTGGGGAGAAGAAATCCATCAAAAAGGAAAAGAAAAAAAAAAGAGTAAAGAAAAAAAAAAAGAGCAAAGAAACAAGAGATTTTACTTTTAGCTCATCCTCAGATTTGCAAGGGACAATAAGCGAGATTCATTAGGCCATTTATTTCTGTCATCTGCCATGATTCAAAATGAAATACTAAATGTTTCATGGACTCAGAAAAAGAGTAGAATTTGTCTTTGTGTTGGATGTGCAAAGACGGTGTGGCTTACAGCCCCCATACAAGAGGCCTGACGGATGAAAGGGGGAAGGGTGGTGCCATCTGAATGATGATGGGCTAATATCATCACCCTCTTGTCAGCTGTAATAGGCTTTTCCTCACAGAAATAATTCATAAAACCGCTACATTATATTCTATCCCTGACAGGCCCTATCTATCCTCCAACCCAGCAGGCTCACAACTAATAAGAAAATATGTGGTTCAGGAACCCTGAAAAATTAAACAGGTAGTTTATGAACAATTTGTTTCATGGGGATGTTTATTATGTTTATTAAATATTGAGCCTTTAATGTTTTCCCAGTGTAGATGATATCATAAAACTGCTGACTTAAGCCTCGGATGTATTCTTAGAAAATGACATTTTACACCACTAGCAGTACATAGTAAATAACTAAATTATAGCAGCTTGTGTGTGTGTATACAGACAGGATGTGGGAAATATAATTTATAATGTATCTTTATGTACATGTGTATGTGAGATGCATTGTTGTATACCCTCGTGGTTCACGTTCAAGCTTTTGTCACAGGCTTGGGTTTAAAAGTAAGTTGGGGAATACCATTATTTTAGCACTTGTCTTGAGGAAGGTCAGCCTGAGGTTTGTTTTATTGCTTGTACTAAAGGAGAAACCTTGAGTTCAGTGTTTGAGGCGTCAGGAGTACACAAACTCTGGCCACTAATAATAAACTTAATCAGGGCTGTTACTTTGTAAATACAATTTTTATAGAAATCCATTGTCCTGGTTTTCTCTGGAGACCAAGGTATGTGAGCATATAAGGGTAAAATGGCTTCTGGTAATGTGATGTTCTTTATTTGAAAAGTACCAAATTAGATACAGAAACTGTTCTGCAGAGAGCGGCAGAGAGAGTGTGTGAAGCATGTTCTTTCTTTGCCCATACCTTGCGCATTTACTAGCTTTGCTGTCATAATATATTTAATCAGGGTGACAGTAAATGATCTTCTGCTGTAGACAAGCAAGTGGAAGATTATCTGCATCTTACAGGGTTAATGGCCCTTCCATAATAAACAATACCCACAGTATGAAAATAAGGCAATAATTCATGTTCATATTTCAGAAAGCACATGTCCAAGGTGATTTACAAAGGAGGTTGGATCAAACCTGTGGTTAAATGCTATAGCATTCCAAGGCACAGCTTTACTGATCTCAGAAGGACATCTTAATTTACTGCATATTCCCACAGAGAAACATACACACATTTTATAATAAATACATCCTCACAAGGTTTCATCGAGGGTATAAAGGTATATGTAATGTGGAAATCCAGATGAAATGGAAAATATCAGCATGAAGAGGTTAAATGCAGAGTCTGTTTGAAGAGTGATTATCAGCTTCAAGCTAGGGGAATACTTTAGGGGCCAACTCATGTACCATTTTTGTCTGATACTTTTATAAATATCCAAAAAGAAAAGAATTTGGAGAAGGCGATGGCACCCTACTCCAGTATTCTTGCCTGGAGAATCCCATGGACGGAGGAGCCTGGTGGGCTGCAGTCCATGGGTTCATGAAGAGTCGGACACGACTGAGCGACTTCCCTTTCACTTTCATGCATTGGAGAAGGAAGTGGCAACCCACTCCAGTGTTCTTGCCTGGAGAATCCAGGAATCTCAGGGATTCCCAGGAGAATCTCAAGAATCCTTCTGGAGAATCTCAAGAATTCTCCAGGAATCCCAGGGATTCCCAGGGAATCTCTCATGGGCTGCCGTCTACGAGGTCACACAGAGTCGGACATGACTGAAGTGACTTAGCAGTTAGCAGTTGAGGATGGCCTGAAAGCAACCATCCAAATTAAGGATAACTTTCATAAACTGCAAGGCATTGTCAGAGATAAATAGAAAGATGCAGAAAGAGGAGGTCCCCTTGGGTAAGAAAGCTAAGCTTGCATGGAGGGGATGGGGATTGTCTAAATATTGGAGGTGTGACAAAAAGCTTTCATTGTGGGTAGCAAGCCAGTTGTGTTGGTTTAGCCAATGGTGGTGGTTTAGTCACCAAGTTGTGTGTGACTCTTTGTGACCCTATGGACTGTAACCCGTCAGACTTCATTCCATGGGACTTCCCAGGCAAGAATACTGGAGTGGGTTGCCATTTCCTTCTCTAGGAGTTCTTCTCAACCCAGGGATCGAACCTGCATCTCCTGCATTGGCAGGCGGATTCTTACTCGCTGAGCCACCAGGGAAGCCCTCAACAGAGAATAAGTATCAAAATCAAGCAAGGTACTGCAAGTATTAAATTAGTTTAGCTTAGGGGATACAAAACAATCTCTGTGTTCAGTGCTGCTCAGCTTCTGATTGGCTCTTAATCTAGCTCCTACAAATAAAGAGCGGTGTGGAGAATTTGGACCAAAAAGGCTAAGGGATTGAGATATATAGCTTGCAGAAGAAAATGGTGAGGCTGAAAAATAATCTTTACCTCTAAAGGGTTACTATCTGAAGATGGAAAACAAACTGTGTTCCTTCTTACCCAGTAAACTGGTCCAGCAGGATGATTTCAGATTAAATGCATTATTTTTTATAATAGGATCATTAAATGTCAGGTTAGGTAGCAAGAAAGGTATATTCTGTTGCTAAGACTTTAAAAATAGATTCAATCTTCCTTTGTTAGGAATAGGCTAGAAGCAGCTTGCTTAGTCATGTCTGACTCTTTGCCTCCCTATGGACTGTAGTCTGCCAGTCTCCTCTGTCTATGGAATTTTCCAGGCAAGAATACTGGAGGGAGTTACCATTCCTTAACTCCAGGGGATCTTCCTGACCCAGGGATCAAACTCAGGTCTCTTGCATTGCAGGCAGATTCTGAACCTCTTGTAGTTTCTTCCAGCTGTAAGAATGTATGAATGTATGCACAATCAAGTTTCTATCCCTGAACAGAGTTTCTAATATTTTCACCGAGAATATACTTTAACAGTTATTGGGCCACTCTGAGGCCTCTTTTGAAGTCTAATTCTGAAAAATAAAATCTGTACCTTGCCTTTCTCAAATACCTTTTCCAAATGGTACATTATTTTCTGATAGAATTGGAAAATTCTTCACTTAAACTGGACCCATTTGGAGTTTCTTGTCCTGGCATAGACTTTTCAGAGTGAGGTCGCCATTCCTGAATGGGTGACCCTTCCTGCCTTGCCTCTGGCTTTCTTACTAGTCTGAATTTGTTAATGAAAGCCAGAATCCTGAGTGGTTCTATGCACAAGAGACAGACAAAATGGACGGCAGCTTGTGGAGGGAAAAAATTTACTCTGAGTCGTTAAAGAACCATGAACATCCTAAACAGCATTAGGCTCTGTTATGGTCTCTGGCGCACACGTTGTGCTACCAGTTTCAGACACCCCTGTTTTAGAGGAAGGCAGTTTGTGGCAATTAATTACCCCTGGATTGCACATACAGCTGCAGCCTGTGTGTGAAAACAGGAGAGAAATTAGATTTAATTGGCCCTAGCACAATCAGGAATGTGGCATTTATTTAATTATAACTTGTTGGGAATGGAGCCTTGATTATGTTTTATTTAATTTTTGATATTAATAATATGATTAATAACACATGCAGCATATAAAAATGAGGTAAACTTCTGGGATGTTACAGTAAGGTATTGTGTGTTATTTTTAGGAACACATGAAGTATGTTCTTTTGACAATCAAAAATTTCTCAATTATAAGAAAAATGAAGGGTTTGTTACCCTTGAGTGTCAGTCACATTGATTATTTCAAAGTTTTCCTTTATCAAGCCAGGGACTGATGTATCCTCAGTAGAGCTTGTATTAGTGGGTGAAATGATTCATTGAAACCCAATTTATTTTCTATTTTGGTCTGCTTTTTGGCTTTGAAGTTAAAATGTTGTCATTAAGTGCCCTTGCATCTTTTCCTTGGTAATAACTGGAACTTCTTAAAAGGAAACCAAAAAAAAAAAAAAAAATTTGGCGTTTGAATGAAAAATACAGAAAAGGAGATATCCTACCTCTATGGGCTTTTAAAATTGTCATAATTCTCAAATGATGCTTAACTTTTATGGAAATATTTGCCTAGGAAAATATTTTACATAGTATTAATAAAACAATTGCATTTATACTGATTGTTTTCATAGTAGTCTTCCTGGTTTGTATATATTAAATAAAATCCTTAAAAGTAAACGTCCAGACTATATAGAGTGAACATTTTCTCCCAATTCAAGGGAATGATCTGCATTTAAACAATGTCTCCCTGATGGGAATTTCCCCTAAATGCCACACAGACTAAACAAGATAAATGCTTCTGACTGCCATGTTGTATTTTGAAAAATCTGTCTTATATTCCATACGTACCAGGCAATATTTCTGCACAGTTTCACACCAAAGCAGCAAGATTGGAAGTGCTTTGCTGTTGCATCAAACATTCCTAAATAGAGGGAAAGCAACACCCCACGGTCCCACAGATGTTTATACACTGAAGGGGTTACGTGTTCTAGGGAGTAAGGGAGGCATCCTTTTACTATGTTCAACATGGGTTACAGTGACTTGCTGTGCAGTTTTGAGAACATTTTATTCCTAACTCCTTCACCCTTACAAATGGGATACCAAAATTTTATGTTTCAGGCTTAAATATAGAGAAAGGCTACTAAGCTCAGAGTGTAAGCAAAATGTTAAAAAAGGTTAACCATAAATTCATAACATCCAGGCTTGGAGAGAGGGTTAACTTTACAAAGAACAGCTTTTCTACTTTCCTTTCCTTGATTTTTTTTTTTTTTTGCTATTTTTTTTCATCATTTAAAAAAAAAATTAAGGAAAAAAAAACACACTTTTCACAGAGAACACTAGCTACTTCTTCACATTATCAAACATTTCTTAAATACCTGCTGGGTATATGCAATCCTGTTCAAGTACATATGATATATAAATGAAAGATGGGTTTGCCCTTGCAAATCATGAAAGAAAGCAAATCAAAGTAATTGTATGATTGCTTTATGTAGGGCACCCCAGAAGCAACGTTCATGGAAAACCAATCCAGACTTTGGAGTCAGTGAGACCTGGCTGTCGTTTTTGTTGTCTGCTACAAATTGGCTGTGAGATCGTAGGCTTATAACTTTCTTTTCTTGGATTCAGCTTCCCCATTTGCAAAATGAAGAAGTTAAATTCTTTAGATGATCTCTGAGCCCCCTTCATGTCTAATATTTTATTATTGCTATTTGTAGGATTGAGGGGACGTGATGGAGCCTTCACAGAGAGATGGAAAAATCCTAAAACTCAAAAATGTTATTTTGTAAGGGTGTATCAAACATCTACCCAAAGCAACAGATTAGAGTCTCTGCCAAAAAATGTCCCAGGGATCGATGACTGAAATATTTAACAGGAGAGCAGGATATAGGGGGAATGCAATTGTTTCCTTTTCTTTATTTAAGAGCAGAGAAACGTTTCATAAATGGAAAGGAAACGCAGCCTCTGTTGGTGTACTGTGGTTCCCTGCAGGGTGATCTTCACCTGGCACTGATACTGGGCCTTGTCTGTTCTGCCTGGTGGCCTCAGCCCTGTACCCAGGGCTGGATTAGGCAGAGGAAACGCCTCCACTGTCTCTTGAACTGGCTTTTGAAAGTTAAACAGGAGAAAAGATACACGCAGAGTGAGTGAAATCTCACCTCAAATTATAGCCACATTTGTCATTTGACATCATGCATCAGAAATAGCAGTTAAATATTAACAAACATGTGTCCATTTGTATGTGTTTATAGACATAACCTCCACCTTCCTGCTAACTTTCCCGCTAAGTTCACTGTTTTGTTTGAATAGTTGTGGGGCTGTTTTCAAGATCTGCCAGTTGGAAGTAACTACGTTTTGTAAAGTTAAATGAACTTGGCCCGGGAAACAGTCCATTATATGAGAAATTTTACATAAACATATGGGAACTGAATGACTCCTTGTTACTTTAAGCCAGTGACAAGTATCATTATCCAAAGTGTTGTTGGTTTGGTGCAGGAGCTGTGTGTGCTCCTAATGTACTTTCTTTACTTTCCTGCAGAAAAAACCCTCAGACACAGTGTCTAATAGCAGCATGTACCTGTCTGTCGACAAAGAAGTCCATGATATGAAATCACCACTGTAGCAGGAGAAACAGGCAGCCGATACCATCACCTTTGGTGGCTAAGAAGCCAGTTGTAAAGCAACAATTAAAGACTGGGATTTTATTTTCTGTTTGTCTAACCCCATCTGACCATCCCTCCTGTACAGAATATATAACTACAATAAAACTTCCAATGACACCAAGGAATCAGGGACTCTTGTAGAAGTTATATTCAAAAATATGAAATATACACACACACACATATGCATGCATGCACACACAGAATTGAGAAAATAAAACCAGGTAAACATGAATGCATATTCACTGGATATAACTGCAAAACTAATGCATCTGAATCTTCATTATCAAAATGTGATTTGACATGGCCCTTATAATGTAACTCATACATTTACAAATAAGTCTTCAGAGGTGTTAAAAATAGAATGGCTGGCTGGAGCTTTTGTTTCATTCACAAGGCCAGAAGGACATATGTGTCATTATGCATGTAGCTACTTAACTAAGGCTTTCCATCTAAAAATATTTTCTCCTTTTTGCTGAAAAAAATGTAAACATATGTTTTAAGCTAAAAATCCTATTAATATATGTCAGGGAGGCTCTAAGTGCCCTGGTACAGTGCTGCTTTTTGTTGGAGTTTGTTAAGGTATTTTGGAGTTAAATCTAGTCTCCTTTTGACAACATGTTGGGAAACCAGGGACTAGGGAAAGGATTAGCAGGTTAAAAATGGAAGGAAATTCATATTTCTGATTCAGGAGAAACTTGTACTTATTAAAGGTAGTTTCTAGATGTGATTTTCTGGTCACCAACTGACTATAAATTTGTATTTGAGAGAAGATGGAAAGAAGAAATGAATGATTTCTATACACACTTGACCAGAGTGTACAAATGTAACATATATACTCCTGCCAGTAGCCTCTGCTTTATAAATAATGAGGTGCTGCATCTTAAGGCTGATTTCCAGTATCCTACTGCAGGACTGAATTCAGAGTCTTTTCTTATTGTATATTTTGTTTATTGGCTAATAACTCTGATTTAAGTTTTGAAATCTGAAAGTGAAACAGAGATGCAGTTGGACTTGGTGCAACTGATAAGGCTACCGCCAGGGATCAGATTACCTGTCCTCTGTGGCCCCGGAGGTGTATCTTACTGAATAGTTTTTCTTGCCTCAGAATCCACTCCCTCTGTTCTATGATTTCCCCTCCCTTTGGTGAGCTATTTTCGCTTGTCTCCAGCGGCCCAACAAAGCAGTCTCACATCCCCAACACCAGAGGGGGAAATAAAACCAACTTAAAAAAAATAACTTCATGTCAATGTTTTATAATTTTGAAAGATTGAACAAATTTGTCTGCACATCAAACATTGCAAATACCTGGTAAACAATGGGGCACACAGACTCCGAGGAAGAAAAAACAAATCAAATTTTTGCCTCAGGGAGGAATAAGCAAGAGAGGATTTTTATTATTTCCATGTGTTATTTTGAATATATTATTCTGAACAGCACTTAGCACCTTCATGGTGCTAAATTAATTTCCCTTCCTTTCTAAGTGATCTCTTCTGTGGGTGTTGTAGGGTACAGGTGGTAGGCAGAAAACTTGCAGGTTTTGATCTTGCATATGAAATATTTCAAGTTGTTAAGTTTTTACATACCCAATTTGTTGCCGGGTAACAAACCGTGGAGGTAGAATATGATTATATTTCCAGGATAGGTATTTTCATTGGTTTATAAAAACTGTGTATTTATAAATCTGTGTTAAATTTTTCAAAGCATTTCACATTTGTATCGTACTTAACCTTCCAATTTCCCCAAGTGCTAGTTGCATGAGGTGGTACTTTATATAATGTATACAGAAGGAAGGTTAAATGACTTAATCCAAGCTGAAACTATGTTATCATGAGAAGCTGAATGCTGTCTCTTCTACCTCAGAGCAGAACCGAAATAGAAACAGATTTTACTTGAAGTAGAAAGCAGTAATATTGCTTGAATCTATTTCATATTTAAGTTCTAGGAACCAGGACTCGGCTTAAAATGGGTTAGGAAGATTTTCTAGGAAGACGTAACTCAGTAAATTGGCTTTTGTGGTGAAATAACACAATGTAGTCAACTCAAAATTGTCTTTCTATTCTTCGCTTTTAGACTGTTGGTGTTTCACATACGATGCTGAGCTTCTTGAAAGGAATACATGACTCTCTCACCAGAGCCAGACCCAAATGCCAAGGTATCCTCATTTCCCCCTTTCTTCGTAATGAGGATGAGATAGGGGGGCTTTGGGGTGTTTCTTCTTTCTTCTATTGTTCTATGCTTGCTTTTTTTAATCCCTGTTAAAATTGACTTTCAGGAAGTAAATTGGTAGCATTCTCTGAAATTCTGAGACTTCAGGTTTTGTTTTGAACACACATACACACACACAGAAACTTTAAGTTAAGAAGTTTTTTATTGTCCTTCTCTCTAATAGTATATATGAGGAAATAATCCCTCACTTACAATCATTGGCATAAGAATGTAAGTTGAAAAGTAGATTTGATAGATGTCCATCTACAGATGAATGGATAAGCAAGCTGTGGCATATATACACAATGGAGTACTACTCTGCCATTAAAAAGAATAAATTTGAATCAGTTCTAATGAGATGGATGAAACTGGAGCCTATTATACAGAGTGAAGTAAGCCAGAAAGAAAAACACCAATACAGCATACTGACACATATATACGGAATTTAGAATGATAGTAAGGACGACCCTGTATGTGTGACAACAAAAGGACACAGACATAGACAATGGACTTTTGGCCTCAGAGGGANAAAGCAAATGAATGATTTTGGTCACTTTTTAAAATAAAAATTAAATAGTTTGAAACTAATCATATCCTCAGCATTGGCTTCATGTTTTTTCAGTGGAAAATCTTGATCAAGGACAATTTGGAGGTTGAGCCCCCAATCCTATTACTCTCATAATCAGTCTTAAAGGTTTTTCTATGCATTTTTATTAACTTACACATTTAAAAATATATTTCTTTTGATTTGATTATTTTTTTTTTAATTTGACTTTACAATACTCTATTTTTTAACTGGGGACAACCCATTAATGAATCATGAGATTGATTTAGATGGTAAATCAATTCTTTGAAAAATAAGAGTATATAAGTTGGTTTAGAGTTGAATATAAAACTGAGTACCTCATATGTAGGAATAGTAAATATTTTATTTTAGTTGTGTGTGTTTATATATGTATATAGGTATTTATATATGTTACATATATATATATATGGAAAAATATATGTATTTGTCCAACATTTTTGAAGATGACTGATCTGGGTGATAGATATTGAACAAAAACTCACCAGTATGTATATGTGTCATGTTCTTGGGGACGTTTTAACAATGTCTTTATTCCTGATAGAAAGATTGCTTATTTCAAAATAAGTCTGTTTTGTTTTTTACTTTATCATATTTCCAGTTATTTTTTCACTCAAAAATATTACTTGTTTAATGAATGTATATAAGAAGTGGTTCAAACACATATGTCATTACAGAATTGCAAATTAGAATAACAATAAGACACTGCTGCCAGCTTATTATAATGGTCAAAATCCAAAACACCAGCAACACTGAATGCTGGTAAGGATGTAGAGCAACAAGAACTCTCTTTCATTGCTCATCAGATGTAAAATGTTCCAAACACTTTGTAAGATACTTTGGCAGTCTCTTACAAAACCAGGCATTCTCTTATCGTGTGTGTGTGTGTGTGTGTGTGTGTGTGTGTGTTAGTCACTCAGTTGTGTCCAACTCTTTGCGACACCGTGGACTATAGCCCGGCAGGCTCCTCTGTCCATGGAACTCTCCAAGCCAGAATACTGGAGTAGGTTGTCGTGTCCTTCTCCAGGGGATCTTCCTGACCCAGGGATTGAACCTGGGTTTCCTGCATCTAGCTACTCTTATCATCTGAGCTACTTTTAGCATACCATCTAGCAATTGTATGTGTAGTATGTATATACTATTGTACATATAGATTGTATGTATAGTCCTTCGTATTTATTTCAATGAATTGAAAATATGTCCACACAAAAGTCTATACATGGATGTTTATAGCAGCTCTATTCCTAATTACCAAAACTTGGAAGCAACCAAAGTGTTCTTTGGTTGCTGAATGAATAATAAACAGTGAGACACATCCATACAGTGGAATATTATTCTGTGCTTAAAAGAAATGATCTATCAAGCCATGAAAAGACACAGAAGAAACATAAGTGCATATTGTGTGTGCGTGCTAAGTCGCTTCAGTCTTTTGGACCCTGGGCAACACTATGGACTATATCTTGCCAGGCTCCTCTGTTCATGGCATTCTCCAGGCAAGAATGCTGGAGTGGGTTGCCATGCTCTCCTCCAAGAGATCTTCCTGAATGCATATTACTAAAAGAGTATTCATGTGAGAGAAACCAATATGAAAAGACAAAGTATTATATGATTCCAACTATGTGATATTCTGGAAAAGGCAATGCGATGAAGGCAATGAGAGGATCAGTGGTAGCCAGAAGTTAGTGAAGAGGGATGAATAGGCAGAGAATAGGATTTTTAGGGCAGTGAAATTATTCTTTATGAAGCTACAATGGAGAATACATGTCGTCATAATCATTTGTAAAAACCCATAGAATGTGAAGCACCTAATATAAACTGTTGTCTTTGGTTAACAGTAATGTGTCAACATATGTCCATAGATTTTTAAAATGTGCCATTGTGGTACAGGATGTTGTTAGTGAAGGAGGCTATGCATATGTGGGAGCAGGAAAGAAGTGGAAACTATACTTTCTCCTCATCTTTACTGTGAACTTAGGACTACTCTACAAATAAAGTTTATTAATTAAAAAGGGGGTATGCACTAAAATGTATCTGTGCTGCCAAACTGACCTCCAATAAATTATACCAATTTATTTTTCAATTAACATTGTATGGGAGTGTCAGTTTTCCCACACCCACACCAACTCTGGGTGCTATTAATTTTGATATACATATTTACCATCTCACTTTGTGAAAAATAATCTCATTACTGTTTTAATTTGCATATCTTTGTGATGAATGCTAAAGCATCTTTTCCTATGTTTGTAAGCTATTTATGCTTCTTTTTAAAACTATATATTCTTGTTCTTTGACATTTGCATGACTTTTAAAGTTGATGATCATTAAAAAACAATTTTTTTAAGAAAAAAAAGGTGCTTCGGGTTCTTTAGAAAAAAATATTAATGCAAATCTAAAATAGAAGGAGCAATTAGTACTACATGGTGAAAAATGATTATGATGCCACCAGAACAGTTGCCATTCAGACCTGGCATGTTCCTTAGGCAGCCTGGAGACCACCAACCAGTTCTAGGCTTCCTGCTGTGGACTACAGAGCAACATGATCCTTGTCTTTGGGAGCATATTCTTCAATCAAAGAGTCTGGAAATCTTTATCTTCTTTTCATTCTAAGGAGGGAGAATGGAACAGAAGGGATGGGAGGGGGACGTAAAACAGTCAGTGAATAGTGTTTTGGCAAAGGAATCAAAAGCTGGAGATGATACAGAAGATGTGAACATCGAATGTGGGAGCAGTTACAGTACCAGAGGTCAAGTGGCTTGGACCCTGGTGGAAAGTGCAAGCCCAAATGCCAACAATGCCACGGGATCTGTGGACTCTTCTCCATATAATTATGGCAGATTCAGACAAATCAGTTTGCAGCCCTTATAACTGAAAGTGAGGAGCAAGGAGCTCTTGACTCACCTTGGTTCTTCCAGGCACAGCTCCTTTACTACCCACCACCACATCTGATGCTCTGGTCATTGAGCCTGTACTGCATTAAAGGCATCCCCATCTTGCTGTGGGGGCCTCACCTCCTTAATTCTTTAGCTAAAGAACTGTTGCGAGGTCATGGAGAAGCTGTTAGGATTTGGCCAAGTCAGTCATTAAGAAGGTAGTGAAAGAAGAGCTAGCTTTACCTGACAAGTAAGCTGTGTTCTACGTGGTCCAGTCTCACCTGCTATTGTATTAGTGCTCTCTTGTGAGAGTCATTTCTGATTATGTCTATTTGCACTGATCCAAAGTTACTGCAATTTTTGGACTGAAATACAGGTTATATCACGAATGAATACAAGTATTTTGTGCCTCTATGTGTATAAAAGATACAGCCTCTCTTCCTAGGGTTTTGAACTCTGTCAGGATTGGTAATCACAAAAATCCTTCCTCTTTCCCCCATCACTGTTTAGTTGCATTGAAATTATTTTCCTTGCCTCCAAAGAAGATGTCATTGGAATTCAGTCTCCTTACACATCAGTTTCACATAGGCATCGTAAATAGACAATCTGAAATGGAGGTGAACCCCAAATTATGTTTTCATCGTTAGCCCTACAATAATTTCAGAATATGTCCCAACTCCCCCACTGTAGCTCTTGTTGCTGTAATCCCTCCATCATCCCATTTGCATGCCTTTATTATGTAGTCTACCTTCGTGAGGGCAATGTGTCAGGAAGCATCCCATCTGTAAGTGACTAGAGTTAAGATCATCCTTAACAAATCGGCAGTGCGATCGGCTCTGAGCCGTGCTAATAATGCCATCCTGTCAGCTTCCACGCTTTTGATAAACACTCCTTCCCAGCGAAGGATGTGGGGAAGTTATGTAATCATTTGGAAATATGTCAACATAGCCGTGGGACTGGGGCAATTAAGCCTATTATTCCTTAGGTAAATGCAGAATGGGGTCAGAAAAGTGGATACTTATACCCAATTTACTGACTGCGTCTGGAACCAATTCCTTTGTTTAATATCTCCTTGTTGGTGTACATGAAATTCCTCCCGGCAGGGGTGGCAGAAGGTGGGGAGAGGGAGGTTGAGAACAGCTCAACAGGAAAAAACTAAATAGGAGATAGACTGTGTGTGTGTGTGTCTGTGTGTATGTTGGGGCCAAGGTTGAGGTGATTTTCTTTCTATTCATCCTCCTCTGACTTCAGAATAGCCCCCGCTCTCCCTCTCCATCCTCCAGGACATATATCCTGCCCAGCTGCTGGGATTTCCACCACAGGTAGTGGACACCTCAGGGAGGGGGTGTGGCACTGATGATGGAACAGTCTTCTGATGCATTGCTTGGCTTGACTTCTGACACTTTTCAGTGATAAGCAGTGTGTCCCTTTTGGTGCCAAATCTCATATAGTGTGGAGACTCCCAGTGTGCCTACCTGATTTGGTGTACATCTCATAATAATACCTCCTCCCTTCCTAATCTTCCTTTGTTGCAATATCATATTTCATTTAAGTTTTTATATTATCCATTTTTCTGGTCACTTTTTACACACACATCTGGGATATATCAATTTGTTTGAACCCAAGGAAAGTCAAGTTTGCATCTCCAAATATTGTTAGGTCAGTGACTCAAGGCCAGACAAATGTTGGTGGCTTGGCAGCTTATAAGAGATGACAGCACCCTTGGGTTGATGCTTCACCTTGCCGATGACCACAAAGAGCTTGGCGTCCAACCCCATGAACCCCTTTACTAGGGTGATACCCTGTGGCTAATGCTTCCTGGTGATTATGGTACTGGAGATCTATTTAGCTTCCTATGGTGGTTTCTTGGCCTATAGTTTGGGGCTTGTGCTTGGCTGGGACATGTTTGCCCTGCCTTTTTTAACCCAATGCAGCTGCTTCTCTGGTGGGTAATTGGAGGGGTGGTAGATTTCCAGGAATGTACATGGTGTTGAGTCTTGCATCCTAGTGGTTGCAGTCACAATCATTTCTGATGCCAAGTGCCAGTGCTTGAATCAGGACTGTCAGGGGAGCTGGCTGGAGAAGCTATGACTCTGCGTCTTGTCTGGAAGCCCTGTTGTTTGGAAATGGTGAGGGAAAGTGGGAGAAGGGGAGATGAAAGATGAGTGTGGTGTGACCAAATAGGGAAGCTGAGGGGTGGGGGAGGGTAAAGAGCATAGGTGTTCAGATGTTTCCTTTCCTTCCTCTCATCTTGTCTTTTGTCCTCTTCATGCTCCTTTTTTTTCTTCAAACTCTTGTTTCTGATCTCATCTGGAGTCAGCTCTTGACCTGTCTCTCTATTGTTAACCACCATGTTAATGTCTTCCAGGTGTTTCCCATTGTAAGGCTGAAAATAACATGATGGGTAAGAGAGGAAACAGTGAAGGGTCAAATATCTAAGCCTGAGAGTCAAAAAGTGAGGTTTGATGAAACAGCAATCTTTAAGCCGGGTAAAAAGAGGAAAATGATGGGCCTCTATGTCCACCACCCATCAGCATACTGTAGGTACAGCCTGCGAGGAGATCAGTAACTGTGTGTTAAAGAAGACTGCTTTTCTTCCAGATACCATACCTTGCTGGGGTTTGACAAAACTGTACTCAAAATGCCAACTACTGTCTAAAAACACCAGGTGCAATTCTCTACACGCAATACAGGAATAAACTAAAAGCCATTCTTTGCCAGCAGTGTAATTGAAAGTATAAAGTTTAATCTGTAATCAAGCTACTTCCTGCATGAGGAGGACAGTAATGCTTTTTGGAGAGTGACTAAAGCAAAAGGAAATTTTGAAGACATTTTCATTTATTTCAAGTCCATGAGTGACAAATTCTGAAGCAGAGAGTGACAGAGTAATGATTTAATTTTGTTGGTGGCTTAGGAACCCCAGCTAATTTGGATGTATTAATGGCAACTGATACATTGTTATCTTTAGGATAATTATACTTTCTAAGATAAGAGATATTATAGTGGATGTAATATATTAAGAATTATGATATATACATGTCTATACATGTGTTCAGTCACCTATTCATGTCCATCCATGTGACCCATGGATGGTAGCCCAGCTGGCTCCTCTTGTCCATGGAATTTTTCAGGCAAAAATACTGGAGTGGGTGGGTTGCCATTTTCCTCCTCCAGAGGTTCTTCCTGACCCAGGGATGGAACCTGAGGCTCTTGCATCTCTTGCATTGGCAGCAGATTGTTTATCACTAGCACCACCTGGGAAGGCCCTGTGACATATATAATATACCCTAATATGCACAATTTTATGCATTATTAAAAGTTAAAGACAATACTTAAACCCTTCATGAATTTCCAGAGAAAACAGGTTCAGGGGAGCTGTTACTTATGGATAGAGAATACCCAACACTAAAAAGAACATATCTAAGATTACACCACCTTGAGACTGAGTGATAGATAATAATAAGAGATAGGCTTATTATTTGAAAAGTATTCTGCCAGTTTTTAAAAATCAGCTGTTCAGATTACTTAGGGAACTGCTTACCTAAGGTATTGTTGAGATTGCTACAAACATCTGGCTGCCACACATCCATTCCTCTATTTACTG
This sequence comes from Neotragus pygmaeus, assembly GCA_006410875.1. NCBI lineage: Eukaryota > Metazoa > Chordata > Mammalia > Artiodactyla > Bovidae > Neotragus > Neotragus pygmaeus. The sequence continues at coordinate 1,152,108 of SJYV01004965.1, forward strand.
TGCTGGAGAGAGCACTGAGTCCCTCCCATCCCCCACCACCAACCCCTCTCTTTGTTTTTCTGGGAGGGTTAGTTTTTCATGAATTTGTGATGACCACATGACAAAAAAGGTGTGTTTCCTACTTTCTATATAGGATGTTCTCGGTGCTCCATAACTGCAGTCAGTGCACTGACTCCTGATTTGCTCTTATTTTGAACTACGTAATTAGGTCATCCAGGTTAAAAGTGGTTCAGATTAACATAAGATTTTAAAGGGCATTCCCGTTTTCCCTTAAATCAAAACAACATAATTTCATGAGTTCTTTGGTTTGCCAAAATGTAGGTCAGTAATCAAGTGAGTTCTTGATTATTAATCTTCATCATTCAGTCTATTCAAATTGAAGGAGATAAGGAAAATATTTAAAACTACTAGAAACTAAGTCCCTCATTGTTTCTGCATTCTACTGGTTGGAGGAGAGAATTGGTAAACACTAGACATTAAAAGGGAGAGATGTCCAGGCTATCTTCTGGAATCAAAATCAGTTCATCTCAATCTCCTGTGCCTAACACATCTAGAACTTTGCTTCTGTACATTGAGAATTCATGGTCAGAATACTGACCTCAAGACTCCATAGAACCTTAAAACAAGTAACAAAAAATTTATCACAGAAGAAGTCCTCTTATCATTTGTTTTTGCTCAGTTGTGTCTGACTCTTTGTGACCTCATGGACTGCAGCACGCTAGACTTCCCTGTCCTTCACCATCTCCCCAAGATTGCTCAAATTCATGTCCATTGAGTCAGTGATGCCATCCAACCTTCTCATCCTCTGTCATCCCCTGCTCCTCTTGCCCTCAATCTTTCCCAGCTTCAGGGTCTTTCCCAGTATGTTGGCTCTTCATGTCAGGTGGCCAAAGTATTGGAGTTTCAGCTTCAGTATCAGTCCTTCCAATGAATATTCAGAGTCAATTTCCTTTAGGATTAACTGGTTTGATCTCCTTGCAGTCCAAGAGACTCTAAACAGTCTTCTCCAGCACCTCAGTTCAAAAGCATCGGTTCTTCAGTGCTCTGCCTTCTTTGTGGGCAGACTCTTACATCCATACATGGCTACTGGAAAACCTATAGCTTTGACTATACAGACCTTTGTTGGCAAAGTAATTCCACATAAACACCTCTGGACTGACTTTCTCCACATCTCTTGTAAAACTCACTGATTGGTATCATCTGCTTCCAAAATCTTATTGCAAGTATGTTGACATACTTTTTGTACTGGTTAAGTTGTGTTTGTTGAGAGCCAGTGGTGTTTTCTCCAAAATCTATTATGTCAGTTGTGTTTGTACTTATAATTACATAATTTAATAATATTGTATAAACTATTGAACTAAAAATAAGAGAAGAGAGCTCTTGATTCTGAGTTGAATGCTTTGAAGACTCAACAAAGCAAGCCACTAAAAAATTACTATCAAGATATGTAACAACTGTAAAACATTGAGAAAAAAATAGTTTTTCAACTAGATTTTCCCCTGATGTTAGTGCATGGTTATCCTTAAGTGTTTGATTCAACTTAAACTGGTAATCATGGAGACTGCATTTTCTAGTTTTGTGTGACTCCAGTTGAATTGACTTCTTTCTTTAGCTGTAGAATCATTGACTTCAGTTTGATAAGATAAAAAGGACTCTATTGCATTTGATGTCAAGTTGTCTCTTATGTTGTTGAAAAAGAGTATTTGCTATGACTAGTGCATTCTCTAGGCAGAATTCAGTTAGCCTTTGCCCTACTTAATTTTGTTCTTCAAGACCAAACTTGCTTGTTACTCCAGATATCTCTTGACTTCCTACTTTTGCATTCCAATCCCTCATGAACTTATGCTGTAGATGTTAGTTCTTGGAGGTCTCTAGAACTTCTCGGTCTTCACAGAACTGATCAACTTCAGCTTCTTTGGCCTTGGTGGTAGGGCCATAGTCTTGGATTACTGTCACGTTGAATAGCTTGCATGGAAACAAACCGAGCTCATTCTGTAATGTTTGAGGTTGCAACCAAGTACTGTATTTCAGACTCTTGTTAATTATGAGGGCTACTCCATTTCTTCTATGGAATTCTTGCCTAAAGTAGTAGATATAATGGCCATCTGAATTAAATCCACTCATTCCCATCCATTTTAGTTTGCTGATTCCTAGGATGTTGATATTTACTCTTACCATCTTCTGCTTGACCATGTCCAATGTTGGAGAAAACTCTTGAGAGTCCTTTGGACAGCAAGAAGATCAATCCTAAAGGAAATCAGTCCTGAATGTTCATTGGAAGGACTGATGCTGAAGTTGAAGCCCCAGTACTTTGGCCACCTGATGCGAAGAACTAACTCCTTGGAAAAGACCCTGTGGCTAGGAAAGATTGAAGGCAGGAGAAGAAGGGGATGACAGAGCATGAGATGGTTGGATGGCATCACTGACTCAATGGACATAAGTTTGAACAAGCTCCAGGAGTTGGTGATAGACAGGGAAGCCTGACATGCTGCAGTCCATGGGGTCACAAAAAGTTGGACACGACTGAGTGAGTGAACTGAACTGAACTGAGTTTTCCTTGATTCATGGACATAACATTCCAGGTTCCTATGCAATATTGTTCTTTGCAGCATCAGATTTTACTTTTGTCACCAGACACATCAACAACTGAGTGTCATGTTTGTTTAACCTATAAACTGAGTACATCGTGAGAAATGTTGGGCTGGATAAGTTACAAGCCAGAATCAAGATAGATGGGAGAAACATCAACAACTTCAGGTATGTGGATGATACCACTCTAATGTCAGAAAGCGACAAGGGCCTAAAGAGCCTCTTGATGAGGGTGAAGGAGAGTGAAAGAGCTGGCTTAAGACTAAATAGTAAAAAAAAAAAAAAACAAAAAACCTAAGAACATGGCATTAGCCCCACTACTGCATGGCAAATAGAAGAGAAAAAGGGGTAAGTAGTGACAGTTTTCCTCTTCTTGGCCTCTGAAATCACTGCAGATGATGACTGAAGCTGTGAAATCAGATGATTGCTTCTTGGCAGGAAAGTGATGGCACAACTAGACAGTTTGCTGAAAAGTGAAGACATTACTATGGCAGCAAATGTCTGTATAGTCAAGGTGATGGTCTTCTCAGTGGTCACATACAGCTGTGAGAGTAGGACCCTAGAGAAGGCAGAAGCCAAAGAGTTGATGCCTCGAACTGTGGTGCTGGAAAACACTCCTGAAAGTCTCTTTTACAGCAAGATCAAATCAGTCAATATTAAGGGAAATCAAACCTGAATATTCACTGGAAGGACTGATGTTGAAGCTGAAGTTCCAGTATCCTGGTCATCTGATGCAAACAGGACTGGAAAAGGTCATTCCAATCCCAAAGAAAGGCAATGCCAAAGAATGTTCAAACTACTGCACAATTACACTTATCTCACACACTAACAAAGTAATGCTCAAAATTCTCCAAACCCGGATTCAACAGTACACAAACCATGAATTTCCAGATGTTCAAGCTGGACTTAGAAAAGGCAGAGGAACCAGAGATCAAATTGCCAACATCCATTGGATCATTGAAAAAGCAAGAGAGTTCTCGAAAAACATAGACTTCTGCTTTATTGACTATGCCAAAGACTTTGACTGGGTAGATCACAACAAACTGTGGAAAATTCTTCAAGAGGTGGGAACACCAGACCTGCCTCCTGAGAAGTCTGTATGCAGGTCAAGAAGCAACAGTTATAAATGGACATGGAATAACATACTGGTTTTAAATTGAGAAAGCAGTACTTCATGGTTATATACTGTCACCCTGCTTATTTGATTTATATGCAGAGTATATCATGTGAGATGCCGGGATGGATGAGGCACAAGCTGAAATCAAGATTGCCAGGAGAAATATCAATAATCTCAGATATGCAGATGACACCACCCTTCTGGCAGAAAGTGAAGAACTAAAGATCCTGTTGATGAAAGTGAAAGAGGAGAGTGAAGAAGTTGACTTAAAACTCAACATTCAGAAAACGAAGATCATGGTATCTGGTCCCATCACTTCATGGGAAATAGATGGGGAAACAATGGAAACAGTAAGAGACTTCATTTTATTGGGCTCCAAAATCACTGCAGATGGTGACTGCAGCCATGAAATTAAAAGATGCTTGCTCCTTGGAAAAAAAGCTATGACCAACCTAGACAGCATATTAAGAGCAGAGACATTACTTTACCAACAAAGGTCCATCTAGTCAAAGCTACAGTGTTTCCAGTAGTCATGTATGGATGTGAGAGTTGAACTATAAAGAAATCTGAGCACAGAAGAATTGCTGCTTTTTAACTGTGGTGTTGGAGAAGACTCTTGAGAGTCCCTTGGACCACAAGGAGATCAAACCAGTCAATCCAAAAGGAAATCAGTCATGGATGTTCATTGGAAGAACTGATGCTGAAGCTGAAACTCCAATACTTTCGCCACCTGATGCAAAAGAAGGACTCATTGGAAAAGACCCTGTTGCAGGGAAAGATTGAAGGCAGTAGGAGAAGGGGACGACAGAGGTTGAGATGATTGGATGGCATCACTGATTCAATGGACAAAAGTTTGAGCAAGCTCCAGGAGTTGGTGAAGGGCAGGGAACCCTGCAGTCCATGGGGTCACAAAGAGTCGGTCACGACTGAGTGATCGAACTGACTGATGCAGATGACTCATTGGAAAATTCCCTGCTGCTGGGAAAGACTGAGGGCAGTAGCAGAAGAGGGCAACAGAGGATGAGATGGCTGGATGACATCACCAATGAAGTGAACATGAACCTGGGCAAATTCCAGGAGATGGTGAGGGACAGTCCATGGTGTTGTCAAGAATCGGACATGACTGGGAGACTGAACAACAAAAATTGGTATGCTGCTGCTCTTGAGGCTGTTGTTGTTCAGCCGTCCAGTCATGTCTGACTGTTTGCGACTGCATGGACTGCAGCATGCCAGGCTTCTCTGTTTCACCATATCCTGGAGTTTGCTCAAATTCATATTGATGGAGTTAGTGAGGCCATCCAACCATCTTATCCTCTGTTGTCCCCTTCTCCTCCTGCCTTCCAGTTTTCTCGTGTCAGAGTCTTTTCCAATGAGTCAGCTCTTTCCATCAGGTGGCCAAAGTATTAGCGCTTCAGCTTCAGCATCTGCCCTTCCAATGATTTTTCAGAGTTGATTTCCTTTAGGATTAACTGGTTTGATCCCCTTGCAGTCCAGGGGACTTTCAAGAGTCTTCTGCACCACCTCAGTGTGAAAGCATCAAACACAGTTCTGACAAACCATGGTCCCCTGGAGAAGGGAGTGGCAACCCACTTCAGCATTCTTTCTGAGAACCCCATGAACAAGTCTTGAGGTAATAGAGAATATTTGTGTAATATTCATCATTTATTTATTCAACAAACAAGTATTAGCCATATGGTATGTTCTAAGACCTATGCTGGGCAAAGAGTTCAAGATCATAAATATTTAGGTGTTCATACCTAGTAGAAGAGAAATAAGCCTAAACAAATGTTGGCACTATCACTGGAGTTTCGAGGTCAAGTAAGATTTTGCCAGATGTTTATGAAAATCATAAATATGAAATAACATGCCATTTCCAGGGACCACTTGGAGCAACAAAGCATGAAGTTAAGGTTGTTAATGGCCTTGTGGGTATGGGTTGATGTGCTAAACTCTGTGGAGTCTTAACTTTATCCTGAAAGTTATAGAGTTCCTGAATGGTTTTAAACCAGAGTTACAAGATCAAGTTGTGTTTTAAAATGACTACTCTGGCATCAGTTTAGAATTTAAAAACATTGAAAACCAGTTATGAGGATGCTGTCCAGTTGAAAAGTGAAAAGTATATGAATATCTGAACTAAATCACACTTCTTAGTGAATTTGTAATATGTGCGGAGTCAGACAGGAGGGAGAGAGGAAAAAGAATGAATGAGAAATTAGTTTCTTTCTGAAGTTTCACCCTGCCAGGATTTAATTCATATCAACTATAGACTTATCAACACATATATAACATAATATTCTTTGTTCTTAAATTACTCAGTTGAGAGTTAATTTTTAAGAACATATACTTGGATTTTAGAGTGTTATGTTATAGCTCAGTCAGTAAAGAGTCTGACTGCAATGTAGGAGACCTGGGTTCAATCCCTGGGTCAGGAAGATTCCCTGGAGAAGGAAATGGCAACCCACTCCAGTATTTTTGTCTGGAGAATCCCATGGACAGAGGAGCCTGGCAGCCTACAATCTATGGGTCACAAGAGTCGAACACGACTGAATGACTAAGCATGCAGGACACACACATGTATGGAAGAATTAATATAATTATTCCAATAATATTTTAATCAATAAATTATATGAATTATAACAATAATGCTTCCAATTTAGGAGGATGGTTAGTGCCTTACAATATGGTTCTTTGTATTGAATCCCCACTAGTTAGTGTAATAGAAGTAGCCTCTTAAAATGAATAATTTTGAACTTTGTTTTCCTTTCTAATACTTGAGAGTATTCAGTTTTGGAGACTGGTTTAATTGTAGGTTGGGCCACTGAACTTCCATGTTATTCTAAGCATGATGGCTGCCTAAATTTAGATTGCATTCTGCCACTGAAGTCCCCAAGTGGATTTATTAGAAAATATTAATATCTAAAGATGATCTTGAAAGGAATATGTAGAAGCCATTTTAGACTTGGGGCCATCAGTCATCACTGTGAATAGTCTGAACTAGAACTAATCCCAGAATAAAATATATCTCTTTACTAACTTGAAAGCATTATTTTCTAATAAATATTTGTATATACTCTATCAGTAAAACTGCTTACCATTCCTGATAGAGAAAACCCTGTTATGTTGAAAAACCCACCATCAAAGGATATTTTCAAACCAGGTGACAGAATATATTGTGCAATGTTGAGTGATTTCTGGGTCACTGTGTCAACACTAATTTTCCATGGAAAATATAAAAAATCATACTTCTGCCTTAGAAGTTGATATTTCATTTTACCTGGAAAATAATGTGATTAAAGTAAGAGTCTGGACAATGAATCTGCCAGTAACAGATACAAAAGCTCAACTCTTTATGTGCAGTAAATCTGAAGCTAACATCTTTACCCCTTTTGCCTTCTTACATTGTTAGCTAAATGTGTATTGTATAGTTGAAAGCTTTAGCAATCAAATAACAATGCACTTTTCATTATTCAAAGCTTTAAAAAAAGATCTTAATAATTTTACAGTTCTAAAGATGAGATTGTCATAAATGTCCAGCTCTATATGATCAGAATTAAATCATTTGTAAGCAAAGTAGCTTAGAAACTAGAAAAAAACACCTCTGACTTCCTGTGTTCCTTTCTTTATTCATGACACTGTGCCGCAGGTAATTTTGAGGTGGCAGCTCTCCATTTATTGTACAATTATGTCATGTTATTTTCCTATTGCCACATAGCTGCCACGAAGCATGCTTCATATATGCCTGAAGAGTTTACCTTGCATGAATATTTGCATTAAATAAATGAAAATTCACCTCTTTCCACAGATATCATGCAGAGACACAAAGGTGTTCCCTGCTATTAGAAATGGGCTAGTACAGACTATAAAAATTGTAAATGAATTTTTGGTTGATTTGTTCCATTTATATAAAATAGATTGAACATGCAGCCTTATGAAAATGTGTTTATCTAACCAGAAACCACAAATATTTTTAAGAATTCCCTTTCCTATTTAACTTTTAATTCTAAGATTTCTTTTTATGAATCTTCACAGTGATTTTATTGAGCTGTAAGCTGAAGTAAAGGTACCAGTGGGATTTTGTAGGAGTTTCTTTTTTTTTCAACAAAGTGTTTACTTGGGATAGAACATAAGTTTTAGAGCTATGATTGATAGATGGCTGAAATGAAATGTCTGCAAAAGCAGAGCGAGCAGATTCAGGGCAACATCACTTTGAATATTTAACAGTCCAAGTCAATGCAAACTCTAATGGTCGAAGGAAAGCTCCCATAATAATTATATATTTTATTATGATTAAAAATTTCCACATGACCATACCATTCTTTATTTGCAACCTCAGCAAGAGAAAGCCATATCCTTTGTTTATATAGTAATTACATTACTATTCTGAAATGCTAGGAAATCAAATCAAAATGACAATCTCTATTGTAAACGTTGGTGCTTGTGCTCTGTTCTCTATGAAAAGCATATGAATATACACATAGGCATGCATATAATATAATAATTAGTGTTTTGAGATAGAAATTAAATAACAGCTGAAGAAAAAAAAATGCATCTAGGGAAATGAAGTCTGAGTACAAATCTATTTTGGTGATCCTGTCGGTAATTCATGCTGGATAATCATGAACCCAGCAGTTAATGACCTCTACTCTGATACATTAAGTCCAACCAAAGATAATGGTGTCCTGGGTAAATTAACAAACCCAGTGGTAAACTTGCTTCCAGTTCAGCAGGAGACAGTGTGCAAATTAGCATTAGTTCTTAATAAGATCAGTGTCCCGCGATCCACAGTTCTGCAGTTCATAACGCTGTCTCTTTTCAGGTGAAAATTTTTTCTCCTGAGAAGTCTTGCTCAATACATTCTCTTGACAGAGATTGTTGTCATCCTCATCAGTTCTCCACCTTAAAACTTTCCTCATTTTTCCCACTTTCATGCTGTGAAGGCTGCTGTGAGTGGTTGAGAATGGTTATTCATTTGTAAGCTTCTTTAATAACATTTTCGTTAGATGTTGAGGTTCCCAGCAGAGTCAAACGAGAATTTGATTTTATAATTATAACCATTCTGCAAAAGTTATGGTCAGCATATGGATAGTCTTTGTGGAATTTACTAATTGCCACTTTAGATGTCTTTTTCAAACAGCATTTATATTTCATTAAATAAATGAAACATCCATGGACAAGTGGGCACTGAGTTATTTTGTAAGACATTGGGCCTCTTAGACAACTGTGTCTGTCCTAGGTTGTGTTTGGAACAAATAAGATCTGCAATGAGAGATATTTCTTAAAATCTATTTTAAAGCTATGTATGGCAAACCCAATAGAGTATTGTAAAGTCAAATTAAAAAATAAATTAATTAAAAAAAATAAATAAAGCTATGTTTTACTACAGGATTTGGAAAATTATATATTTTTAAAAGCAATTATTAAGAAAAAACTGTAATATGATATTTGTGCACATCTGCTATTTTATTTGAATCAGATATATTTGGCTTTTGTAGAGTACCTGCTAAAAAGATACTTGGAGTGTTAGTGTTTCAAATAAATTGACACAAGTGCCTAAAAAATAAGGAATGTGTAAGTGCATGCAAGTTTGGGTGGGTTCATATGTTTGTACATACAACCACCTTTCTTAGAATTGGAGCACACGATGATGAAAGTCTGCATGCATATTTCAGCGTTCTTGGGATGTTTGGGATACAACTTTTCACACATTATCTGTCAAAAGTTTTATAAGTTAAAAAAACTAAAATACATGGATCTTGTCTGAAGAATCCTCTCACTGTAAAATGTTTACCTTTTGTGACACAGACTATTATTTCTTGATTATGTTAAAATACACTTAAAGAGTTTTACATGTTAACTAGCTACTAAGAATGCCTTAATAGAGTACTAATTTTTGTTAGAGGTGTCTCGACAATTTGAATTTTATATGCATGCATTATGTTTTCTTAAAATGGGAAAATTATGCATCTGAAGGAATCTGTCTAGAATAATGGGGTTCTATAGAGGTTACTTTAATCACGTTCTCCAGCAGTTATAGCTGTTTTACATCTTATTTGCAACAAAAGGGAACTCTAATTATCTTCAAAAAGAGCATAAAATGGTGTGTCTTGCTGCTGATGTAATGTTGATTCCTGAATGCTGCTGATAGGAACTGACAACTAAATGCATGTCACACTTTTGAGAAATCAGCCATAGTGACAGGATAACCACCTTTTGTGACCTAGGAGCCCAAAGAGGGAGTATATATTTGCCTGTTAAGTAGAAACAATTTGCAGTCTTTCTTCTTTTAAAATAAAAATATACTTGTCCCTGGGTTAAAAATAATTTATTTACTAATGTTAAAACTTGGTTTATGTGACTTAAATTTTAGAAGCAATCTACTGTAAGTTATCCTAAGTATATTTAATCTCAGTTCAAATCATAAAAGAGGAGAGTAGCCTGAACGTCTGACTCTCCCTTTCCTTTGTATTTTTTTTCTTTTTTGCTCATAGACATAGATGGGTATATTATTATGCCTAGTACTGGAGTCTCACATGTATGATTAACATGTACTTGCAGTTTTATTTCCAGCTCACACAAATCTCATTTATAAATACAAATGAGATGCATATAGCCTATTACAAAATATTAAAATTAGAATTGAAAAGAAGATTGCGTGTTTTAAGTCTGGCTGTGGTAGTCATGTTATATACAGTGTTCATAAGATTGAACTGGTTGACTCTGAGTCCCAGTTATGAAACTAATCTATGCAGGTCTGTAATATACTGCAAATAACCAACCTGTACCACAGGACTTGATTTAAAGTTCACATTAAGTGATGGTGAGCTGGTCTAGGAAAGAAGTCATACTTACCCATACATTGCATGTTCAAATATACAGAACTCAACCTCAGAACTAAGGTTGAGCCTTTGTGGACAATAAAACCCACACTTTACACTCAGATAGACTTTTATGTCCAGCAATGACATGATATTAGATTCTATTGTTTCTGTCTCTCTTTAATCCTCTCCTGCCTGGAGTGGGAGAATTAACAGGCAGGCCAGAGGTAAAGAGCAGAAGAGACACTTTCCTATATTATGTGTACAATTATGCAATGTATATCCTTACTATGAGTGCTTAACCAGAGAAGATTTTTGGTGAGATCTGAATTGTGAACATACAATACACATTTATGGCTCAACTATTTATAGAGCAAATTAATCTACTTTGGGAATTAAATTGACATTCTCTCTTTCCTCTTCTCCAG